>JAMPIV010017403.1:0-314706 GCA_024509875.1 Oreohelix idahoensis
CAATACCTCAGAATAGTGCTCCACAAACTTTGTCAACGACTTCAAAAGTGTTGTGATCCAATGGATCCCATCTCATTGTAACATCACCAGCAATGAAGAGGCTGACAAAATGGCAAAAGAAGGTTCACATCTACCTCAGCCTGATGCAAGCATAACTTTCGAGGAGGCAAAGAGTTTTATCAGAATCAGATACAGAAACAAATGGAATGTAGAACATCCAGGTCACACACAGAATGATGCTTACTACCAGCTCATCAGAAGAGAACAGGTGGTAATCTTCAGACTCCGCATTGGCCACAACAGATTGAGATACCATCTATTCAACAAGCTAAATATAGGAACTACCGGTCAGTGTAACTGTGGCACTGATAAAATGACTGCTGAACATCTGCTTCAAAGTTGCCCCTTATTTGCGGTACAGAGAAAGCGCATATGGCAGACGCCAGTTCCTTTTGTGGAAAAGCTTTACGGGGATTCAAATAGCCTCAAACTGACTACTGCTTTCTTTGAGAACATTCAAGTGGACATTGGGAGCGTACAAAGAAGAAGAAGAAGACATTATCAATACTATTTATTGTATCTAGAGTAAATGAAAATATATAACTGTGTTTTTCCCCATAAAAATTATAGACTCTTCATTACTTTTTGTGTCAATTTAATTTTGGTTGGAAAAAAAGGGGGTAAATGTAATCTTGGGGTTTGGAGGTTTATATTTAATTTCTTATTTGATTAACCCTGTTGTGTGCTTGTTTTGTGGATATGTACATATTAATGCAAAACTTCTAGTGTTATTCAAATTATCACAGGATAATAAATAAATTACACCTTCATGACATTATCCTCTAAGCTCGTATCAAACTGCGAGAGGTCACACAATCAAAATACTTGTAACCGCTATTCACAAAGCATAACACAAAGGCATGCTGACAATCACCCTTTTTTTTTTAATAACAACGATGATACACGTACGAATTCACTAACAACAGCAATAAATTGTCAGCAATAACCTTATGGCTGGCTCAGCAAGTCCTACTACCATTGGAATATAAAACTACTGTACAAAACCCAGCGATCCTAAAGAGAGAACGATGAAAATGCAATACGACTTCTAAAGCCGGCCAACTGACATCTTTCTCTGTCAGGCTTCCTGTTCACCACTCTCACTTGCACCCTTTTGCACCATTTCCTTCAAAGCTGATGTGCCAACAAAAGATATGTTTATTCCATCAAAGCCCATGTGTGCAACAAAAGATATTATGTGACACAAATATTTTTAAACACGTTTGCGCAGTAAAATTGTTTTTGGTAACAAGTACATGTGCTGGGAAAAAAATATGTGTTGTTGGGAGTGACGTAATCTTCAATGCTTCCACCACTAGGGATATTTTGAAGTATTTATGAAATACTTGAAACATGGAAAAAGAAACCTAACCCTGCAGATGGGATGCAATGAAAATCACAAGGCTATTCAGCACTTTATAGGGTTAGACCACTAAAAAAGACACTGAAGCATTTCCACATGGTGCATCCCAGAAACTGGCAATCTTGAAATTCTGGAGTTGCCCGGCCAATGCTGAGGGATATGAAGAGCTACATCAGAGCGGCCGAACATTACGATTCCCGCTGTAGTGGAACATGTTGAGAACTCCGTATTGCACACTTAGCTTGGAGACATCAGTTGGGCCTTAGAACCTCAACCCTTGCCTGGTTGGTCACATTTAAGAGGATTCTACACTAGACAGATGACAGGTGGATAGTGCCGACCCCCTTGCAGGAAGCCTAAACAAAGCATATGCTATTGTAGCATTGGCTTCTAAAGCAATTCATTTTACATCATGAGTTGTCAGCCTCGTGCATAATCTCATAAAAGTCACCTATTACGGCATGCCTAGTGGTGTATGCAGCCCTTTGTCTGTTCAGGGACTTTCAGAAACCACACATGGTGTTTACTTTTTAATCATCATGTTCCTTTGAGCACCTTACAGACATCACTGCAGCTAGTTCGCAAGAAGAAGAAGAAGAAGAAGACAAAGATTGACTGAGGGGGCAAATATAGGAATACAGCTTTTTCTGTAACCACAATGATAATGGAAAAAATAAAAAGGGGGAATTTCTTTGGCCATGTCATTTGAAAAGAGTGAAAATATCAGAATGACAAAGGATATAGAAAGCACATGGAGGGTCCCCATCGAGGCCAGCTCCTTGACGTGGAGATGGGGCTCAAGTACAGCCATCAGCGGCCGAAAAACCAAGACTGGCCAGGCCCTCCTACACTCGAGCAAGACCACAGTCTGCCCTAGCAAGTCAAGGTGCTGAAGACGGAGGCAACCAGCCAAGAGGCGCACCACAGCAATCAGGATGCCACGCACACACACTACGGAAGTATGCCTATATCTGCAAAACGTTATGGCACTCGCCATGTGACGGACACCCAGGCAGGCGCAGTGCCGGGCCCTCTGCCTCAAAAGGGCCCAACCCCTACTACTGGGGGTCCTTCTCAATTGCCCCGTGGAGCCAGGAGGCATGAGAATAGAGCTACTGGCCAAGCAAAGCAAAGACCCCTTAAAATAATGCACTGGAATGCTGAAGGTATCAACAGTAAAAAAGATGGCTACAGCAAAAATCATTATTGAGTTACTTCCCTTGAACTCCGCGGATAAATACATTTTACTGCGATTTATTCGTTGTTTGGGTAATAATAGATTGTTCTTGCTTCAGAATATCTATGGCCTGAATTTATGTGTATTGTTTGTCTGAGTAGGACAAGTCTGTCTTATATCTGTATATCTTTACATATCTAAGTCGAACTATATGTTCTGTTGTCTCTAGAGAGGTCAAAGGCTATTCGGCGGATGTGTGGCTTGAGGAGTGGTGATTTGGCTTCGTCCTGATAGGGAATGTGTGTGTTTTGCTATGTCGGCTTGATGCCTTGAAAAAGTGATCTCAGTGGTTTTGGGGAAAGTGATAGTCGTCTAGACCTATCGTGTATGCTTTACCCCAGTGTTTATTCATCTTGCCAAGGAATGGCAGTTTCATATTCCCTCTACCAAGGTAATCAAAGATACTCTTATGAACTCTCGATCGAAGCCACCATTGTCGATAATTACGATTTGAATGTTTAAGAGAATATATTTGACTCGATGAAAAACGACTTCGATTCCTAGCAGCACTATATTCTGTAGAATGCAGTCTATTGTTCATGACCAAATCTACAGAGCAACGAAATGTTGTATGAATGACTAACTTTAGAACAGATTCATTATCTGTATTCAAACGTGAGTGACAGTTCACGAGTGGAGCCATCTTGGAACCAAAACATGTAGGACTTTCAAGAAGAGAAAAGGGATGCCCGTATTATCGCTTGATCAGTCCAGAGATCACTGCTACACATGAGAACCCATTGTTAGCGGTTCAATATTATTATATGAAAAAATATGTGCTGAACATTATGTTGAAGAATCGTTGCTAAACGAGATTAGGTTTAGAAGTCATCTGAAATATTGTTTACAAGCTGACGTGCTCAGTCAGTGACGTCAGATGATATATGTATGGGCGATACTGAGTGCTTGGCTATTGACAGTCCATTATACCATTATTCTACATGAGTGCCCATGTAACATTGCAAGACCATTTGTCCACTGTACTATGATGTATTATGGCAACCTGTGATTTGTCACTATCTGTGCTGTCGAGTGTGTACGTCCAATTAAACTTTAGAAAAGGTACACAGTCGTTGGTGTCGATGACTTCCGGTCATACATGAGTGTGAGAAGAGAACATTTGTCAACAACACGAACCCTTATCATCATTCGCACATTATACACTCCATCCATGTCTACACAACACTGCGTAGGTCAAGTTGACATTCCATACACTACAGTGGGGCAGGCAACACCATAGGGATCTTGTCAACTGATGATGATAGACGCCTGTCTTCCCGCCTAGGAGTGTTCTGGTGTACTTTATCAACATATATTATATCCAACTAAATATCAACTTTATCAACTGGTGGACCAGCTTTCTGGGTTTGACCTCGCAGAAATTCAGAAGTCAACAGATTACCGATACCAGACCGTTTCCTGTGGCTGATACGACACACTTGCAGTATTGGTTTGCTCTTTGTCAACGCTTCGTCACGTGACCTGTCAAGTGAATGCAGTATGTAGGTCAGCGTTGTTGACATTTTTTACATTAGACATTATAGAGTTTCACAGAACAGTTGGATCAATTCTTGTCAGTGTTAACAGAAAGACAGTATTTGTGAACTAAGAAGTCCTGGTTTCATCGATGGATCTTCTTGTTTGCCATATATGAACTTTAATATTTAAGGCCAGAATGTTTAATTGAATAAAGTGGCAGTTTGTTTGTTTTCATGAAAAATAACTTTGCCATTACTGTAAGACTGAGCCTATTTTGCAACACATACTATCATACACATAATTTATATATATTTATGTTTACATGTTATTTGTTTGTATAGTATGTTAGTTTCTATGTCAGCGGGTTGTGTTTAAGGTTGGGCGGCGTCCTCACAACAGAGTATCCCACGTCATAGAGGGTCCGTTGTGGGCGTTTTCTATAGGTGCAATTTTCTTGATTGAAAATTTGCTGCGACAACTGTTGCTTTTGTGTTAGCTGTGAAGTCTGTAATTATTGTTATTTTTGTAATATTTCTTTGTTCTTTAGTTTTGTTTTGATTTGTTTGTAATTTGTTGGTCTAACCTTTTCTATCTTTCAGTTCTATTCATAATTTATATTCATATATTGTGACGTCATTTGTGTTGTTATTCTTTGCAGATTCAGTGATTATCTTCATTGATTTCCCTATTTGATTTATTTTGATTTCTGCAAACGTTCTTGTATTGTCAGTCCTATTTGTACTTTATGTATTCTGTTGGTTGACATATGTTTTATATGGGTATATTTCATAAGACACAATTGCCTGTGCACTGCACTTGGATTATGGTATAGACCAGTACCTGATTATTATTACTATTATACAAGACCTTATTAAAGGCTTGTGACCCACAGATATTGGGATAGTATACTGATTAATCAGGTCATTGAGAACTTGGGGTATTATTATTGATTCAGGTGATTAGTATTATTGTTAGGCATCATGTCTACTCTAGATTATTTCATTACTCAAGGGAAAGCTCTTGATAAGACTGGTCAACAATTAGAACAATGGGCAGTTGCTCAATATGACAAAGCATTAGCTGCAGAAGAGAAAAGATTAGCTGCAGAAGAAAGAAAAGCTATGGCGGAAGAGAAAAGATTAGAAAAAGAAGCTGAGGCTGCTGCTGAACAAAAGAAATTGCAGATGCAGGTAGAGGAAAGGAGATTTGAAGCTGAACAAAAAAAATTGGAAAGAGAAGCTGCGGCTGAACAAAAAAGATTAGACAGTGAAGCTGAACAAAAAAGATTAGACAGTGAAGCTGAACAAAAAAGATTAGACAGGGAAGCTGAACAAAAAAAATTGGAAAGAGAAGCTGCGGCTGAACAAAAAAAGATTAGACAGGGAGGCTGAACAAAAAAGATTAGATGCTGAAGAGAAAAAAGCAATAAGAGAACATGAATTTGAGTTGGAGAAATTGAGATTGACAAGTATGAGTAATGTTAATCAGGCATCTAGTGGTAATGGTAAACCTTCTACTTACAAGGTTAAGGTTCCACCGTTCAATCAGTCCAGTGACGATATTACATTCTGGCTGGATAGATTTGAACGTTCTTGTCGTACACATAATGTGGATAAATCACAATACGCTAATCAATTATCAGAAAACTTGAAAGGTGAATCTTTGACTAGATTATGCCTTGTAGGAGAAGCAGATAAGGATAATTATGATGTCATTAGGGCGGCTTTGATAAAAAAAAAATATCAGCTAAGTGAGGAAGGCTATCGCCTTTTATTTAAGACGATGGTACCTGAGACGGGGGTAGAATTCTCAGAATTCACTGCAAAGGCACGTCTCACAGTTGATCGTTGGATTGAGCTTTCCAAAACGGAAAAAACGTATGAAGGACTTATGGATTTGTTGCTCAGAGATAAGATTATGTCATGTGTGAACAAACCTTTCCTTGAATTTATACATGAGCGTAAACCTAAATCTCTAAAAGAAATGGAAGAATATTGTTCCCAATATGTCACTGCACACCCCGACGTGACTTTTGGCAACACTAAGATTAAGGAGAGTATGCCAGTTGCTTCAGCAACACCATACAATCCCAATTATTCACACAGATTTCAGGGACCTCAAAACAGATTTGAAAAAAAAGGTAACCATAATAGTTATCAAAACCAAGGTAACCAATCATTTCAGGGTTCTTCTTCAAAGAACTGGAGACGACCTGATAGCTCTCGACACAGGGGTGGTCATAATTATAGGAATTTCCGTAGAGGAAGTAATTATAGAAACTATCAGGGTTATCCGTCTTGGAGTCAACAAGATCATAATTACAGAGATACTCATTATAATGAATATGATAATGGTAACCAAGGGTACTATGACTCAAACCCAAATAGGGGTTACAATAGAGGTAACAATAACTACAGAGGTGATAATAACCGAGGTAGATCTCAATACAAAAGACATAAACCACATTTTCAGGCAAACTCTGCACAACAAGAGTCCCATGAAGCCTATAAACAGAGTAAAGATAATAATGATGCTAGTAATATGGCATGTGCCGCTTTTGATTTTGGGAGAGCATCTCAGTGCCCCCAATGCAAAACGTTATTTGAGCCAACCACAGTGACTACTTTAAGCTGTGGCCATCCTCTTCCTGCTCTTCCAGCATCAGTCGCGCATGATGGAAGAGGGTCTCTTGTCTTACATAAGGGTTTAGTGAATAACAATCCAGTCTCTGTGCTATTTGATTCTGGATGCACCACAATTGGTGTTAGGCAGTCACTCGTAGATCCTTCCCGTGCCACTGGACAAGTAGTCAAATGTGTAACATTTGGCGGCACAGTAGAGAAATACTCTACCGCTATCATTAGGATTGCTACTCCTTTCTTTACAGGAGATGTACACGCATGTCTTCTTCCGAATCCGATCGCTGACCTCATCATCGGTCGCATTCATGGAGTCAAGGAATGTACTCCGCAACAAATTTCCACTTGGGAAAGGCAAAACATGCAGATTGCTAACGCTGTAGTCACTAGAGCTCAGGCTCTTAATGTGCCTCAAACTTCATCTACTGAAGATAATGAAGTGCATAACCAAGATAATCCCTTGGTAATTTCTCGTGACTCGTTTATAAAACAGCAAGAAGATGATCCCACTCTGAAGAAATTCTTCATTCTTGCAACTAAAGGTGATCCGAATAAGGACACAAGTCGTAAATCGTGGATTACAAAGAAGAATGGCGTACTTGTACGTATGGTTCAAGACTCCATTACGTCAAGTCATTCTCAAATCCTGGTTCCCAAGAATTTGAGAGTTAAAATTTTGCAGCACGCTCACGACTCTCAGTGTGCTGGACACATGGGTTTTTCCCGTACTAAGTCAAGAGTCCTTGCGGCTTTCTTTTGGCCATTGGTAAACAAGGACATACGGATTTATTGTCAATCTTGTAAAGTATGTCAGGAAGTTAAATCCAAAGGTCCACGGCATGCTGCACCCATTCAGGCGGCGGACATTCCTATTCGGCCGTTTCAAAAAATGGCCATAGACATTATTGGTCCATTTAAGATCAAGTCTGCCAGAGGACATCAGTTTATCTTGACGTGTGTTGATATGTGCACACGTTGGCCAGAGGCTATTCCTCTGAAGAGCATTACTACTGCTGATATTGCAGATGCTCTTTGGCTTATATTTTCTCGTCTGGGGTTCCCCGGAGAGATATTGTCAGACCATGGCACCCAACTATATCAGATACCATGTCTCAAGTAATGTCTACCCTGCAGATAGATAGATCTTTAAGTAGTATCTACCATCCAATGTCTAATGGTATGGTCGAACGCCTTAATAGAACACTTAAAAACTTACTGGGGAAGATAACTGAGGATCATCCTCAAGACTGGGACAGAGTTTTACCTGCGGCCCTCTTCGCTTACAGAGAGGTACCCAATGAACATACGGGATTTTCTCCCTTTGAACTCGTCTTTGGCGCGCGTCCGCGTGGCCCTATGTCGTTGCTTCACGATCTCATAACATCTGACAATATTGACGATGACACAAAGTCATCCTACGAATATGTCATCGCGTTGAGACAAAAGATTATCGAAGCATGCAAATTAGCAACTTCTTCTTCTGAATTTGCGAAACAGAAGGCAAGGCAATTTGCCAATAAGAAGAGATGCTTACGACAACTTTGTCCTGGTGACAAAGCATTTGTATTACTACCTTGTAGGGAAAACAGATTACTTATTTCTTGGAAAGGTCCGTACGATATAATATCGAAAATTTCCGATGTCGACTATATTGTCGATATTGATGGGAAGCATAAAACCTTCCACATCAATATGCTTACTGAATTCCATGAACGTCCGGATTATTTGCAACCCATTTTCCAAGCAACGGACAATTCTCCAGTACCACATGGTCATTACTCATCACTGTCCGTGATACAGGATGAGGAAACAAGTTTTTCAGATGTAAATCTTCCTCTTCCAATGATCCCACTTCATTCCAGTGAATCATGGAAGAACGTTACTGTCTCTCCTGATTTGTCTCTAGGAGAACAGCGACAAGTTTCAACTATGTTGCAAACATTTCAGGATGTACTCACTGACATCCCTGGACAAACTAATGTCATTCAACATGACATTGTGCTAACTGACCATACTCCTATTAGGGTTAGACCTTATCCTATACCTATACATTTCCAAGCACAGGTCGAGAAAGAGTTGGATGTGATGATAGATTTGAAAATAATCGAACCATCCACCTCTGCGTATTCTTCGCCGATGGTTATTGTGCGTAAAAAAGACAATAACATACGTCTTTGCGTTGACTATCGAAAATTGAATCAAGTAACGAAGTTCGATGCCGAACCTATGCCTTTACTGGAAGAGCTACTTACTCGACTCTCCAAATCTCATTTTTTCACTAAACTTGATTTGTCTAAGGGATATTGGCAAGTTCCTTTATCTGAACGCGCCAAACCTCTCACGGCTTTTTCAACACCTAGAGGTTTGTTCCAATGGAATTTTATGCCTTTCGGTCTTATGAACGCACCAGCTACGTTCGTACGCATGATGCGCCGAATCCTATCTTATCGGTCAGATGTCATTGCATATCTAGACGACATCTGTCTTTTCAGCGATACTTGGGAAGATCACTATTCAGGGTTAGATGAATTGCTGTCTACTTTGCGTGAGCACAACCTGACAGCGAAACCCTCTAAAGCCTATATTGGTTTTAGCGAAATTTCTTTCCTAGGCCACCGAGTTGGTCATGGTTTCCTAAAGACAGAGGACCATAATACTAGTAAGATACTTAACATCTCAATCCCTAAGACTAAAAAACAGGTGAGAAGTCTGTTAGGTCTTATTCAATTTTATGGCAGATTCATTCAGAATCTATCCTCTATCATGGCACCTCTCTCAACACTTCTAAAGAAAGGTTCGCCTAATGTGGTCCACTGGTCTCAGGAATGCCAATGCTCTCTGGATAAGATTAAAACACTGTTTTCAACACCACCTATTTTAGTGCTACCCACTAAAGATAAGACATTCGTTCTTCGTAGTGACGCTTCATCCACTGGGATTGGAGCGGCACTAATGCAAGAGTACTCTGGAACTCTGCATCCTGTAATGTATATTTCCAGAAAACTTAATGCGGCAGAAAGGAATTATTCGGTTTTAGACCGTGAGCTATTAGCTATGGTTTGGTCGATCCTCAAACTACAGAGATTCCTTCTAGGCGCACATTTCATAGTAGAAACAGACCAAAAAGCTCTTACTGCTATACAGAGTAAGAATTTGAAGAGCTCGAGGTCTACTCGATATGCAATTGCTCTTCAACCTTTTCATTTCTCTGTGCGAGCTATTCGGGGATCAGATAATGTGATGGCAGACATTCTGTCAAGATGCCCACATGATTCCACATAACTATTAGGGCTTAGACTTCTTGATATGTCTAGTTCTATAGTAGTTCCTTTTCTATATCATGATAGATACACATTTGTAATTTAATAATATAATGATTGTATCACTACATAGCGGTTCATGTATGTTTATTCACCGCTGTGCTTTGATGATTTTTACTTCATAAATCATAAATTTAAGATATCTAATACGTAGTGATGATATGAATTTTTTAGGCATTGTGTAATTGCCAGAATTGTATTATACTTTGATGACACCTTCCTGGAAAAATATACTTGTAGAGAAATAATTTCTCTCAGTTTATGAGACACATTCTCACCAGTCGCTCCATAAGTCGACTTAGCCTCATATTAGGCGTTATAGGTATTCCTGATATTTTCATCTGCGCATTATTCATGCGTTGTGAGCCTATTGTACGTTGCTCCTAGATGTATTTCAAAAAAAAAAAAAAATGTTCCATTTTTTTTTTCCCGGGAGGTGTGGTAAGACTGTTACGTGCAGTCTTTGATATCTTACAATATTATACATAGGTAATTTTTTAGTGCTTAAGGGAAAGTCATTATTGAGTTACTTCCCTTGAACTCCGCGGATAAATACATTTTACTGCGATTTATTCGTTGTTTGGGTAATAATAGATTGTTCTTGCTTCAGAATATCTATGGCCTGAATTTATGTGTATTGTTTGTCTGAGTAGGACAAGTCTGTCTTATATCTGTATATCTTTACATATCTAAGTCGAACTATATGTTCTGTTGTCTCTAGAGAGGTCAAAGGCTATTCGGCGGATGTGTGGCTTGAGTGGTGTGATTTGGCTTCGTCCTGATAGGGAATGTGTGTGTTTTGCTATGTCGGCTTGATGCCTTGAAAAAGTGATCTCAGTGGTTTTGGGGAAAGTGATAGTCGTCTAGACCTATCGTGTATGCTTTACCCCAGTGTTTATTCATCTTGCCAAGGAATGGCAGTTTCATATTCCCTCTACCAAGGTAATCAAAGATACTCTTATGAACTCTCGATCGAAGCCACCATTGTCGATAATTACGATTTGAATGTTTAAGAGAATATATTTGACTCGATGAAAAACGACTTCGATTCCTAGCAGCACTATATTCTGTAGAATGCAGTCTATTGTTCATGACCAAATCTACAGAGCAACGAAATGTTGTATGAATGACTAACTTTAGAACAGATTCATTATCTGTATTCAAACGTGAGTGACAGTTCACGAGTGGAGCCATCTTGGAACCAAAACATGTAGGACTTTCAAGAAGAGAAAAGGGATGCCCGTATTATCGCTTGATCAGTCCAGAGATCACTGCTACACATGAGAACCCATTGTTAGCGGTTCAATATTATTATATGGAAAAATATGTGCTGAACATTATGTTGAAGAATCGTTGCTAAACGAGATTAGGTTTAGAAGTCATCTGAAATATTGTTTACAAGCTGACGTGCTCAGTCAGTGACGTCAGATGATATATGTATGGGCGATACTGAGTGCTTGGCTATTGACAGTCCATTATACCATTATTCTACATGAGTGCCCATGTAACATTGCAAGACCATTTGTCCACTGTACTATGATGTATTATGGCAACCTGTGATTTGTCACTATCTGTGCTGTCGAGTGTGTACGTCCAATTAAACTTTAGAAAAGGTACACAGTCGTTGGTGTCGATGACTTCCGGTCATACATGAGTGTGAGAAGAGAACATTTGTCAACAACACGAACCCTTATCATCATTCGCACATTATACACTCCATCCATGTCTACACAACACTGCGTAGGTCAAGTTGACATTCCATACACTACAGTGGGGCAGGCAACACCATAGGGATCTTGTCAACTGATGATGATAGACGCCTGTCTTCCCGCCTAGGAGTGTTCTGGTGTACTTTATCAACATATATTATATCCAACTAAATATCAACTTTATAGGGAAACAACTTGGAGGCAGCGACCACCGGCCAGTCTTCCTAATTGTGGAAAATGAACTTGTCAAGGAGAGCAGCACTCTCTCTAGGTAAAACTACAAGAAGGCAGACTGGACAGTGTACCAGCATCGTACCAGTATACTGGCTAGAGATCTGACTGTAGACAAAGACATCAATAAGCTAGTCGATGAATTCCGCAGATGCATATTACAGGCTGTTCATGAAACAATACCTAGAGGGGCTCGTAAGCACTACAAACCATATTGAAATAGTGAACTACACAACGACGTGGCAACATCTCGAAAGCAGGCAGAGACCAGTCCATGCCAAGAACAACACAATAACTACCAGCAAGCTAAGGCCAAATTTCAAAGGGCCAAATTGCAGGCCAGGCGGAGAAGCTGGAAGGAGAAAACAGAGTCCTTGAACTTCAAAAGAGATTCAAGGAAACTGTGGAAGCTGGTAAAACAACTTAACGATGAGGGTACTGGGTAAAATTCAAAGATTGCACTGTGTAGTGGATTTTGATGGTATTTTATGGTGGTGTTATCACCTAGTGTGATGCGTGAGGTCAGCTGTGAAGGCTCCTGAGATAATTGTAACTGTGAATATACAGAAGGCCCTTTCGTGCTACCACTTTATGACCTCACACATATCTTTTTTTTACTAATGAATGTGGCTACGTTAAAATCTAGGGTACTGAATGCAATGTGTTGTATGGACATATACACACACCCACAGATATTAATTAAGTCTAATACTATCAATAAAATTTATAACACAATGAACTAAATTCAGCTGGTTAAATTTAGAATAGAAAATCTTTTTTTTAAATTTATTTGTTCTGAACCAAGGTTTTATTTTGGCCAGAACTTATGCAAAGATTTTGAAATTTATGAATGAATGGCATGAATAAATGGCATGTTAAATGAAAGATGTTTACATATGCAATCTTCAAGATTAATTATAGTATTACTGTTCGTAATGTTAATTTTTCTGGGAAAACTATGAATGGATGTGCTGTTGGGGTGGCTTCATCCCTCCCTGTTTATGCCTACACAGCATTGTCCATTAATGATGGAAGGAAATGGGATGCTTCAGTAGTAAATTCTCTTGGGTGCTAGTTTTATGAAGTTGGTGTAAGTTCAGCAGGCCAGCTAGCCTACTTAACTTTGCCAGATTTGTTCTGGTGCTGGAATATGATGGCCCCACCTCTCCGTGCTTGAGCAATACACAGATGTTCTGTCGAAATGTACCCTGCACGGGTCCTCACTTCAATTATTAATCAGCATTTGACACCACCTTAGTGTCAAGATCGAACTCACAGCTCTGAAATAAAGTATTGGTTTTTGCTCAGAACCTTACCTAATAAGCCACTTCTACACATAACAAATTACAATAACACCACATAAACAGGGTCAGTTCTCTCTGACCAGACAGCACATCTTACCTAGTTGGTTTCGCATAGGGTAAGTTTCCCCAGTCTACAGATTCTGAAATAGGTGCATTATCTCACTGCCATAGAATAGGATAGGTGATATGATTCACTGTTCTCAACACTTGATCACCCCTTCCTAAACCTTGCTGTAGTTTATATATTGTTTGTCCCTAGACCCTGAACTAGGGCGGGGGGTCCAGAGCGAATCCTTACTTGTTTGTAAGGCTAGATTTCGATATGGCAGTATCAAATCACTCGAACATTAAACAATATTCAAAATATACAAAGAAATAATTTCAATCTTACCAGATTATGAATAAAGAACACAGAAATGCTAGCAAAACTCAGCTGAGCTGCTGGCTATAGTATGGCGTCCCTGAACTTATTTCAATTTATTTCATTTGGAAATCACCACACTTGAAATTTACTGTGTCTATCACTGGACAACTATTGAGGAATGGCAAAAAAGCTCGTCTGAGCGCGGATAATATGATTGTCTGTGGCCAATCAATGCCTTGGTTTTTTTTTAAATTCAAATTTCCTACACTAAAGTCATTTCAGTCATGCTTCAGTCAAGTATGGATTTTTATCTGTTAGTCTGTCCGTCTCTACTTGCGTTTTCACAAAACGTACTTGATTTTTGAACCAACCTTTCTCTCCCCTCCAAAATTTTGTCGTTAAAAGTTATTTTTAGACACAGCTTCCACCAATATCCCTTCTCTTCCATGCTAAGTAGATTTGAACACCTGCGTCTCGAGGTCGCGATTTTTTGTGCAAATAGCGACACTTTTGATTCAATGCAGTCTTTCGCTGTTGTGAACAACACTGTCTTTTGTCATTATTTTCATTATTATCTATCCGTCTGTAAAATTAAAAACATATTATTTCACTGCTCAGAATGGGCCATCCGGCCAGCTAATTTTTATATTCCTAACATTAATATTAAAAAAAAGTTACTTTTTAAATTTTGTAATATTTCAAGCATCTGCGTTTAGCCGCTGAATTCAAATCAAAGGCTTGGTATCGCAAAAGCGTCCAATAAATGACTGTGGCGTATCATATCCAAGGTCCCTTCTGTCGAATTCCTTACTTTATGTCAACTTGGGGGGGGGGGGGGGGGGGGGGGAACGTGACTTTTCCTCCTTGCCCCACCAATTTGCGTCCATTAACCTCGCTAGTTCAAGTACGCGTTCAGTCAGATTTTTGTCTTTTGATCCTCGTTCCGTTTTGCCTTCAAGTCTAACACCTGATGACCCGCGGCGCGGGCGATCATGTATTCCAGCAGCTTACGCATTGGTTTTTATCCTTACATTTTATCCTTTGGAGATATTTTTACGTTGTATCACTCGTTAATTTTATGACACATCTCCCCACTTGAAAACATGCCTACGGCAAGTTCCAAAACCAGTGATACACATAGATAAAATCTCTCCTCCCGTCTGCCATTACTCTAATTTTGATCACAGGGGTGCCGACTGAGGAAATCTGCACCGACATTCAATTTGCCTGGGATATATTGGATACTAAACTGATAAGGTTGAAGTAATAAAGACCACCTCAGCAATCTTGCGTTTTCATGCTTAGCCTGAGATAAGAATACGAGAGGCTGATGATCCGTCTCCACCACAAAAGTCCTACCATACAGATAGATTTGAAACTTCTTTATTGCCCAGATTAACGCTAAACATTCTTTTTCGCTTGTGGAGTATCCTTGTTCCGCCTTATTCAATTTGCGGCTTGCATAAGCGACTGGTTTCAGTTCCCCATCAGGTGAAGATGATCTTTGCAACAAAGCCCCTCCGAGTCCTACATTACTTGCATCGGTTCTTAAGACAAAGTCCTGTGTCAAATCAGGCAGTTTGAGAATAGGCCTGCTAGTGAGTTTTTCCTTTAACTCTTGGAACGCTAGTTCACATTGTGCAGTCCAAATAATTTTATCTGGAAGTCCCTTGCGAGTCAGATCAGTCAGAGGAGCACAAATAGCGTTAAAATTTTTGATGTATTTCTGATAAAATCCGCATAACGACACGAATGATCGCACGTCCTTTTTTGTTTGTGGTCTAGGTGCTCTCTGCAGTTTTTCCAAGTTCTTAGGATCAGGGGTCATGTTACCCTGATATACAGTGTGTCCCAAGAATTCCAACTCTTTGCATCCAATACAACATTTTGTTGGCCTAGCAGTTAAGTTCGCCTCCCGAAGTCTATTAAATAACATTTCTAGAGCTTCAATGTGTTCTTCAAATGTCTCTGTGGCGACGAGAATATCATCCATGAAATTCGTGATACATGGGTTATTCAGGGGATCCAACAATTTGCGCATCATCCTTGAAAACACACTCGGAGCATTTTTCAGTCCGAATGGTAGCATATTGAATTCATAATGTCCATCCGAAGTGCTAAAAGCCAAATAAGGTCTCACTTCAGGCTTCACTGGGATCTGGTAATAGCCTTTACTAAGATCCACCTTTGAAAAGTATTTTGCCTTGTTCAGTCTGGCAAATAACTGTTTTGTGTCTGGTAACGGATCCACTTGTCCTTCTGTGACAGCATTCAGTTTCCTGTAATCTATGCACAGTCTGTGTTCCCCAGACGGTTTTCTCAACAAAACGACACTAGAACTAAAAGATGATTCACTGTGCGAAATAATCCCCTCCTTCAGCAAATAATCTATTTCTTCCTTCAATGCCTTCTCCTTCGCAAACGGAATAGAATAGGCTCTCATACAGATTGGGTTTGAGTCTACCAGTTTCATGTCATACTGTAGCAAATTTGTATGGCCTGGTTTATCTGTTAGTACATCTGTATGTTCCTCCAGAACCTGTTGAACTCTCTCCCTCTGGTTTTTAGTCAGGTGCTTACTGACTTTTACCTGTGCTGCTGTTTCACAAGGATGTAATGGGTATTCATGTGAGGTGAGTGGTTCCTTTTGCATCTGGGTTGCAATAGCCAAGGTCAATAAGGGGGTGCTTTCCTGGAGTGGTCTGTCCAGATACTTCTTTAATAAGTTTACATGATAAACTTTCTCCTTCCCCTTTTTGTCAATTTTATAGTTTGTTCTAGACACCTTCTCTAGAACCGTATATGGACCTTGCCAACCAATTTGTAATTTATTCTGGCTACCGGGTAGTAGAAGAAGCACCTTCTCTCCCACAGCTAGTTCTCGGTCCTTTGCCTTCCTATTAAAATATGCTGCATGTTTCTTCCTGGCTTGTTTCAAATTATCATTTGCCAGTTTCCATCCAGCTTTCAAACGAGTGGTCAGTTCGTTCACGTATTGATAAGATGAGGTAACAGGTTCTTCCGCCTTCTCATCCGTCCAGGTCCTTAATAAAGTTACATCTGGATCTTTAATTTATCATACTTATTTTTCATGGAACCCATCGGGTCCCGTCCATTAGAAGCTTTATAATGAGGACTTTTCTTCCTAGAATCATCACTCACAAATCGACCACTACCAATTTTTTTCTGGGGTTTGTCTCCCCACTTTAGATTGCTTATGAGAGATCTTCGCTCTCTTGTCTGTTCTTCCAGTTTATATAAGTCTGACCGAGGGATTGTCATCTTATCCTGGGTAAAATTTCTTCTTTGTACTCTTCGCATAGTGGCCATGTTAATCCATTCAAGTGAAGACTGGGTGTGAAAAGGGGGCTCCCATTCCACTTTGTCTACCCGAGTATAATTAGTTTTCCTTTCAGGCCTAAAGTTGCCCCGTGGCGTTTCTAGGTCCTGCACATATTTTCCCTTTGTGGGTGTTCCCTCATGAAATACGCCACATGCTTCTACAAAGTTTTCAACATCGACATTTACGTCGGGCCAATAGTATTTTCGAGCAATCTTTTGGCAGATGGTACCGACTTTCTCATGGTCACCATCTTTTCCAACATGTAAGCTCCTTATTAAGTTTGCCCTATATATCTTGGGAAGAACTAACTGTCCGTGACCAGTGGATCTAGTTCCTGTCTTCCTATATAATAGTTTGTTCTTCATGAAATATTCCCCCTTGCTCGGAGGTGTGTGGCATTTGGGCAATTTTTTAAAACATGGCTTGAGTGTCCTATCCTCAGCCTGCGCCTTTCTCATCTCCTCTGGATGAGCATTTATAGGTTCACCTTCTTCCTCCTTCTTCTGTGACCTGGTCTGCACTGTCGCCATGATCACAGGTTTCTCGGGATTCCCCAAGAAGACGTATCTACACCCCAATATCAGAGGGTAGATTGGTTCATCTATCACTGCTGCTCTGATTTCTCCTTCCACATAGCGAGTTTTCACCGTTATCCTTGCGATGGGAAGTGTCATGAGTGGTATGTCCTTGGTCGCCCCTTGTATTTCCACTGTTTCTGTGGTATACTGACTTGGGTCCACTAGGCTAGACTTCACAACTGAATCATAATCCAAACCTGTATCATAAAGGCACCTTATGGTGGCCCCATTACAAATAACATCCTCACAAACTGGGGGGTGATAAGGTTCCTGTTGTCCATTAGGATTAACCTTTAATCTTTGCGTCCCCGACTTCATTGCAGCAATGTTTGAAGGTTTCCTTCTACAAAATTCGGTGTTATGGTTATCCTTCTTGCACCATTTACACCATCTTTTTCCTTGGTTCAACGGTTTTCTTTCATTGAACTTTTGGTCATTGAACTGTGAGTTTCTGTCGCGATAGTCATTTCTTGGCCGCTCAAAGTTTGTCCTACCTTTATTTCCCTGCTCTCTATTATCAAATTTATTAAATTGCTGTGGAGCTTTAAAATTATCTATGTGCTTCTTTTTAGCACCACTTACCTCTGCCTGGGCTGCCTGATACCTCTCAGCGACATTTAAAACCTCTCCCAACTTCTCTGCACCTTGTTCCATGAGAAATTTTCTCATGTCTGGAGCCATGGACTCTCTCAATTGCTCAATCATGATCATTTCTTTAAGATCTTGGGTCTTCCCCAGAGCAGTCCATTTCTCCAAATAGGTTTCCAGTCTAGCAGAGAATTGGTGGTATGTCTCCCCAGACAACAGTTTGGCATTTCTAAATTTCTTACGATAAAATTCACCATTCTTCTCGTACCTTAATAACAAAGCCTGCTTTAACATGTCATAATTGTCTTGGTCTTCCCTGTTCATTTTAGCAAAGACTTCATAAGAAGTACCTCTCAGTCCCTGTGATAGCTTTAAACTCCACCTCTCTCTCTCTAACCCATATGTAGTAGCTAATAACTCAAAACGTCCTAGGTACCCCTCTATGTCATCGTCTTTTTCAACAAAATGGTCTAAATGAAACCCCATAGCTGAGTTTGAGGCTCCCAGACTGGGCGTAGCATCTGAGGCAAAAGGGCTGGCACCATTTTCAGGAGCCTGGCCTTGTAATTCCAGCTCCCTTAGTCGTAATTCGTGCTCCCTTTGCAACCTTCTATCTTCTGCCTCCCTTTCGGCCTTTTTATCTTCTGCCTCCCTTTGCTGTCGTTTGTCTTCTGCCTCAATCTGCAGCCTCTTAATTTCTCTATCCGCCTCTAACCTCTTCTCTTCAGCCAACCTTTCAGACTCTAATTTTCTTTCAGCCTCTTTTTCTAATCTCCTTTCTTCCCGTTCAATATATTTATCACATTCAGCCGTTACGTATTGAATTAAAATCTGACCATCCATTCCCATCTCCTTTGCGGTCAGCACAGCAGCTGATCTAAATTTTGCTAGCTCCGCCATACTTTCTAAACAATATAATAATATACAAAATAAATCTCTAACCAGTAAATACACTAAGTACTTCTTATGACTATAGTCTAACTAATTCTAACTAACCAGTTAACTAATTAATTATTACTGGCTGTGAAGATTCACCAACTTCTAATTGCCCTTTTAATTTAAAGGGACACTTTTAATTTTAAGGGAATTTTACAATTTTGTTCCCCTAATTTTATTTCTCCCACCAGGAGATCCTTATATTACTGTTTATGCTAAATATCCCTGGACAAGACCCCAATATATGTAGTGGATTTTGATGGTATTGTATGGTGGTGTTATCACCTAGTGTGATGCGTGAGGTCAGCTGTGAAGGCTCCTGAGATAATTGTAACTGTGAATATACAGAAGGCCTTTTCGTGCTACCACTTTATGACCTCACACATATCTTTTTTTACTAATGAATGTGGCTACGTTAAAATCTAGGGTACTGAATGCAATGTGTTGTATGGACATATACACACACCCACAGATATTAATTAAGTCTAATACTATCAATAAAATTTATAACACAATGAACTAAATTCAGCTGGTTAAATTTAGAATAGAAAATCTTTTTTTTAAATTTATTTGTTCTGAACCAAGGTTTTATTTTGGCCAGAACTTATGCAAAGATTTTGAAATTTATGAATGAATGGCATGAATAAATGGCATGTTAAATGAAAGATGTTTACATATGCAATCTTCAAGATTAATTATAGTATTACTGTTCGTAATGTTAATTTTTCTGGGAAAACTATGAATGGATGTGCTGTTGGGGTGGCTTCATCCCTCCCTGTTTATGCCTACACAGCATTGTCCATAAATGATGGAAGGAAATGGGATGCTTCAGTAGTAAATTCTCTTGGGTGCTAGTTTTATGAAGTTGGTGTAAGTTCAGCAGGCCAGCTAGCCTACTTAACTTTGCCAGATTTGTTCTGGTGCTGGAATATGATGGCCCCACCTCTCCGTGCTTGAGCAATACACAGATGTTCTGTCGAAATGTACCCTGCACGGGTCCTCACTTCAATTATTAATCAGCATTTGACACCACCTTAGTGTCAAGATCGAACTCACAGCTCTGAAATAAAGTATTGGTTTTTGCTCAGAACCTTACCTAATAAGCCACTTCTACACATAACAAATTACAATAACACCACATAAACAGGGTCAGTTCTCTCTGACCAGACAGCACATCTTACCTAGTTGGTTTCGCATAGGGTAAGTTTCCCCAGTCTACAGATTCTGAAATAGGTGCATTATCTCACTGCCATAGAATAGGATAGGTGATATGATTCACTGTTCTCAACACTTGATCACCCCTTCCTAAACCTTGCTGTAGTTTATATATTGTTTGTCCCTAGACCCTGAACTAGGGCGGGGGGTCCAGAGCGAATCCTTACTTGTTTGTAAGGCTAGATTTCGATATGGCAGTATCAAATCACTCGAACATTAAACAATATTCAAAATATACAAAGAAATAATTTCAATCTTACCAGATTATGAATAAAGAACACAGAAATGCTAGCAAAACTCAGCTGAGCTGCTGGCTATAGTATGGCGTCCCTGAACTTATTTCAATTTATTTCATTTGGAAATCACCACACTTGAAATTTACTGTGTCTATCACTGGACAACTATTGAGGAATGGCAAAAAAGCTCGTCTGAGCGCGGATAATATGATTGTCTGTGGCCAATCAATGCCTTGGTTTTTTTTTTAAATTCAAATTTCCTACACTAAAGTCAATTCAGTCATGCTTCAGTCAAGTATGGATTTTTATCTGTTAGTCTGTCCGTCTCTACTTGCGTTTTCACAAAACGTACTTGATTTTTGAACCAACCTTTCTCTCCCCTCCAAAATTTTGTCGTTAAAAGTTATTTTAGACACAGCTTCCACCAATATCCCTTCTCTTCCATGCTAAGTAGATTTGAACACCTGCGTCTCGAGGTCGCGATTTTTTGTGCAAATAGCGACACTTTTGATTCAATGCAGTCTTTCGCTGTTGTGAACAACACTGTCTTTTGTCATTATTTTCATTATTATCTATCCGTCTGTAAAATTAAAAACATATTATTTCACTGCTCAGAATGGGCCATCCGGCCAGCTAATTTTTATATTCCTAACATTAATATTAAGAAAAAGTTACTTTTTAAATTTTGTAATATTTCAAGCATCTGCGTTTAGCCGCTGAATTCAAATCAAAGGCTTGGTATCGCAAAAGCGTCCAATAAATGACTGTGGCGTATCATATCCAAGGTCCCTTCTGTCGAATTCCTTACTTTATATCAACTTGGGGGGGGTGGGGGGGGGGGGAAACGTGACTTTTCCTCCTTGCCCCACCAATTTGCGTCCATTAACCTCGCTAGTTCAAGTACGCGTTCAGTCAGATTTTTGTCTTTTGATCCTCGTTCCGTTTTGCCTTCAAGTCTAACACCTGATGACCCGCGGCGCGGGCGATCATGTATTCCAGCAGCTTACGCATTGGTTTTTATCCTTACATTTTATCCTTTGGAGATATTTTTACGTTGTATCACTCGTTAATTTTATGACACACTGTACAAAGATGGAAACATCCTCATGGGAAAACAGGCAGCTGATCACTTTGCAGACTCCTTTGCTAAAGACAACAACATTGATGTTAACCCAGAGAAGCAACAGGAGACTCGTGAGAAACAACAATACGCAGGACAAGATGGAACTATACCTGAAGTTATGGAGGCACCAATCACATTCAGAGAACTGGAGCTTGCAATATCCAAATTGAAAATGAGAAAGTCGCCAGGAGTTGATGGAGTGTCCAATGAAATGATTAAGAACTTGGGAACCGCAGCAAAAACAAAGCTGCTGCAGATCTTCAATATCTGTTGGAACTCAGGCAGAGTTCCACAGACCTGGAGGGAAGCAATCATGATACCACTCCTAAAACCAGGAAAAGACAGTTCCACAGCCTCCAGCTACAGACCAATCAGCCTTATAAGCTGTCTCTGCAAAACAATGGAACATACCATCAACCTCAGGCTACAGTGGTACCTTGAAAGTGAAAACCTTCTTGTACCACAGCAGGCGGGCTTTAGGCAGTGTTACACTACGGAAGATCAGGCAACTTACCTTTCCCAAGAGATTGAGGATGCGTTCCAAGATAAGAAACTGGTACTATAGTGCGTTTCACAATGTTTGCCGCTGCTTAATATTCAATATCTCTGCAACCACTTGATCGTTATTGTTGCAACTTTGCATATGACCTAATGATCGCTATGTCCCAAGGGGGACATTTTTTTTCCTCGTTAACAAACTTATGGTTTTAAATTTTCTTTATTTAAAGTATACAAAATCGGCCACCTCCTAGTCCAACCGTGTATTGAAAGGGCTTACCCCTTCATATTTGTGAGCTATTTCGATTTAACACCTTGAACGTATTTTACGTGATTTTCCCCGTGTTTCAGCTCACTACTGCACTGTTTAGAACATTACATTGATCCTTCTGGTGCGTTCAGTTACAGTGGCGTATCCTGGTAATGCGAGCTAGGCGTGCTGCTACTTAAAATGAATATGTACGCCTACTATTTACCCCTTCCCCTCTTAATTTAAAAACCAACTATATTCAATTACGCAACGATAGTTATTCGGCTGGAAGAAAAACATTAACTAAATAATACATATTTTCACTTACAGGTTTCACTTGAAGATGAGATCTATTCTTCTTCCCTTTTGCAGAAATTTCTGTTACAGCATCGTAAAATGTATTCTTCAATCTAACCTTGCTCAAAATTTCCTTTTCAATGGACAATAAGCTGAGACTGGAGAGTCGATCTTGACCTTTTGTAGATCTGTGAATTCGCTTTAAAGCTGAAAACGATCTTTCTACAGAAGCAGTATTTGCTGGAATTGTCATTATCAATTCTGCCAGTTTGAACAATTCTTTAAAGCCAGAACTGAGATCATTTTCAACTAAGAACTGCAGTAACTCATGAACTGACTTGTTGCAGAACTCATCCGAACAATAAAGTACAACAAGTTCATTCTTCAATCTTACATAGTCGAACATTTCTCCATAAACGTCTTTTAATTTTTTGATGAGGTCCTCTGGAAAATTTTTCTTGAACCCTGTGGAAAAGGACAACGTCTGATAATGGCACTTGCAGGCAGCAGACATAATGGGCTAGTGAAAAATGCTGAACTTATTTTCACTTCCAATTATACGGAGAACCGGGACTATCATACCGAGATGAACGGTAACATATTTAGAGAGTGGATTGAAAATACTCTTCTTCCGTCCCTAGACAGACCATCCTGTCTGATAATGGACAACGCATCATACCACAACGCTGTGGCAGAAGAAGATAAAATCCCAACATCTTCGAGTACAAAAGATGCTATAAAGCTTTGGCTCAGAAAAGAAGACATTCCATTTAACGAGGGGTTTCTGAAACCTGAATTACTGTCCCTTGTTAAGAAATCACAAAAGACCAAGATATTCCATATAGACAAGTTGATTCAACAGCATGGTCAAATGTGTTTGAGACTGCCACCTTATCATTCACATTTAAACCCAATTGAACTCGTTTGGGCAAAAGTTAAAGGACAGGTGGCAGCTGAAAATAAAACTTTCAAACTATGCAATATGAAAGAACTAACACGTGCCGCCCTCTCGCAGATAGACAAAGATTATTGGTGTAAATGTGAAGACCATGTCTTAAAAGAGGAAAATGACTATTGGAAAAAAGATAGACTGTCGTTCGTTCAGCCGAGAGTAGTCATCAATATGTTAGACTCGTCTGACTCAGAATTAGTGTGTAAATACCTTATATGTTTTCTCCTCCATCTATGTGTATATTGTAAACCAATTCATTTCCTTTTTATCTCCGCGATTTCACTACTATTTTTAACATACACAATACTTTCACCTCTTCATGCATCCATTCACGTTTTAGTATAAAAAGTAACATTTACAACGAATAGGCGTTATTTTTCTCTCAAATATTTCGAAGAACACCCGTGTGTTACCGGGGCCCGAAAGGGGAGCAAAGAATAGTAACACTGCACCCTACCACGCATGTCGTAAAAAGCGACTAAGGAGGGTATGGGCATGGGGCTGTTTACCCCATCCCGTAAAAACTTCGCACAGTGGGCTGATCACCTGCTTGCCAACCAATCTGATTACGGAAACAATGATAGATTGTTTGGTCTGTTTTTGTTCCACAAAGACGCCACCAGGCGTGGTGGAAACAGCGATAGATTGATCAATTTGTTGTTGCCCTAAGACGCCACTAGGCGTACTGGCCACATACTGCTTTGCCGGTTGATGGCTAAGGATGGAAGAAGAAGAAGATTTCGAAGAAATAAAAAAGGACTTCACGTAGTAATCAGTTAACAAACCCCTCTAACATTCGAATTGTATAGACGCCTATGCCGAAAAGATGCAACTTCCTTCATTTACGGTAAATTATTTTCTTCCAGGACAAAATAATTACTTCGTTAAAAAAGGAATTAGCCGTTGCAAGAAAAGAACACTACCTGCAACATTGAATTTTATAAAAACTTTGGGACATTGAAAATATAAGACCACATGCAAAAAATCATGTTTATGAGTGCAAGGAATATGGAGATATTTGAAGTCAATCGTCGACCAATCTTTTTGAAACGCATTATAGCAGCATGGATAGATCTAAGGAGGAAAGCATTTGACAAGGTTTGGAAGGAAGGGCTTCTGAAGAAACTGAGAAATTGTAGAGTGAATGGTAGGATGTACAAATGGGTGAAAGCATACTTACATAACAGAAGAGCTCGAGTACAACTAGATGGCCTCAAGAGTAAGAAAATTCTACTGCGTTGTGAGGAGTTAATGTGATTGGATTTGCAACAGGCCCCATTTCTTTCCTCCTCGCTTTATTTTCACTACTTCTAGTAGGGATTACAGGTAATCCACACCATGTTTTTTCTCCTTCTAATATTTACGTTTTTCAGAGGGAGATCACGATGGATTTTTATCTCATCGGCTTTATGGTTCTTCTTTATGGAGTTTAGAGTTGATGTGTAGGGAATTGTTGCAGTTTTATTCTAGAAGAAAGACTATAGAGCCTAGATCAGATTTGCACCAGTTTTAGTCTTTTTAAAGATATGGCAGGCAGCTAGACGCATTTTTTCGGGAGTTTAACTAAGGCGGTCATTTTGCTTCATTGTCAGTAGAGGGCTGAATACGATATCCCGTTTCTTTGTCTAAACGGGGGATGGGAGGTATTGACTGTTACCCATGCACGCAACACGTGCTGGCAGTGGCCGATTGCATCAGAATGGTTTGCGATTTTGAGTGGCCGAGATCTAACTGCATTTGAAATGCTAACTGATCATTGGGCTAGAACAAAGCCACGCATATGACGTCAAGAGGTCAGCGTGCTAATCTATGATGATAAAAAGGCCCGTAATTCATAGCTCGGTCTCTCTAATGGTAATTGCCAGCCGCGTGCCAGAGTCAAATAGTCGATTTGCCTTTCAGTGGGACATTCGAATTTGCAGGTACCGGCTTTGTGGGAAGGAGAGAGCGGAATTTTGATACCACAAAATTTCTCCCACGGCAAAGTTGTGGCATTCGCAGAAAACGCAAAGTTTGGCGTTAATTGCCAGAGGTGGAAGAAGAGAAAAAAATACGTTTTCCCAAGGCAGGGAAGACATTCTCCAGGTGAAAGGGATTTTGGTAGAAAAATCCGGAGCTCTGATGCTCAATCTTCTTACACACGCAAATCGGCAGGTTGCCAGCGTGGTTGTAATTTATTTCGCTTCGTCCCGGCCATAATAACGCCGAAGGCCTGAACCCAGAGGAGGGAGCGGGCAGGTAACTCCAGAGTGTTAAACCTTAGTCATCAATTTTCAAAATTTGTGGAGAGAGATAGGGTGAACATACTCTCTACAGAAGTCAGCGCAGATAGGCAGAACTGATACAGTTTTGTTCCAAGTATAGCAGATAGACAGAACTGAGCGCAAAGTTTAATGAAAAGCATAGCAGAGGTCAGCTGCTGAAGTTTTAGACGAGTTAGTAGTGTAGCAGTGTTCAGGAGATTTCAGGATAGGCTGTGTAGAAACGAAATCTGTGCAGAGTTGGTGTAGACACTTCGGAGTCGTTCCAGCTGACTGTGTACTTAGAGTTAGAATTTAGAACAGCTAGTTTGGAGTGGAGGCTCGACATCTGAGACCCCACCAAGTGCAGTGTGGTTTATTTAATTTAATCTTACCTTCTTTCTCCATACAGGTGAAACTTGTGGGTGAAGGGTTGGGTTTGATGATACATCATTTGTAATTTTGCCTGAATTTGTTTTCCAGGAGTGCTTACACTGCATTTTTTTTATCAATTGACATGTATATGAGTTTTGTTTATAGGTGTAAATAAAACTTGTACATTATAGCTGGAATCAGTCATTTCATTTACGTACAGTAGCTATCTGTTGTCTGTATCGTGGTGTATGTGAATCTTGATATAACCTTATCCCCTTAGGGTAGTTAAAGGTTGTTGACATTATAGCACATAAGACGTCCGAAGTGGCGAGGGAAGAATCAAACTCGGTTCTTAACCTCGGAGCCAATAGTGTCAACTGTTCACATTTCACTATCATTTTTTTCATCTAAATCTATCTTTTCAGTCCTTCTTCCCACTAGGGTCTTGTCACTATACGTAGACAGTCTCTAGTCCTAAAACCATTTCGTGACAAAGTGGGTGGCGGTCGTCCGGTGGATCATTCTGTTGAGATCAATTCTGTGATCTACATTCATAGATTGTCTCTGTAGGAAGTTCTGGAAAATAGATTTTCTTTATAATATCCCCTAGACTGAGCTATATTAAGACTGATCCAGCTATAAGTTTTTTCCACAGGTTACAGTTAGTTTAGATGGTAGTTGGAGTAAGGTTGTTTATGACTTAGAGGTAATTGATGGCTAATTGAATATTTTTCTTAACAGGAAAGTAAATTCGGGTTTTGGGTAGCTGGATACTTATATAAAATTTTTTCAGGTAGTTCATCAGACTGGTGCTAGTCTGAGTTCGGGGTTTTGTGACAGCAGATTCCTAGCAGGTGACAGGTAGTTCCTTCCTTTAGTTTTCTTCTTTCTGTCATTTTCTGTGTTCGTCAGCTTACAGCAGTTCATACGTGAGATGGCGGAATTGGTCCAGTTACGAGCTGCTTGGCGTGAGGCAGTCGAGGAGATGGGAATAGATAAGGCCGAGACCAAGGCATACCTGGAGGCAGAGGAAAAGGAGCAGGCAGCAGAGAGACAACATGAACTTGCCATGCGTTCTCTGGAACTGCAAACTGGAGCCTCGGAGGACATTTTAAAGAAATGGGAAAGAGAGCGACAAGAAAACGCCAAGAAACGGGAGATGGATCGACTAGCAAAGGCGATGGAGCGACTAGCAAGGGAAAGAGAGCGACAAGAAAGAGCCTATGAATCTAACCACTCTATTTCTCAAGTTATGTCGCCCATATTGGACCACCCCTCTGAAAATCCTGAGCTCTTAGAAAACTTGTCTGCTCCAACTGCGCCCCAGCTTCAGGAAATGGACTTCCCGTTGGAAATGGACCCGAAGCCCAAACAAGGGAGGGGGTTAAGTAAGGAAAGCAGCCCTTACAACGCTGGGAAGATTACGAAGCGATCCCAGGCGTGGAAACTGCATAACAGGGGGAATAATGCGAGCAAGCATTATAATTCGGATGGCTACCGATTCTCCCATGCTCGTGAGACAGCACAACATACTCGACACGGAAAGTCGAGGGCAGGGTTCGAATCCCTAATAAGGCATGTTTCGCCAGCTCCCCAGAGGGACAGCGAAAAACGAAAGGCAGAGGTGCATTCGCCTGACATCCCTGTGCAGCCTAATGGCAAAACAGTGGTGACGCCTCTGATTTTGGAAGTACATTCTTTGTCGTCGGGAATTAAGCCCCCGATGGTATTAGCTCCTTCAGGAGAGGGACATACTGACAAGAACTGTATGACATATGTCAACGACCAGCGCACTCTTAAAAGGGCACAAGACAGCGAATCGAGCGAACATGTGTTTCCAACCAGCCCTGGAGCCCCATCCGACCAGCACTTTACTCAGACGGAGGAGGACAGTGATATGAGTGACCGTTTGCCTATAAACGGAGATGGGCCTCACAACTCTAGTATCTCGTTTACAGGAAACGACTCTTGTAACGAGGAGCCTGAAAAATTGGCTATATTTTCCAATTTGTTTCAAGGAACATTGGAACAAGTCACTGAGAGCTTTATCTCAGATTCTCCGCGATCAAACGGGATCTTAAACCGTCAAGTGTCACTGCAGGACACATTCCAACTGACGCCAGTAACTCTCACAGGGGAGGGCAAGGTTGAAGGTAGAACCAGGGTGTTAGACGGAGAGCTCCCGCGGTCTACACTTACGTCTCACAAACTTTTCAGGCCAGAAAAGAGTGAGAAAAGCGGCCTTACGCATTTGCAAGGAGCTACTTTAGAGAGCTCTGTCCCTCTTCATATTGGTAGGGGAAGAGCGAGTCCAGAACCACTGCCAGGGGCAGATATTACCTACCTTTCTCCCAAGGTAGAAGCTATTGAGATCAGTGAGGATTCAATAGAAACCCAGCAAGAAATCGAAGGCTTTACACCAGAGGAACCCGAGACGTTGCATCGTTCTCGCACTGTACCAGCGGTCACAACCCCGCTGACGCGCAGCGAGGAAGTCGCCATCGCCAGGCCGACACAGCGCCATTCGGTCATGTCAGTTGACCAAGCCAGCATTTCGCCGGACAAGGCAAGGGAAGTTCCAGACCCGCCATTGGAGGGCACAGATCTGAAGAGAGATCAACTCTCCCACCGGAGCATGGGAGTAGTTATGGAGAGGAAGAAGAAGAAACAGATGCGCGTTTCTTTGGCCAACAAACTTTTCCAATTTTGGAACAGTGATTCTCGCTCGAGGGACATTACTGTCGGCCGCAGGTATCTCAGGTCAACCAGGTACAGGCCATACAAACGTAAACACCCAGCGGATAGCCTTTATCGGACAGCACGTAACCCGCTAATTACCTGTACAGTGGTCAGGGAGTTGTGCGGAAGCTGTACTCCACCAAGGCCAAGGACACTTATCAGGAAGAAACCCTGGCGGAGAAAAGTAGGTAAACATGGCCAGGTGCACACAGGAAGGAAGTATGTTATGGTTGATTGGCCCAGCCGCCTGCCAGTTGCAGAGCGACTCAAAGACAGAGGGAGAGAACAGGCGAAGAGCGACCATTTGTGTTGCGGTCGCCAGGCGGTATTCGCCAGGTGTGACCATGAGACTTCAGGGCTGACAGGCAGATCTGTAGACTTATATAGGGGCCAGTCTGGAAATACAAGATCACATTAAATTAGATCGTGTACCACGAACTTGAAGAGGGGGGTAATGTGAGGAGTTAATGTGATTGGATTTGCAACAGGCCCCATTTCTTTTCTCCTCGCTTTATTTTCACTACTTCTAGTAGGGATTACAGGTAATCCACACCATGTTTTTTCTCCTTCTATTATTTACGTTTTTCAGAGGGAGATCACGATGGAGTTTTATCTCATCGGCTTTATGGTTCTTCTTTATGGAGTTTAGAGTTGATGTGTAGGGAATTGTTGCAGTTTTATTCTAGAAGAAAGACTATAGAGCCTAGATCAGATTTGCACCAGTTTTAGTCTTTTTAAAGATATGGCAGGCAGCTAGACGCATTTTTTCGGGATTTAACTAAGGCGGTCATTTTGCTTCATTGTCAGTAGAGAGCTGAATACGATATCCCGTTTCTTTGTCTAAACGGGGGATGGGAGGTATTGACTGTTACCCATGCACGCAACACGTGCTGGCAGTGACCGATTGCATCAGAATGGTTTGCGATTTTGAGGGGCCGAGATCTAACTGCATTTGAAATGCTAACTGATCATTGGGCTAGAACAAAGCCACGCATATGACGTCAAGAGGTCAGCGTGCTAATCTATGATGATAAAAAGGCCCGTAATTCATAGCTCGGTCTCTCTAATGGTAATTGCCAGCCGCGTGCCAGAGTCAAATAGTCGACTTGCCTTTCAGTGGGACATTCGAATTTGCAGGTACCGGCTTTGTGGGAAGGAGAGAGCGGAATTTTGATACCACAAAATTTCTCCCACGGCAAAGTTGTGGCATTCGCAGAAAATGCAAAGTTTGGCGTTAATTGCCAGAGGTGGAAGAAGAGAAAAAAATACGTTTTCCCAAGGCAGGGAAGACATTCTCCAGGTGAAAGGGATTTTGGTGGAAAAATCCGGAGCTCTGATGCTCAGTCTTCTTACACACGCAAATCGGCAGGTTGCCAGCGTGGTTGTAATTTATTTCGCTTCGTCCCGGCCATAATAACGCCGAAGGCCTGAACCCAGAGGAGGGAGCGGGCAGGTAACTCCAGAGTGTTAAACCTTAGTCATCAATTTTCAAAATTTGTGGAGAGATAGGGTGAACATACTCTCTACAGAAGTCAGCGCAGATAGGCAGAACTGATACAGTTTTGTTCCAAGTATAGTAGATAGACAGAACTGAGCGCAAAGTTTAATGAAAAGCATAGCAGAGGTCAGCTGCTGAAGTTTTAGATGAGTTAGTAGTGTAGCAGTGTTCAGGAGATTTCAGGATAGGCTGTGTGGAAACGAAGTCTGTGCAGAGTTGGTGTAGACACATCGGAGTCGTTCCAGCTGACTGTGTACTTAGAGTTAGAATTTAGAACAGCTAGTTTGGAGTGGAGGCTCGACATCTGAGACCCCACCAAGTGCAGTGTGGTTTATTTAATTTAATCTTACCTTCTTTCTCCATACAGGTGAAACTTGTGGGTGAAGGGTTGGGTTTGATGATACATCATTTGTAATTTTGCCTGAATTTGTTTTCCAGGAGTGCTTACACTGCATTTTTTTATCAATTGACATGTATATGAGTTTTGTTTATAGGTGTAAATAAAACTTGTACATTATAGCTGGAATCAGTCATTTCATTTACGTACAGTAGCTATCTGTTGTCTGTATCGTGGTGTATGTGAATCTTGATATAACCTTATCCCCTTAGGGTAGTTAGAGGTTGTTGACATTATAGCACATAAGACGTCCGAAGTGGCGAGGGAAGAATCAAACGCGGTTCTTAACCTCGGAGCCAATAGTGTCAACTGTTCACATTTCACTATCATTTTTTTCATCTAAATCTATCTTTTCAGTCCTTCTTCCCACTACGGTCTTGTCACTATACGTAGACAGTCTCTAGTCCTAAAACCATTTCGTGACATGCGTCATGGCATCCCACAGGGAGGGGTTCTGTCCCCCACACTTTTCCTAGTCTACATCAACGACCTGGTTGCTGAACTACCACATGGAATGAAAGTGGCAATGTACGCTGATGACCTGGTAATATGGTGCACAGATGAGCATGCAACAGTGGCCACCAAACTGCTACAAAGAGCTATAGATGCCATAACCTCATGGGCAAATAGATGGTGTGTCAGCATCAACATAGACAAGTGCAGCACTACACTCTTCACCCTCTCTCCCAAACAAAAAGCTGGTGTCATCAAGATAAACGAAGAGCTCCTGAGAGAAGATAAACAACCCACCTATCTCGGAGTTACATTCGATGATAGGCTGACATGGAAGCAGCACATCAACAAGGCAGCAACAAAGGCCAGGAGGAAGTTAGCCATCCTGAGAAAACTAAGTGGAACCACATGGGGAGCCAGCGGGAAAATACTTAGTAAAGTTTACCAGCAAGGCATATGACCACACCTGGAATATGGGTCAGCTGCGTGGTGTCCAGCATCAAACACCACAATTACAAGAGCTAGATAAGGTGCAAAACCAGGCGCTTAGGGTCATCACAGGGGCAATGAAATCAACACCTATAGTGGAGATGGAGAAAATGGGGAGGATACAAGCACTGAGAGAACGCAGAGACACGAAAGTGCTAACACAGGCAGAAAAGTTCCTCTGTATGCCGAGCCATCCAATGAAGGAAAGATTCCAAAACCTAGCAATGGGGCGATTGAAAAGAAGCAGCTTTATCCACCAGGCCAAACAATTTTGTAGACAAACCTCATACCTGCCTGACGTTAACAGCCCCCTAAAGTCTGTGCCAGAACAAACCCCTTGGAGAGAAGAGCCTGGACTACCAGTACACATCCAGACAAAAGTGAAAGGAATATTCGACAGGGATGAACAGAACAGCGTGCAACGTAGGACAGTCACTCTTAGTTTCCTGGATGATGAATACCCACAGGACCTCTGGGTCAGAGTATACACGGATGGGTCAGCACAGAATGCAATAAAGAATGGAGGAGCAGGAGTGTACATAGAATACCCAAACAACACTAGGGATACGGTCAGAGTACCAACAGGGAAATTCTGTAACAACTATGATGCAGAAATCCAGGAAATCAAGGTGGCAACTGAGAAACTGTTGAACACCAATCTCAGTCCACAGCCTGTAGTATTCCTGACAGATGCAAGATCAGCACTCCAAGCACTTCAGTCCAGAAAATTGCCAGGTATACAAACCCTACTTTCTGAACTGAGCAACCAGTGCAGGGTCGCCATGCAGTGGATACCATCTCATTGTGGAATACCAGGAAACGAGAGAGCGGACGGATTGACTAAAGAAGGTGCTGCAGACGAGCAATCGGATGTACCAGTTACGTACCATCAAAAGAAAAAGATGATCAAATCAATCAGAAAGCCACCAACACCAACACAGGATGACTACCAAGCTATGAACAGATCAGAACAAATTGTCATTCTGCGCCTCAGAACAGGACACAACTGACTCTGCAGCCACATGTATACAAAATTCAAGATTGGCAATTCAGCCATGTGTACGTGTGGACAGGCACCCCAGACTGCGGAGCACGTACTTCAAGATTGCCCCGAATATGATATATTGAGGCAAACCCACTGGCCCAGAGAAACAACACTGGAAGCAAAACTATACAGTCCTCTGTATGAACTACAAAAGACAGTGAAGTTTATACAAGAAACAACATTGCAGATATATACAATATATTTCAAGCGAACGAAAAAAGAAGAAGAAACATGGAGGGTGCTATACTTAAGGGACAACCATATAAAAGATAGACAGTGTAATGCTGAACTCACAAGATTTTGAAAAAGACAATTGCAGAGATATGGTAATTATAAAAGAATGGAGAAATATTGAGCACCTTGCAAAGAACCAATACTACATGTTAATCCTGGGGTCTGTAATGATACAAAGAAATAATAGGAACACAGAGATATTAACAGCCTCAAGCTGGCCACTGCTGCTTTCTTTGAACATATTCAAGTTGATGTCTGAGGGTGAAGGAAGAAGAAGTTGTAGATGGAGCATAACACCTCATCATGTAAAGTAAATAGCAGGATTCCTGCAGTGGTGAATGAATATTCATTCATTCATGTCAAAGAAGCCTTATGTCTCAGAATGTGAGAAGAAGAAAAGAAACAATATTGAACATATAAAAAATAGACGCTGAAAATAAAAACAATAATACTAACATCAGAAAATGCACAAAAATTGACAAATAAATTTAGAAAACACAAAACAAAACATAATTTTGTATGAAATCAAAACTTTATTCAACCAGAGTTAGATGCTGTGATAAAAAGCAAAAGAGCAGTTGAACGGCAAAGATAGAATACAAAGGATTCACAGCCATAACTAAAGTACTTAATACAAGTCATCAATCACTCATTCTCCTTTTACGCTCCCTGTCGGAGAAGTGATACTATTCTTTCATTGCGTCCTCAAAGATCACTGGAAACTACACATGTAGCACATTGCATGTCAGTAAAATAACACATTGCATGTCTATAATCTTTTATCCAAACACCTGAAAATTGAAATATTCTGAAAATAAAATGTTTTTTTGCCTACTTTTCTATCATAATATGAGCAATTTATGGCTATTTTGGGCATCTCTGTGCTATTTTGTTATGCAGATTGGGCGCCTTGGGCTATTTTGGACTACTTTTCCAACGAATTTGAGCAACATTTGAAATTCAACAAAAAATCTGGTTTCCGAAATAAAGCTGTCCTCAAGGATGTCAGATAAAGGGTTACAGACCTGATAACGCACGTACGAGCGTATAACATTAAAATTAGCACACTGCCATAAATAAAATGGGAGAAAATATCATTTACAGGTAACCAAGCACATCTCTACTGCAAAGTTCAAGAATCTGACATCAATGTTTGTGAGTATCTGAATACTTCCAAAACCTTGTGACAGTTTAACTACCTGTGTGCATGCAGAAACATACTGTCATGTGGTACTATTTAGATCAGATGTGTAAGTGAACTGGTGTAAGTTTTTAACAGGACTGCAACAGACTTGTTTAAAACAGCAACATGCAGCAAATGAAATATTCTGACAGTGACTATAAGGAAACAAAGAAAGAAAACAGAAAGAACTAACTAAGGAAGAATAAAGAGTAGTCCCATAGCAGATACTGCCGTAGTTGAGTGAAGTTAGAGACTTCAATATACTAAGTCTAGCTTTTATAAGGTGGGTTGACAGTTCCCTTCCTTGCTACCTATGCTTTCCCTAATTCAAAAGCAGAGTTAGGTACCCATGTACAGCTGGGTAGACTGGAATGTGATGTCTCCAGGTTTCAATCCTGGAACCCAGTAACTTTGCCATGAGAGGCAAGCACTCTACCCATTGGCTGCTCAATACTGAACTTGTTTAAAAAAAAGGATAACTCTAATCATGACAAAGCACTCAAGAACAAGAAATTGAACAAGCACGCAAGAATTTTTTTGAGAACATGGACAACCCAATTCCAGCGTCTACCTGCTACGGTGGTGTGCGTATCTTCTTGATTAGTGGTTTATGTAGTGCAGGTCAGATTACTGAAGTTTTATTTTGCCCAACTCTGAATTAGAGCACCATATTGACTAGGCGATTGGAGCAATTTCCTTTTGCAGCATAGTTACCGTGTTCCGGGATCGAAACCTGGTAGTACCATGTTCCAGTCTAACCAGCATTAAATGGGTACCTAATTCTGCTCTTAGGTTAAGGAAGGCAAAGGGCAGAAAGGAAGGAAACTTGTCACCATACCTCATAAAAAAGCTGGACCTTTTATGATCAAGTCTCTAACACTTCACTCCCCTATAGCAGTATCTGCTATATGACTACCTTTACCTATTTTAAACTCTACTTAAAAACTCAAGGCACACATGGTTTACATGAATTAAACTGCATTCTACTTGTTACATGAATGCTGTCAAAGGGAAACTTATGTTAATTAATATTAAATTCCCCTTCCAGCACTTTGGGTTCGTCACACACAGTGCTGACTGATGCTGGTGATCATGATTCTCCATAATTTATGGTAACTGCTGGTTTTTATTTGGTATGTGGCTTAAATTTTTTCATCCCATTTTGTCAGATGTTGAGCATCTTGTCTTTTTTTGGCATTAATTTGTACCTGTTGTTGCACAGCATTCTAGTTTTCCTCTTATCAAAACATACAAAGCGAAGGTAGGCTACTTCATTCTTTTCCACACAGTGATCTTCCTTGGCACACTTTCCCCTTTCATGACACCATCGACACATTTTTTATTTGGCAATGGAATTCTGAAGATTCTCATGTAAAATCACATCTGAGTGGCATCTAGAGTGATCTGTATTTATTCACTGTGCAATGTGATTTTGTAAAATAACAGATTCTGTGCGACACTGACAAAGTCTCTTTGCCATTTCCTAATGAAAAATTGCACTGTTATTATGTACAGCAGTGTTTCTTAACCTTTTAGAGGTCCTGCACCCCTTTACATCATTTTAAGAAGCCTCACATTTCTTAACATCATCTTAACTCTTTGACTCCAGACCAACGCTCTGAGCGTAGCAAAATTCAACGCACCGTGCCAGCGCAATGCTCAGAGCGTTGTTTTTAGTTTATCACGAATAAACTCCAAAAATCGTCCGTTTAATGCAATTCATATTTTAAAACTCGTAGAATGACTTCCGCTATTATTTAAACAACTAATTTGACTAGTTAAGCAGCACATGTGCGTGTTTTGATGTTATTATCACAATTTGTGTGACGATTCGCACGTTTGCGTTTTTCGTTATTATTGCTAGAGAAATATGTCACGCTTTATATTTACATATTCTAAGTCTCCGAAGCAAATAATTGTGTCAAACTACTTTGAAACATTGCTGCCATTGATGATGATGATTGTTTGGTAGTCACAGTTTGTTGTCAAAATACGGAATCGGTGCATAAAAGCTAGACACATTAGATTTAGTTGATGAGTGGGCGTAGTCATTCTCGCCGATCAAAAAGCAACAAAATTAGACCTACCGTAACATCTAATCACTAGTCCTAGGTAGAAAATGAAGCTAGGGATACTATTAAAACATTAAACAAGTGTAAAAAGGTTTTTGTATGACGTTATTCTTCTTTATTTGTTTGAAAATTACGTAATGCACGATTGCATAATTTATTTTTTCCTACAAGGGATCACAGTAAAAACTGGTGTGAATAACACTAAATGTACTAATTGTGGCCATAAGCAATGTTGTTTTTACTTTGTACATGGATTAACTTGATGTTTGAAGACTAAAAAGAAAGTTTTATTGTCTACAACAGTAATTTGTCTTTGGTAAGATCATATTCTACAGTTAACTTTTTAGTGTTTTCAATTTTACATGCAAAATGTTTTAAGTATACCACGGCTGTTTTTACCTTATACCAGAGCGCTCTTTTAGTTCGGTGACCGGAATTCTGACAACGGGTAATAAATCTTCCTGCGCACCGTTAACGCCTGCCGCTAGTTTTGGCGGGGAAAATCAGCTGATGTGTGTGTAAAATCGGTAATTATATAAATCATTACACACTCGTTCTGGATAAAAACAGCGCTAAAATTCTTTTGTGTACTATAACTTTGTTCTGTGTTCTATTTTTGATTGCATTTTTATTTGTTTGAAATTATATTTGAGGGAGTTGCAGACTTTTGAAAACAGCATCATCATTTGAGGAAATTCATAACAGAAGTAATCTATTTATTAATGTAATATCTGAAAATCGGCCCATTCTTATGAGTTTATAATTATATAGACTTCTCGAAGGGAAGCTAAAGATTATTTCCACATACTTTTTTTTTTTGGTTTCACATCTTGAGAATGTGTGGTAGTCAGTTTTGTGAGTTTGGCATTACAAGAACAAGCATATTGTCACCAGATTTTATAACATTTAAATCACTGTAAACGCATTCCTGATACTCGCAAATCTTAAATAAGGTTGTAAAAAAATAACTTTTTGTAAAGTACTATCTGTTTTTGCATTTTCATTCATTTATAACAATATTTAGCTACGTATATAGGCATCAGAAAACATGTAAAGCAACTGATTATTTCCACATACTTTGATCTATCTTTCAAGTCTTGTTAATCTTGTATTTATAATATGAATATCTTTTTTTATTGTGTGTGAGACAAGGACTGTTCCATTAGTGTTCTTTGGAAGACAATCAAAACAAGGAAATAAAGACATCCAGAGAGCATACAACTTGCAAACCAAGAAGTTTGGCCATGTTGATAAGAGATTACAATAGATATATGAAATATGGGAAAGGGAATAAAAGGCAAGTGGCAGGTTACGATAATTGTTTACACAAACCAATGTGAAATTGAATATGTAGCTCCTCCTTACCTTCATATTTTATTAGGCATTGTTTTGAAACACCACAGACTTCTAGAACAGGTAGCCGATACAATAGACGCCAAGACATTTTAGAATCCGCAAGAGATACACGCAAACATTAGTACTATTAAGAACTTGAAGAGATTTGGTAGGAACTGGAAACAGACAGAAGAATTAGAAGCTAAAATTGAATTTTTTCAGGCAAGTATTGAACTTTGTGAGGATAAGGAGGAGACAGATAGTTTTAAACTTGAAAATGCACAAGATGCGCTGGCCAAACTTCAGTTTCAAGATCTGTGTGCTAGGTCTGGTCCAGTTTGCTCACACTTGGACAAGGTACTAGCCAAACACAAAATCATACCACAGGCTTATCATAGCAGAGCATTCATAGGGAATCACTGCCACAGATATCTCACACAAAAAGTTTATAAAGATCTTACAAGAGTAATCATTATACAAAAACTGAAAATTACAAACAAACAAGATATAACTGACATAGCTTTTATTGCCAGAGAACAATTCAAGTCACTGAACGAAGCAGAAATTACACAACAAAATATCACACAGTAAACCTATTAGTAAAGAATCAATATCATCAATAACAGCATTAATGGAGACATTTATGTCTTTGTTCAGTAAGCTATTCCCCAATAAGACAATTCCTAACAGCACATATTAGAAAAACATTGCGCAGACTGGATCAGAACTCATGGCTTTGGAATGGGCATGCATGGAGTGCAAGGACAAGAATTTGTACATTCCACTATTTCCAAAATTGAAAGACACGCCAGCGGTATTAAAAATATAACTTCACAATTAAAATTTATAATGGAAACTCATTTGTTACAAATTTCTCCATCTGTGAATGTACAGATTCCTCCTATAAAAAAAAGGAAGTTTGAATGATAATCGAGCGAAATTTTTTGGCTAGAGCAAATTATGGCAGTTGTTGCGTGAGAGTGACTGAATTAACAGAGTGTGGAAATCATTTAATAGGTGTATGTTTTATTTATTAAATTGAACATTTAATTTTACTCATGATTATACTCATTTTACATGACCATCATGATATATGATTGAGAGATAATTGTTAGCTCTCATGTTTTGGGCACAATTGGGTGTGTTATTTTAAAGTAATAAATGTAGACTTGCAATTTAACATTTCAATAATTCATGTTTGACACATGAATCCAAAACAAAACTTTGATATCCATTTTTTGATTTCTGTAATTTTTTTGCATATTGATTGGGATCGTTTTAGTTTAATTGCATAAGAAAGAAACCATAACAAAATATTAAAAAAAACGTAAATTTTACACTCTTTCAGACAATTATATCTTCTGTTCTAATTGTGATAAAATGTTTGTTCTTGTTCTAAAATTTACTCTAATATTTCTAGTCTAGCTTAATGCAAAATTAAAGCTGGTATTTATAATAATAAAGTTGCCTAAAAGCATTAATTAACCCCTATCAAAAGTGAACACTGCCACATTTTTTCCCGCTAGGAAGATGACCCCGTGACCTGTGTCACGATGGCTATAAATAGCGCGGTCAGGAAAAACTAAAGTGTCGCTCGCAAACCACCGTGATACCGAACACACTTGTGTTAATACTACCAAAGACGTTATATATTACAATTCTCTATCCATTTCCCTACAGTTCGGTATATAATAAGTACATGTTCACAGAAAAAGATTAACATAAAATTTACACTAAAAGACAGTACACTTCACCGTTTAGAATTCTTCAAAAAATAATTATGGCACAGAGTGGAAAATAATTATGGAGTCAAAGAGTTAAGAAGCTTTGCACCCCATTAATGTCTAGTTCGCAAAATATGCCGAAATTGAGAAAAAGCAATACAATTATGTTTTGAGAAAGTGTTATTTACAGAATGTCACTGAAGTTCAGTTTTGAATTCATGATGTCAATGTTCTATTTTGTACAAATACATTTGAGTTCTGTGTATTATATAATGTGATTGATGATTTGCCTTCTGGCATGTCTGGCACCCCCTGAAGGCATGTCTGGCACCCCCTGATCTACAGCATAATTGAAAAGTCACATTCTATTTTTAAATGTTTATATCCTCACTTGTATCTATTGGATATGCATGAAACAAATGTCACAACAAGGGGCAATAACTGCCTTGTGACTAAATAGTTTATTTTCTATTTCCAGAAACTAACAAAATTTAAAATGCCCATTACACTGACGTTATAAGAGACATCAAAATTACTGCCTGAAGTAAAATAAGATAATGTGACAACATTTTATGTCATAAAACATAAGTTAATTTTCTTTATTTTGACGTTTTATATAAATTAGTTGGATAGGAGTGAGAAATAACAATTTAAAAATAGGAAGTGATTGTTCAAAAACCCTGTAGTATTCAGATTTACTGCACAGAATGCTATTTGCTTTATGGAAACTGTTTTTTTATCTGAGTTATTAATTTCTTTAATTCTGAGCTACATTTGTATTTCAGGTAAAAGTAAAAACAGAAAAATTTTTATAACAGTCTTTATAGTGTCATGACATCAGAACATGTGTCTGATAAATACTAATAGAGAACAGAGGCAGTTGTTCAACTGTCAGTGACTTTAATAGCATCTGCACAAAAAATGGAACATTCAGTTGCCTATTTACATTCATCAAACATTGTGGCCAGGGCAGGGGAGGTGAACATAATCTTACTGTGTTATAATAACTGAATGCTCCCCCTCTGGCTCAACTACCTATCAGAGTTGTTGACTGAGGCCTTCTGAAAATCTCTGATGGTTTTCAAAATGAAATCACTGTGGAAAAATGAACAAAGAAAGACATAAATATCTTAATGTCATACTTTCATAACAGCACACAGGTCAAACAAATATTTTTAGTTTATAAATCACAATGCAAAGATGGCAGAAATAGAGATCTGCATCTGGTTTTGAAATGAGGGTAGTTCTGAAAATGCCTAATGTCGCTCCTGGTGGGTCACAGAAAGGATAAGACAACTGCTCCACAGACATGTCGTAAGAGGAGTCTACAATGAGGTTGTGCATAGGAATGGCATCCTCATCAGATAAAATAAATTTGCGATAGAAACAACCCCTGCAACACCACATGAATGCTTTTGTGCAATCTTCCTGCAAAGGGGAACACCTGCAGTGGTGACTCCATGCTCCATAGTCAACAACAGGGTCTATGAAGTCATAAAGCAAGCTTCGGTTTTTCTGGGCAGAAAGCAATAAACGGAGGAAAGTAAAAACATGCACTAATATTTGTATACCACAACTTTATTTGTTTACATCATCACAAGGTTTTTCAGGCACATGTCAAGACATTCTCAATTGTCTGTCCAGCAGGGGTTGGCATTTCAGTATTTCCTGGTAGGTTAGTGCATTTACCGTTGCACCACATGCCATGAAATTAATGACAATAACCCAGTGGCTATCCTAAAACACTGTAATCATCACTTTTCCTGCAACCACTGTTGTCATGACAATAAAATAAAAATCAGTTGGGATTCGCAGTTCCTCCCATGTCACTGACTGCATCATTGCCACCAAACTATAATGGTGTATTCTTGTCACTGGTGATAATGCAGAAGTATAAATACTTACTGCCATCAACTATGTACAGTTACCTTAACTGTGGTTAATGTTTGTAGTCAGCAAAAAATATTCTTGCAAATCAACCAAATGTGTCTGTAAATTTTCTACACTCCATACATATATATACTCATGGAAAAAAGTAAGTGTGCTGCACTCAACAGGGCACTGTGCGTGTGTTCTTGGGTGAACTCAAATGCAAGTTGGCACACATTTCTGTGTGAGTGTTGTTCACTTACCTGTGAAATTACAATTGGATCGCACTATTCATGGGGAGATAATCACGGTGTAAGATAAATCATGTGAAAAGTGCCGCAGGGGAGAATTTATCACAAATAAAAGGAAGGTAAGTGTGTAGCTCTAATCACAAGCATGTGAAAACGTAATCGTTGAAATAGAGAGTACCAAGAGTCCAACAGAAACATCTTTTTTGACAATGCCAAGATTGAACCAACAACAGCGAGCAATAGCTATAGGGATGTTAGCTGCTGGAGCGACTATATTAGCTGTATCACAACATTTCAATGTTCACAGGAACACTATATCACGCATTCAAGCTCGTTTCCACCAAACTGGATCCACTGCTGATCGCCATAGAAGTGGCAGACCACGAGTTACCACCCCTGCACAAGACCGTTACATACGCCTTATGCACTTGCGTAACAGGTTTATTCAGGCAACATGTACTGCCAGGAACATTCCAGGTTTAAGACCCGTGTCGTGCAGAACAGTGCAGAATAGGTGGACATACACAGTACTGAAATCAAGATTTCATTTTTTCGTGGGGATGCCACACTGACTTTAGTTTTTATCTTTCTTTCATGACACTTTCACTAAAATCAAAGTGATCACTTGGTCTTTTATTCAATATTCAACCACATTGTGTACCAACTTTTATTTCATTTCGTCCATGAAATCACGCACAGTGCCCTATAAAGTGTTGCACACTTACTTTTTTCCATGAGTATATTAACAAATATTCTACACTCAATAAATTTTGTAAATGTTCTACACTCCAGACAAATATGTCTTTTAAAGTTTTTTCCCCCCAACCAGCAAAACCAACTGAGGTGAGAAAAAATAATAATTGTGTATTATCTTCTACATTTGTTCATTAAACTTAGTGAGAAGATGTATTCCATTTGCCTCATAAGTGAACACTGCCAACTTGCCAGGTCTGTCACATCTGGGTTCCAAATAAGGGGCAAAGCCCAACTTCTTGCATAAAAAGCTGGCATGTTAAAAACTCCACTACTAAAGAACGTACTATTGTTAAATTCTAGTTAAAAATGAAGTTAACATGTTAGTCAAAACTATTAACTTTATCTAAAATGTTCTTACACTTTGTACAGCTTTAAATCTGAAACTATGACTACAATTTAGGTACTTTTAGGGGAAAAAACTTAATATTTTCTTAAAATCAGTAAAAATAGCTAAATAAGCATGTTCACAAAAATATCTGTTTACCTTGCCCTTTTAGCCATCTCATTCCCACTCCAGCGAGGGCTGTAAGGAAAATTGATATGTTTCTCTGTGTACGGTTTCTTGTTTTGACTGTGGTAAATTGACCTAAAGATAAAAGTGGGATGATCCCTCGGAAAATACTGTGGCAGCTCAACTGTTGGGACACAAGAAACATTATTTGAAATGTTTAATAAGTAACAACAATATTGTTTCAAAATCGTGAATGCTTTTTTGTAAATGAATTTTAAAACTTAAGGATTTTATAGTAACTCTTAACAAATATTATAAGAGTTGCATAATTTTAAAAATTTCATGCCGATAAATTACAAAAAATATACATGCATAAAGAAGCATTAAACCATAAGCACTAGGAAAAACATAGGAAAGGTAACTGGAGACGGTCCAGACAGGGTTAAAATAAGACACGGAAACAGATGGTACAGTATAGGAAGGCTTAGCATGAATTAGTTGAAGACCTGTGCTCTATGGGAAGCTGAAGGATAGTGTGATGTGTCATTTAAAGCACACAGGAAATGTATTTGTATACACACATCGGCAAAAATGGCACACTTTCATAAATGGATGTTTGCGCAGACTAGAAGGACTGAAGTGGTATGATACCAACGTGGTACTGAGGAAAGAAGGACTGAAATGGTATGATACCAACGTGGTGCTGAGGAAAGAAGGACTGAAATAGTATGATACCAACGTGGTGCTGAGGAAAGAAGGACTGAAATGGTATGATACCAACGTGGTACTGAGGAAAGAAGGACTGAAATGGTATGATACCAATGTGGTACTGATGAAAGAAGGACTGAAATGGTATGATACCAACGTGGTACTGAGGAAAGAAGGACTGAAATGGTATGATACTAACGTGATACTGAGGAAAGAAAGACTGAAATGGTATGATACCAACGTGGTACTGAGGAAAGAAGGACTGAAATGGTATGATACCAACGTGGTACTGAGGAAAAGAAACAGAAAATGCCAGTGGAAGAAGCGGCAAGGAAAATGCATTGAACAGGACACACACTGTGGAAACCACCTGATTGGTAAAAGATAAAATAATCAGTGTTCACATAAAAAAGGGCAGGATGGTTTAGTATGAACTAATTGAAGACCATGCTGCATTGGGAGCTGAAGGGATGTAATAATACATGCATGCACATGGTGCCATTTATTCATGGTTTCCTACAATAAAGTGATGAATCAGACAACTCCCATCAAAGGATTATAAAAGATTAAGGATATTTCTAAAAAATATTTCCCCATCATGCAAACTATTATATGAAACAAGAAAAGGCACAAGGCAACATTGTTGCATGTATGGAATAACCTATATATCCTCACAGCATCTCAGTCAGGACAAACTTCTAAAATATACTGAATGGTGCATTATATTTTCTTTGTAATACTATTCAGTTCCTGAACTCTCATAATTTTTGTCATGACACGATTCCTTACTGACCAGCAAGCCATGCACAGAAGGTCTTATGTGTTGTATCAATTTTTATTTATTTTCTCATGTTTTCGCATCTGAGGTTCAAAGATGTGTGCAAGAGAGACATGAAGGCACTGGGCATAAATCCAGCAACCTGGGAGGAAGAAGCTGCAGATTGCACCAAGTGGCGATTCTCGCTATGGCGCCACCTCAGATTGGGTGAAAAGAGGCTGACAACAAGCAGAAGAGAAAAGAACACAACGAAAGGAGCATCAGGCTAAAAAGCAGCTGAGGGCTATTACCACAGGGGTGCATTCCCATAGTTAGCCAAGACTGAAGGGCCTACTACAACATGTTTCTTATTTAGCTCTCGCTTCCTCTCTTTCCTTTCCTTGACGAAGGCCTTGTGGCTGCAACATTGGCAGTTTTCTTTGTTTTTTTGCCGTAATAAGATGCACTACCTTTTTTTACTTCACCCACCCTGAACTCTCATATTTTTTTTATTATTTAAAAAATTTTTGTTCATACAGATTGTCACAGAAACTTCACAAGCAACTTTTAATTACAACATGTAAAGGTTTTTATTTATTTGTTATGCAATTTAACTTAGTTCTTGCTTTCTTCCTCTTCTGTTTTCAACGTTTGTCCCTGATGAAGGCCTTGTAGCCATAACGTGGGTAATTCTCACTGTCCTTTGTCACAGTAAGACATATCTCCTACTTTCTCTTACCCCACTGTAAAATGATAAGCATATTTATGAAGATAAACCCCCACACATATCACTACGAAATAAAATTGAAAACAAAAGACGTGCCAAACTACCTGTAAATGTGAAAAAGAAGTCGTTCCACTCCAGTAGGATTACTATTTTACTGAATGACTGGACATCATACTCTAGAACTGCCCTGGAATATAAAAGTCATTCAAAGTAAAATGTACTTAAATTTAAGTGTTAGCTCCTATTAACATCAATATGTTGTTCTAACTTGTATTTCACAGACTTTCATAAACAGCTGCTTGTGCAGAATAGAAGGATTGCAATGGCACGAGATCACCAATGTCAAACTGATGGAAGGAGCCTGACAAAACCAGTGGAACAAGAGGTGAGGAGAAGACTCTGGACACACACTGAATACACCTGGTGATAGGATTACAAGGCAGTCCTTGTTCTTGAATCCCCAGGGTAAAAGAGATAGAGACTAGCAACACATGATGGGAACTTGAGACAGATAAGAAAGCTGTAAAAAAAAAATACCTGGAAAGACCTTAAACAGATGGCTCTGAATAGGAACATGCTAGTGACGTTTATACATATTCTTTAGTATTTGTTTAATGATTATATATACTGAAGCACATTAAAAACGCACCACTACTATATATACTGATGCCGAGAAGCTGGAAAAAAAAAGTGTGGGAATGGATTTTCCCCGTGTTTGTCATGAGGTAGAGAGTGAATGGCTGCTGGAATGGAAAGTGCATGATTCAACCCACGGGTTTGTGTACAGATTACATGAAAACAATGAAAGTTACATGTGCAACACAATTCCCAACAGCTATGACCCTGAAAATGTGTACGCGTTGTGGCAGTATACTCGGTATAAAAAGGCCGTTGAGACAAAACACCCAGTACATGTGCTTGAAATGCCACGACTATCTGAAAATGACCGCCAACGAGCCATTGGTATGTTGGAGACTGGAATGAGCTCGCAGGCCATAGCCAGAAGGATGAATTGCCACCACAGCACTATTGTATGTCTCAATGAACATTACAGAACCACTGGCAGTGCCCAGGATAGACTTCGGAGTGGCCAACCACGAGTTACCACCCCTGCGCAAGATCGTCATATTGTGCTGAGTCACCTAAGGAATCGTTCTCTCCCGGCAAGTCAAACAGCAAGAGCAATAGTGGGTAGACGTGGGCAAGTCTCTCGAATGACAGTCATACGACGACTCAGAGATACAGGCCTTACTGCAAGACGACCTTATGTTGGGCCAAACTTGACTCACAGACATCGTCAGCAGCGCCTGCAATGGGCAGAGCAACATGTCAGATGGACTAGACTGCAGTGGAATGCTGTCCTATTCACAGACGAGAGCAGATTCAACATATCCTTTGCTGATGGACGTATGCGGATTTGGCGAAGGTGTGGATAGCGCTTTGCAGATTGCTGTGTTCGTCAGCACAACCGATTTGGAGGTGGCAGTATTTACATTTGGGGAGGATTCAGTTTTCACCATCACTTGCCTCTTCACGTCTTCCGTGGAAATGTTAATGCTGTGACATATCGAGATGAGGTTCTGGATGCATTGGTTGCTCCTGCGTTCACAAATTATCCAGACTTGCAGCTTCTCAAGCAGGATAACGCACGTGCGCACACCGCATGCATTACGCAGCAATATCTACAGCAGCAGAACATTGTGACGATTGATTGGCCTGCCCTATCACCAGACATGTCCCCTATAGAACATCTGTGGGACGAGCTTGGACGCAGAGTCTACAGGCAAGGTTCTCCAGCTAATCTGCAACAGCTCGAAGCTGCTCTTACACGTGAATGGGACTTGATTCCCCGGAATTTCCTTCAGAGACTTGTGCGTTTCATGCGGAGCCGCTGCCAAGCTTGTTTGCAAGCACATGGTGGACATACCAGATACTGAGGATAGTGTGAATGAATTTTTTTATTGGTTGCATTTTTGGTTTTCTCCCTTGCCTGCACAGAATGCAATGAATTTCATAACAATCAAATGTACAAATTAATGACCAGCATGGATTCATAGGAAAATGAATAAAGATTCCAAATATGTAAACTTATAAACACTTATATTTACATTTCACACTCTGTTCCTGGATTATACAGGTGGTGCATTTTTAATGTGCTTCAGTATATATCACCTCATACAACTCTCCCTAGCATACAGCAGCAGCAGAACTCCAGCGAATGAAAATCATTAAAGTTACACTTGGCTTGAACTCAGTTTGATTTTTTTACTACATGATGGAGTATCTCATGCAGTAGTGATTATTTGTTACAATAACTGTACATTATGATTTTTGTTGTTGTTGTCAAGGATAGTAATAAAAAACAGAGACAGTACTTATAATGCTTTCATAATATGAAGATACTGGCACAAGCTGGTGGGGAACCATGCACTGTTGGTTTAGAACATCCACAGATGACTACAAATAATCTAGATATAAATATCTTGGTTCACTCTAGGAAGGATGATGCCAGTAAACAAATCATAATTCCTGAAGCAGTGGTAGCACAGTGGTTAGTGCACTGGCTTCCTAGCTCGGCGGTCCATGGTTCGATCCCCAGTTGAGGTGGGATTTTTTAGATCGCAAACAGCTCCAGGGTCAACCCAGCCTCAAGAATTGAGTACCAGAGCAACTTCTGGGAAGGTTAAGGCGGCTGGTGTGATGCTGACCACATCACCCCTAGTGTGCCGATGGTCAAGAAAATATGGGCTTAACACCATATTCCCAATAAGCCTCAACTAGTGTGTAACAGGATCCTTTACCTTACTGACAATAACATACACTGACTTTAATCTACCTAGGGTTGGACAATTTTTTTTTCATTAAAAAAGAAAAAAAATTACTATTTTAAAAAAAGGCCTGGATTAATGCCCCTTATTTGGTACATCTTCAGGAGCACAAGATCACATCTGTAACTAGCTCCCAACAGGAAACCTGTGCTACTAAAGCACATCATTTGCAGTGCATGAAACCAGCACTGTAGTTGTTCCTAGGAAACCTTCACTAACTCTTTTGTGCTCCTTATGGAGCATGCAGATAGCACTGCAGCTTGTCCTGAGGAAGCCTTCACCAAGCATTCAAATACACTGGCAACAGTGGTTTCTATAGCAATTAGTTTTACATGATGAGGTTTCAAGCCCTATCACTGTCTACATCTGCTTATATCTTATTTGTGCAATCTTATCCTGGTTTCATTGCCCTGTAGCTCCTGGGGGGTGTCTAAAAAGACATAGAAAGAAAACGACTACCACACCGTCAGGCATGTCATGCAAGGTGGCTAATATGAGGTTGTGCATGGTGCTAGTCACTTCATTATGTTAAGAGAAATTGCCACAAAAACCAACACTGCAGGAGCATGAGAATACTTTGTGCAGGCTTCCTGCAAGGGGATCACTACTCTGGTGGCTCCTTAAGGAGTGCAAAGGGAAATGATGATGATGATTATGCTATCATCAACTCTTGAACTGTAAGGATACTTACGTGGCTGACGAAGGGTAAAACCCGAAACGTCCCTTGTTTCATGTGTACCATTTACTTGTAAAACTGATATCATATCATATTATTTTTTAATTTATATACTTACGCCCCAAAGTGGCTGAGAAATGCTGCAATGTAATCTTTCCTCTTCTCATATCCTTCACATATAAGTTTTACCTGTCAAATATTAAGAAATATATTTCTCCCGACATGTCATAACCGTAGTTCTGTTCTTTCTTTGTAGTATTACATTGTAATAGGTTAGAAGATAGGCTGAACATATTGCAGAGATCAATAAGGAGGTATGCACACATAGAAGTTATACAGTAAATCTTCTTCTTCTTCTTCCGTCCTTAGCCACCGACCGTCAAAGCAGTCAGTGGCCATTACGCCTAATGGCGTCTTAGGGCAACAGCAGATAGGTTTTCTTTGCCATTGTTTCCCATCACGCCTATTGGCGTCTTTAGGGCAACGGCAAATCAATCCATTTGCTGTTGTTTCCGTAATCGAAGATACAGTAAATGCATGTTTAAAAAAGTTTAAGTAGTGCATCTGAGGCACTGACCCACAAAAACAAGAGACAGTCTCTTCTAATGTATGCATGGTAAAATAACTGTAGTGAACTACAGTTAAAAACTGAACAGATACTTGCAACCAATAAACAGTAGACACATAGGGGAAATACAAGGTGAAGGTTGGAGAGAATGGGCAGAAAAATGTATTAGATAACAATCTAATATCAAAGATAGGAAATATTAATAAATAGCAGTATAATATGACTCAGAAATATAGGGTAAATACTAATGCTTTTGGTAGAATGAACTTTGGATTGTAAATGTGAATAATGACCATTTTCTAAAATGGTCATTATTCATACTTTATATATGCTACAAACATGTATAAAAACAGGTTTTAGAAGGATTTGGGGATTCAGGGGATCCTCTTCTACAGTTGCTATGATTAGTAAAATGTCAGATGAGTGATAAGCTCTCTAATAAACATCAGCAACAGTTGTTTTCACTGAGATAACATAAACCTACGGATGAAAACCAGACAACCAATACAGCTGGAGGTTAAATAGAAAGTGGAGGTCGCTTGGACAAACCCACAAGAAACAACCAAAAACGCTGACATGTTTGCAAGTCGAAGAAGAAGGGGAGGGTAAAAGAGCCTGCAGAAGAATGGCAGAAATTGAATCAAAGGAACAAGAACCTCAGGGACTCATGTGTGTAGGTAATGTACATTAGAAACTGATGAATAGACAAAACAACTGCAGTTCTATATTTCCAACAGAATGACTTGCTCAAAAGTTTTAACAACACAGAAAAACTCTAAACTTATGTACAAAAATGGGCTGATGTGATTTAGCCGTTGCCGTGTGTGTTTCCAGTTGTCTCGCAGGAGACAAAGAAAGAATAGGAATACTGCACCCTGAGGTATGTCCTAAAGGGCAACTAATATGAGGCTGGCAACCCTCACTGTGTAAAACAGATGCTACAGAAATCACTGCTGCAAGAGCTTGTGAATGCTTCCTATAAGGTGACCAGCTACAGTAGTTGCTCCATGCTCCACAAGCAGCGAAAAGAAAAATGATGATGATGATGATATTAAACACATTCCTTATATAAAAATAATGCACAGAATGTTTTTAACTGTATAAATATAATTTCTAATTTTGTTGCTTCTTTTCTGGATAAATTTCCAAATAGTCTCAATGCTTCACAATTAGAATTTCTGTCTAGGTTTTGTGATGCATAACCGTACAGACCTCTTTCTAGTTTTTTGTGTGCTGCATTACTGTACAAATGTAATTATATATATATATATATATATATATATATATATATATATATATATATATATATATATATATATATATATATATATATATATATATATATATATATATATATATATATATATATTTTCATAAAAAGTATCAATTGCATCATCCTCATAGTCAGTAGTAGGGGCATATACCTGTATGATGGAGATGTGCTTTGGATGTGCTGCAATAAGGATGGTGATAAGCCTGCCATTTACTGGGGTGCAGCTGATGATAGAGTTCAATCTATCTTTATGTACAATAAAACCTACTCCATGCTGATGTTTGGACTCATCTCCACTAAACCAAATTTTGTGACCTTCATCTGTTATTGATTCACCTAATCCTGTCCATCTGACTTCTGCTAGGCCCAGGATGTCCCACGAGTATCTATCAAGTTTATGTGTTAATTCTCTGACTTTTCCACACGCATATAGCGTGCGTACATTCCAAGTTCAAACAACAAAAATGTCTCTAGGAAGTTTCAAAACAGGTGTTTGAACCCCATTCGCTGACTTAACACTCTCAAGGTGCAATGAGAGCGCGGTCGTTGTTAACCCGGGCCTCGTCCAATCCAGCATAATATTACTGAGTTGACTTTCCATCATAGCATGTCAATGGACAAGAGGTTTGCTTGGCGGTGACCATCTCCTCTCCAAGTATCCTTACAGGTACATACAAAAATGTACCTGGAGTAATCTGGTTTTAAGGCACCAGACACTCACCCTTCGCCCGTTCTCACCGTGAGGCAAAGAAATCCATGACCTTTAAATATTTTAAAACACTCCTTCGAAAATGACCCGATTATTATGAAATTTGGTGACAATTATGAAAACAACTAGCAACAACCAGCCAAAATTGGCAGGTTTTTAATTATAGTGTGTTGTTTCTGTTACACGCATTACATTGCTGCTTCTTCTATAGTCTTGTTTGCTTGCTGTGAATGACGTGATCATCTCTTCCTTTTACCCATCTTAACATTTTGATCCATAATAATACGTCTGCAATATAAATCTGTTTCCCGAATGAAACTGTACAGAAGAGTATCTTGATTGTCTGTTGATTTAATGCACACCATCACACTTTTCTATTTTCGCGAGAGTACATATAAGGGGAAACAATACAATTATTGTCTAACTTTCAACCACAGTTGCTGTGGTTAAAAGTTAATGCACTCCCTCGAAAATAGAAAAAAGTGCGCAAATGACGGTGTGCAAATGTGACTGACTGACCGACCAAGTACTTACGGCGGGAATTATGGTATTTGATATCCTTTTTCGAATTTCGAGTTTCAAATTTCGCGCAACAAATTTTATGCCTTGCAGGTGGCGCTGCATACAACTGTAATTCCTCTGCTGCAAAATGGCGTTCTCTGAAGAAGAAAAAATGGCAATCAAATTTCTTCGACAAAACAAAAATTATGGTGCGAAACGACTTCTTAAGGAGTTTCCAAACAAAGGATGGACTTTAGGCGGACTGACATATCTTTTGCAAAAGACAGACCAAGCTGGCACTGTTGAGCATCGTAAAGGCACTGGCCAAACACACACTGTGCTCACCGATGACAACATCAATGCTGTTAACGAGCGTGTGTAAAGTCAAGAAGGACGTCCGCAAACACATCTTTCCCAACGTCAAATTGCTCGTCAGATAGCCACTTCTCAAAGATCCATGGGCAGAATCCTCAAAAAGGAACTTAAGTTAAAATGTTTGAAGAAACATCAGGCGACAGAGTTGACTGAACGCAACAACGAGTCACAGCTTTCTCAGTGCAAACATCTTTTGCATCGTTTCCCAGAGCATAAAGTGAGTTTCATATTTTTCATGGATGAAAAACTTTTTACTGTTGCTCGGCCTACAAATAGTCAGAACGATCGGGTGTATGCACCGGTTGTCACCAGAAAAAGAAACATATCTGCTAATTGGTTGCTGCGAGCAAAACCAACGTTCAGCAAATCAGTAATGGTTTCTGTTGGTGTCTCATCACTGGAATTCATTTTGTTCAACCTGGTATCAAGATAGATGGCAATTACTATTGCAATGAACTGTTGATGAAGTGGCTTCTTCCTGACATGAGGGAAATGTCAGAATTCTTCATCTTCCAGCAAGGCGGCGCGCCTGCTCATCGTGCTAGGGATACAGTTGCGCTGCTGATTCAGGAGACACCTGAATTCATCGAACCAAATTTTTGGCCACCAAATAGTCCAGATCTTAACCCCGTTGACTATGGAATTTGGGGCGTTTTGCAAAAGAATGTCTACCGAAAGAAAATTGGCAACATGGATGAGCTAAGAGAGCGGATAAAGCAGGCATGGGATGAGCTAGAACAGCACACAATTGACGCATCAGTGAGAAAGTGGTGCCACGACTTTGAGCATGTGTTGCAGCTGGCGGCGGACATTCTGAGCACCAACTGAAATAGGCAAAATGTAGGTAAACATTTTCTCACCATTTGTACCAAATTTCATAATAATCAGGTCATTTTTGGCTGAGTTGTAAAAGTATTTAAAGGTCATGGGTTTCTTAGCCTCACTGTGTATATATATATATATATATATATATATATATATATATATATATTATAGTATTATAGTCAAGCAAAAGTTTCTATAGATATATACAGTTTCTATGTTTATATGTTTCTATTTTGCTTGACTATACAAATATCCAACAAGTTTCACCTGCTTTTTCAACAGTTCCTTGATTTCTGTGACATACTCTCCTAAAAGAATGCCTTGTTGAAATACAGGTATACGTAAACTGCTTGACCCTCCAAAGGCTCTGTTGAGAAAGAACAGCACAAAAGAATCTTGTTTTAAAATTTATACTGTGAACAATTTTAGCCAATATTTACTTTGGTAAACTGTGACATTTCATTTAATTTCTTTTCAGTTATTTGTTTCATATTTACTCTGTAAAGCTATGTTTCTCACATGTTTTTGGGGAATGCTTACACTTTAGGAAGTGTTGCTAATTCTATGGATCTCCTTTAGAATGTTGACATACCAACATAATATAATTTAATTCACTAAAATACAGATGGGACACAAAGAAGTTCATGCTGCTCATGCATGAATTCCAGGGTTAGACCTTTAACCGAGACTCTGAAGCACCTTCATGTGGTGCATCCTGGAAACCTTTGAGTTGCCTGATCAATGCTAAGAAATTGAGTAGCCACACCTTAGTGGCCCAATAACATACTTCCTGCACCGCAGTGAAACATGTTGAGAACCCAGCACTGCACACTAAGCTTGAAGGAACCAATACAGCTATAGACTGAACTCCAGTTTTAAGCTGGCTGGCTGTGTGCAGGAGGATCTCAAGATGAATTATTGACAGGAGAGGGGAGCTGTGAGGGGACGTGATGATCATTCTTTGGGAAAACCCAGAACCAGAGCACAGTATTTTAGTCCTGCATATCTGGCCAGCCCCCATGGATGACAGGGAATGCATATTATGCCACTCCCTAGTTTGAAACCAAATTTGAGGATCCTTTAAATGCATGCCAAAGCAGGATATAATATTTAGTAAAGAAACTAGAACTCATAACTCCTACTAGAGGCTCAGAATGGCAGAAAAGCCAGAGGAAAAATAATAGTATGAATAAAATGGAGACATTAGGGCACCTGTTTAAATACTACTTTAAAAAAAAGCTTCACTATTTCTGTAAATAAAAAAAAAAATTAATGCAAGTATAAAATTGTTCTTCAGCACAATGTTACAAAAATAAATAAAAGAACCACATGCTCGTGCCCCTATACTTTATGATCTCAGCATATTTTCTTGTGTGTTCACAGCAAAATGCAAATGTGAAAGTAATTAGTAAAACACTGAAAACTTACACTTCTACCCTGGGAGATAAAAACAGATGGGTCTGAACAGTTGTGCTCTCAGGATAGGGAAAGCTGACATGAAGAACTGCAGTGTCAGTTCCTGGATTATCCTGTCAAAATAAACCAAAAGACAAAGCAATTTAACTGCTCTGACAAATGATATAAGAGTGAGAATACCTCTTAGAGACGTGTTGTTTTTTTTCTTTTCTTTTTCTTGCAACATGTTAAGATGTTCCATTAAAAAATAATACTACCAATTCAACTTGATCACTAAAAATTAAAAAAAAAAAAAAATGATTAAAAAAATGGTTAAACTAGCTTCTCAAAGCTCAGCAGTATTTTGAAAGAAAAAATGAAAAAAAAACAACAAGAGTTACAAGACAGAATATTAAACAAGGTGAAGTATTTCTTAAAACTTTCATTAATACAGAGATCTCTACGGTTTTGGCAAAAATGCTGAGTCTAATTATAAACAACAGAACAAACAGAATTTTTTTTTTTTTAAATATATGTATAAACATTTGTATGTTTATACCAAGACTATAAAATGAGTAAAGGTAACATTTTCTCACTAACAGTAAAGTGAACATTTTTTTAATTTAAAAAAATAAAACCAATGTACTATGCGACGGAGCAGTCTGATGTATGCAGGGACATATACAGTGCAGCTCATCCTTATCTCAAATTCTTCAGCTCGGGCGATATCTAACCACCATTAGTATGGCTCCGTTATCATATTTAACTCTGTAGAAACTTAACCATGTAATCAAATCCATGTTTTCTAAACCTAACCGGAACTTCCGTTAGTGTGGTCCGATCTTTTTATCGAAGGATTTCGAGCTGAACACATGTGTTATTTCTTTGTTATCAAATTTATTTGCTAGTCAGATGTGATCCGATTTTGTGAAAAATTTGTGTGTGGCTATAGCGTTATGGCAAGTCATATTCCTATTAGTTCTATGCCTTCTAGACGAATGTCTGCGTCTAAAGCATTAAGTTTACTTGAAAATATAATGGAGAGTGAAGATGATTTGATGGACTCTGATAGTTTTTTATCAGATGATGGAAGTGTTGCAGCAATGTCAGACACTTCGGATTCAGGTGAATAGAGAGGGTGTTGCCCCAGCCTGGCCCATCAAAAGGTAAGAAAGCTAGGCTTACAACACTAGATGACTGGTCACAGGTTGCTGATGATGCTAGAAGTACGGTTAAAACTTCAAACAACTTTAGATTTATCCCCAAGCCACGAGGTACAAAAACAGCACCAGGTGTAAACCCAGAATATGTTGATGAAACATCAACACCACTGGATTGCTTTTTGGCACTTGTCAGAAATGATGTGATGGAATATATAATCACAAGCATCAATGAACATGCCACAAGACGTGTACAGATGAACACCCCAGCTCAAAAACAATCAGTGTATAGCAACTGGAAACCTGTAAATAGGCATGAATTTTTAAAATTCATTGCAGTCACTAATTCAATGGGGTTAGATAAGAGACCAAGCATACGTGACTACTTTTCAAGAGAGCCAAGCTTGTATACACCTTTCTACATCAAAATGTTTGAAAGATCGAGATTTGAGGCTATATGTCACACAATGCTTCATGTGGGAGATGCAGATGCTGATGGAAAGAGCAAAATTGAGCCTTTTGTGGACATGCTATGCTCAAATTTCAACAGTGCCTTTATATCATTTGAAAACATTTCAATTATGAAATGATTATTGGTTTCAAGGGGCGTTGGAGACACAAGCAGTTTAATGCATCCAAGCCCAAAAAGTATCACATAAAAAGTTTTTGATTGGTAGACAGTGCCACTGGTTATGTATTGAATCTGCTCACTTACTATGGAGCAGATACATCATACAATCCAGAGTGTGATTCTGACAGTGGCCATGCCATTAAAATCTTCAATACCCTCCCTCAGCTGTATTGGAAGTGGATACCACATCTATGCTGACAGGTATTACACCACCAGAGCTTTAGTTGATTTCCTTCTTGAACACAAATTCTATTTCACAGGGACACTCCAGACCAATAGAAAAGGTTTTCCTCTTGCTCTGAAAGGTTTTTCCTTGAAACTTATGGAAAGCCGGCACTGGGTCTCTAAAGATGACAGAATTGTGTGCACTGCATGGAAGGATAAAAAGGCAAAAAAACCTGTGGTGATAGTCACTTCAAATGGAAATGCTGAAGACATTACACACAGACAAAAAACCAAACCATCCACTATCCATAGCTACAATATGAGCATGAATGGTTGTGATAAGGCTGACCAGATGTTGAGTTATTATGGACTCCACAAACGGAAAAGCAATAAATGGTGGAAGAAAATATACCACTGGATAGTGGAGATTTGCTGCAATAATGCACATATTCTATATGTTTTGTCTCGACCAGAGGGCACTAACGCAAAAATGTCACTTAAAAAATTCAAGCTGATTTTAATTAACCAGCTTACAGAAGCAGCAGCTGACTTGATGACTGAAGCAGATGACATGATGAGATCCAGAATTGGCCGCCCTATTAAGTCAAATGCAATAGAAAGACTTCAGGGCTCGAAGCATGTTATTGTAAGAGCAAAAAATGATGGACGCTGCAGAGTGTGCAGTACACCAAAGGATGTAAAGAGGACAGTCTTTATTTGTGAGGGATGCGAAGGCAAACCTCGACTTCATCCTTTCTGCTTCAAGTTATGGCACACACAGCGCAAGCTTGAATCATAAAATAATCATGTAAATATATTGTGAAAATGTTTCATTTGATATTTTTTTTAGTTTATGTGCTGGAAAAAGCCATAATATGGTAATATATATATTCTAGGATTTTTTTCAGTGTTGTGAAGTTTTTAGTGGCTGCAGCATACACTGCATAAATGCACTAAATGTGTTAAATTTTGCTATATCTAGTGTTGTTTTATTTCAAAAATGGATTACCTTGATGTTTCAAGACTGAATGGTAAGTTTTAATGACTTCAACATTAACTGGCCATCGGTAAGTGCACATTTTGCTTTCAATATTTTTGTGTTTTTCAAATAACATGCATCATGTTTTAATGTCTATTATAGTCCGTTCGGAAATTCGTGCCCACAGAAAGCGTCAATTTTCTCCAAAACTATTTGTTGTATGGACATGAATTTTTGCATGCAGTCTTAGATTTTCCATGCAGTTATTAATATATTTTTGCCCTTACAAAACTCATGTCATGTTCAAATTTTCTTCTTTACGTTATATAAAAAACTCTTACTGTTGTCTGGGTTAATTTTTCTTAGTTTTACAGGAAAGTTACAAGATCCGTCCAAAAATATTTTTTTTTTTTTTGAATTAGTGTAGTGATTACATGTCCGCACGAGTGCGCACCTATTGTACACAGTCGCGAGTAACTAATTCAAACAAAAAAAAATATTTTTGAATGGATCTTGTAACTTTCCTGTAAAACTACTAAAAATTAACCCAGACAACAGTAAGAGTTTTTTATATAACGTAAAGAAGAAAATTTGAACATGACATGAGTTTTGTAAGGGCAAAAAATATATTAATAACTGCATGGAAAATCTAAGACTGCATGCAAAAATTCATGTCCATACAACAAACAGTTTTGGAGAAAATTGATGCTTTCTGTGGGCACGAATTTCCGAACGGACTATAACAGCATGTTTGTTAATACTACAAAATAAATTAATAATTACAATTCTCCTTCCATTCCCCTTCATGTTGATATATAATATGTGCTTGTTCAAAGGAAAATTCACAAAAAAATTTAGACTGAAAGATGAACACTTCACTCTAGAAAATTCTGCCCAAAATAACTCTGGAAGGAAAGAGTTAAATGGATAAGAATATCAAAATATATTACAGGAATAAATAATAATAAAAATTCTACAATGTAAGCCTCTAAATGGATCAATATTCTCTGTAATTATGCCAGTAATATGCTGGTATTTTCTTATTCACATTCAACTTTCAATATATTTATTATTATTAATTTCCCTTTCATTCCTTATGGAGTCACCATTGCAGCTGGTCCCCTTTACAGGAAGCCTGTACCTAGCATTCACATGATTTTGCAGCAGTAGTTTCTTTAGCAATCTGTTTTAAATGATGATATTGCCAACCCCATGCACAATCTCATATTTGTCACCTTGTACGACATGACAGTGGAAGCAGTAGTCCCATTCTTTCTTTGTCTGACTAGAGCCTCCGTGTGCTACACGAGGCATTTAACATTCCATTTCTACCTTCATTAGCTACAGTACTTGAGAACTTTCAACTCAGCAGCAGGTTCGCTTGATCTCAAATTGCAAAAATGTAACCAAGTATCCGAGCTGTGAAAACTATATACAACTGATACATTTGCACTGCAACAAGTAACTGTTTCTTACCTCTGCCAAGTAAGCTGGTAAATTAGAAAAATTCACTTCCAGTTTCACCAGAACATTCACTGCACCAAGTCCTCTCTGTTCAGAATGGAAATAAGATGTGAAGAAAAAGGCTATGAGTTTCTAGCTTTGACATATGACTCTTATTGTTGCTGTTGTGTATTGACCACCATTACATAACATTAAGCATAATAGAGAAAATAACTGAACTGTCATCTTGATTTATGTTTCATTAATATTGCTTCATAATTATTACAGACTTTCATAAACGGGTGCTTGCGTAAAATAGAAGGATTGAAGTGGTATGACAAGATCTCTAATGTGAAACTGATGACAAGATCACTAATGTGGAACTGATGACAAGGTCACTGATGTGGAACTGATGACAAGATCACTGATGTGGAACTGATGACAAGATCACTAATGTGGAACTCATGACAAGAACCAGGCAAGTGTCAGTGGAACGAACGAACGAACAAACAAACTTTATTTTCGAAGGGTTAAGAATTGGGCGCGCAGGCCCGTCTTACATTCTGCCCTTCCACTCGCATTTATCTTGCATACTATATCCTTTCATTCCCACATGTTACTTTAAGCAATTTAAAGGCATGCAACATTATAAAGTTAACATAACAGCATTCATTTACAATATGCAATCATAATTAAAAAATGAGTAGGTTTGTTCTTTTAAAACAAACATGATAGTAATTGGGGAAAAAAAAGTAATAATAAAATAAAAAAAACAAAACAATAAATAAAAATAAATAATTCTGTATACCGACACTCACTCATGCGGTCAAACCATCTACAATTAATCTGTATTTTCGAATGCGTCATCAATCATCAATACAAAAATTACATAAACACATTCTCGCTTATATCCATACATTCTTGGTGGAAAATGAAATAATAATAATAACACTTTCTGACGCACTTCTGTGGCAGGTAAAGTCTTTGAGCAGTTAAAAAAAAAAATATGTAATATCTGCTTATTCTCATATACATCATCCCATTTAAGCAAATGAAAACATTCACATTTCTAAAGTACAGTGGTATGCGGGTACATTCTCATGACTCACATTCCTAAAGCACAGTGGTATGCGGGTACATTCTCACATACATTACATTATATAATAATATTTTAAAATGAATATAATAATATTACATGGATATAAAACAAATTATTCACAAAAAACGAGCGAAAGAGGAAAAGAAATGTTGACCTATGGATGAGATGTCGACAGGCAAATGCTGTTTCTAGGGGGTAGATAATCAGTGTTGAGGAAGTGTTTGAAAAGTGCTTTGTTAAATGAATATTGTGTAGGTAGGCTTTTTAGGTGGTGTGGAAGGCTGTTCCATAAGTAGGCTCCAGAGTAGGCTAGACTCTTTTTGAACAGGTCGATCCTAGGTTTGGGCAGACGTAACTGATATAATTGTTGTTCTTCTCTTCTACTGGTTTGAAACAATGATCGTAGGTACGGCGGGGCATTGTTAGATAGGATTGCATGAGTCAGCTTGGCTTTGTTGTAGAGAAGACGTTTTTTTAGGGACAGTATTTTGGTTTCTTTTCCTGTCCTTGTGAGTGGTGTCATGCGATTATCGGTGATCAGACGTACTGCTCTCTTATGCAGTCTCTTCGAGGTGGAAGCAGGGCAACCATCCCATAGTGTAGAGCAGTAATCTAGATGTGTCTGTATATGTGAGGTGTAGAACAATAGTCTAGTGTCTAAAGAGTGGAAAAGAGATGAGATGTTGGCGGTGGATAGGACAGACACATAAGAAGAAACCTGACGATAGTATTACAAGGCATTACTTGTTCTGAAATCCCCAGGGCAAGAGAGGGAGACCAAACACACGGAGAAGAGAAATGGATACAGACTTGAAAGGAATGAGAATGACATGGAAAGACCTTGACACAAGACAGGAAGGCCCATGCTCCTTGGAAAGCTGAAGGGTGAAGAATGAATGAATGAATGAATAATAATTGTTTTTATTATAACATTTTAGTTTTCTGGTCCTCTCCTGACCTTTAACTATAGATTACTCAAACATGTGACAGCCACTTTCAGAAACTTTACTCAAGAATACAAACACATACCTCTTTTTTCTTTACCATAACCTGTAAGCCATCTGGACTCTCTGCCAGAAGTGACCTCATATGCCTCTGAAGGACAAGGTTTGTGCCTGCCCTCTCAAGTTGATACTCCTTGTAGCATTCCAATAAGTCAGTCAGTACCGCAGCCAAGCTCTCACTGTTCTGCCAGTCCCAGCAAACAAGACTCTGGGAAGCATGGATTTCAAATAGTCTAATGTGAAATAAGACATTGGACTGGCAACCTTCCCATGTAAAACAAACTGCTACAGAAAATGACTGCTCTGCTGCAGTCTTCCTGCCATGTAGTCAACTGCAGTGGTGACCCATACTTCTTCAGGAGCACAAAAGAAGCTCATTTTGCTTTTACTTTTTCAGTCCATCCTGGCAGTGAAGTGTTGTGGGGAGCTTAAGTTTGCATTCTTGAGCCAAGTGTGTCGCACTGGCTGATGTGAGCTAGTATTGTTGTAGGATTTCTGTAATACTAATACTGTCAATCCACCTGCCTCTTCAATCAATACCCTTTAGCTCCCTGAGGAGCATAGGCCTTCAACAAACACATGCCAAGTCTTCCTCTCCTGTGTCATCCGCTCAAGTTCTTTCCATGTTATCCTCATCATTGTCACTTCTGTATCCAGTTCTCTTCTCCATGTGTTTTTGGTCTACCTCTGCCTCTCTTTCCCTGTGGATTCCAGAACAATGACTGCCTTGTAATGCTATCAACAGGTCTCCTCAATGTGTGTCCTATCCATCGCCAGCGTCTTCTTCTCAATTCTTGTTCCACTGGCACTTGTCTGGTTCTTGTCATCAATTCCAAATTTGTGACTTTGTCAAACCATTTCAGTCATTCTATTCTACACAAGCACCTGTTTGTAAAAGTCTGTAGCTTTTTGGTTGTTGTTTTTGTTACTCTCCATGTCTCAGAGCCATACAATAGGACTGACTTGACATTTGAGTTGAAGATTCTTATTTTTGTGTTGGACTTGATTTCTCTTGTTCTCCATATGTTTCCCAATGCAATGAAAGCTCCTCTTGCTTTTTGTATTCTTATTTTGATATCATGGTCTGTCCCTCCAACTTTGTTTATATTACTGCCAAAATATGTGTATGATTCTACATCCTTTAGTGGTGTTTCTTCAAGTTCAACCTTGTTATCATTTCTTGCATTTATTTTCATAATCTTTGTCTTTTCCCTGTGATTTTCAGGCCCACTTGTTGTGACCTCTCATCAAGAATTTTCATTTCCTCTTGTATCTGATTATGGTTATGGGACAGAACAGCCACGTCATCTGCAAAATCCAGATCATCAAGCTGTTTAGTCAGACTCCACTGGATTCCATTTCTGTTGTGTGATGTCGATGTTTTCATAACCCAATCTATTGCTAGTAAGAAAATAAATGAAGACAAGAGGCATCCCTGTCTCACTCCCGTTCTAAACCTAAACGGTTCTGTAAGTTGTCCTTCATGAAGAACTCTGCAATGGGAACTTCATAATGCCTCATCAATTTCAAAAGTGATTCTCTGTCTACACTGTCAAATGCCTTTTCATAGTCCACGAATCTGATGTATAGTGGTGAATTCCATTTCAGACTTTGTTCAACTATTATTCTCAATGTGGCTATCTGGTCTATACAGGAACTGTTTTGTTGAAAACCTGCTTGTTCATCTCTCCGTTACTTGTCTATGGACTCTTTTAATCTCTCAAGGATGATTCTGTTTAATACTTTTCCTGGCACTGATAGTAACATTATTCCTCTATAATTTGTGAACTTGTAAATTTCCCTTCTTAGGCATCTTGACCAGATAACCTTCATTCCATTCTGCTGGTATTTCCTCTCTCTCCCAGACTTTGCCAAGTAGTTTGTATAATATCTCTGTAGAGGAATCAATATCTATTTTGATGGCGTCTGCTGGAATTCCATCTGGACCAGCTGCTTTTCCATCTTTCAGAAGCTTTATGGCTTTCTTTATTTCTTCTCTACTTGGTCGTTCACAGCTGATTAGTAGCTCCTCTTCTGCTGGCTAGATGTCTGGGGGATTAGTTGAAGCTGGTCTATTGAGAAGTTCCTCAAAATGTTCTGTCCATCTCTTCATTTTTTCTTGTATATTACTAAGCAATATTCCATTCTTATCTTTTATGAGGCCATTTACTTGCTTATATGTCCCTCATATTTCCTTTGGCTGCAGCTTCCTCTACTTCCCTTGCCAAATCTTCAATATAATTCCTCTTGTCTCTTTTGATGTTTCTTCTTACTTCTTTATTTGCTTCTATGTACACTTCATGAGCCTTGGCTTTGGAGCTTCTGGTTTTGCTTGTTTAAATCTGCTTTCTTGTTTTTCCTGTCTTTTATCTTGGTAATATATTTTCCATATATATTTTTTACTTGTTGCCAGTGGTCTTCTGTATCTGCTTTATCTTCCAGCTGTTGGAGTACTTTGTATTTGTTGGATACTGTGATTGAAAATTGTTCTCTTATTTCCTGATTTCTTAGATATCCCACATTATACTATTGTCTATAGCTATATACTGTTGTAAATTTCTTGAGTTTTAATTTTGTTTTAGCCAACAGAAGATGGTGGTCTGATACAACATCTGCTCCTCTACATACTTTCACATCAAGCAATGATGACCTAAACTTCTTACTTATGCATATGTGATCAATCTGATTCTCAGTTCTGTGGTCTGGTGATATCCATGTTGCTTTATGTATTCTTTTATGTGGAAATATGCTTCCTCCTATAGCTAGTTGATTTGAAGCACAGAAGTTAGCTAATTCTCGTTCATGCTTTCTCATGATTTCTTCAAAGCCGGTGTTGTCTGTTCCTATTTTCGCGTTTAGGTCCCCCATCAAAATTGTGATGTCCTTTCTTTTCTTATTGTCCAAGACATTTTGTAGTCTGGTGTAATTTCACAGCTTGAACAGTATATTACAATATACTGTTGTAAATTTCTTGAGTTTTAATTTTGTTTTAGCCAACAGAAGATGGTGGTCTGATACAACATCTGCTCCTCTACATACTTTCACATCATGCAATGATGACCTAAACTTCTTACTTATGCATATGTGATCAATCTGATTCTCAGTTCTGTGGTCTGGTGATATCCATGTTGCTTTATGTATTCTTTTATGTGGAAATATGCTTCCTCCTATAGCTAGTTGATTTGAAGCACAGAAGTTAGCTAATTCTCGTTCATGCTTTCTCATGATTTCTTCAAAGCCAGTGTTGTCTGTTCCTATTTTCGCGTTTAGGTCCCCCATCAAAATTGTGATGTCCTTTCTTTTCTTATTGTCCAAGACATTTTGTAGTCTGGTGTAAAAGTCTTTTTTCTCCGATTCTTCTTTATCATTTGTTGGTGCATAACACTGGATGATGTTTATATTTACTTTCTTTTTGGCTGATTTAAACCTTGCTGTTATAATTCAGGGTCCCATTGCTTCCCATTCTATAAGTGCCTTCTGTGCTTCCCTAGACAGCATTATAGCCAACCCTTCACTGTGGTGGGCTCTTTCATCCTCATGTCCTGAGGCCAACACCATTTCTCCTGTGATCAATCTCCTCCTCTCTATGCCCTTCCACCATGTCTCGCAGAGACCCAGGATATCAATCCTGTAATTTGTCATTTCTGCTGCTACCTGTGCAGTTTTCCCTTGTTCACACAGAGTGCAAACATTCCAAGTGCCAATCCTGGAGATTTTCCTAGACAAAAAAAGGTTAGTCGGCAACCCAGACTTCTTTCGGCTTTCTCTGGGTTGCTTCATGCGCCTCCTTTCCAGAGGACCTTTTTCTGTCTTGGGTGGCTGAGTTGATTTATATTCTGTATTTGACTTGTCCATGTTGAAGTTTTTTGGTAACTTTTACGGGATGGGGTATCCAGCCTCATGCCCAACCCTCCTTAGTCGCTTTTTACGACATGCATAGTAGGGTACAGTGTTACTATTCTTTGCTCCCCTTTCGGGCCCCAGTAACACACGGGTGACCTGCCTCTTGGTTATCCTCATACTCTCACATGATGAAAGTTGATAATTAAAAAAAAAAAAAAGTTTAGTGCTATATCCCAGCATTAAAACAAATATGACTGTGTCATAAAGTCAGTCACCAATTGTAATAGGAAGTCCGTGTGTCTGAAATCCGGTTTCTAAAATTTGCATAAGCGAAGTTAATGGACTATTAAACTTAAATTAAAGGGCGAAAATCTATTGACTTATAGATTTATAAGAAAAGGATGATAATCTATAATTACGCCCCTTGAGGAGAAAGTAGTGTTTTTAGTTTGGAGTTTTTCTAGTTTGGAGTTTGGTTTTTGAGTGAGTTCGACTAAGCAAGTGCAAATTCATGGGTTTAGGTGAACTGTTTTGTTCTAGAATGTTCAGGAAATAGTTATCATTGGAAATCATTTGACAAAATATAGTCAGTCAGATATGAAACGTGATTTGCGTTAGGAAGCAGGTTTGCTCGTGTTATAAGTAAAAGTGACAAGCGCAAATGAGGGATATCATCGGACAATAAGCCAAAGTCCTTTGGTTGATTTCTGTGGTCACAGAAAAATGAACTTTTCTTTAGACACTCATTCGCTTGGTACGTCACAATTATAAATGATAGTTTGTCATTCATTTTCTGTGGACAAGATTGACAGGGTTGCCAGTTTCAAGAAATGTGTATATTTTCAACCAGGTACGTTGAGTTTTTGCCAACAAGATAACCTGTTTGTAGTAATGAGAAGGACAATAGGCAGCAGCTAGCCATGAGAAGTGAAAATAATAGACCTTGGTAGAAAGTCATCCCTGGCGGTAGGCCAGTCCATCTAAACGGTACACCAAGTAAATCTCACTAAGATACGACAAGTCAGAAGATAGAAGATCAGCCGAGATAAAACAGAGCTACAATAGGAACAGCGAGTACCTGAGATAAACACTATGACAAGAAAGTACTGACAACAGTGGTTCTCAAGCCATGACCACCATAGCTACCAGAGAATGTTTAGAGAGAGAGAGAGAGTAAGAATGACATTTAGTATTGCCTTTGGAAGTTTTTTTGCTATATAAAATTTACCAGCCTCAGGAGGAAGGTTGGGCATGTCATTATTTCAACCCTGGATCTTCGTGTAAATAAACTTCACATTTAACGTTCACTGCTGTCAGAGTGAAGTATGTTTATCAAGGTATTGAATCATCAATCAACTGTCAGTATGTACTGTGGTGATCGTCTGTTGTGAACTGTTGTCATAACACAATCAACCAATAACCTGCCTACTGTTTGGGGTAGTGATACAAACCCACTATACAATCATCACCATCATCATCATCAGTGTATATCCCCATGGCCACACAATCTTGCTGTGACCTATGGTGTTAGAATGCATTACGTCTTTTGTTTCTATTTCGCTGCCAAATTTTGCCACTCTCTGGATACAAACAGCCATTATATTTGAATTTTTTGACTTGCTTAAATGACAAGGATGTTGAGTGGCCTGCTGTGAGATGGTGAATTCTGCCAACCTTAACTACATTTGTTTTAGATGTGTTTATTTTTTTTAATCAGTTCATTTGTGTTTCATCATTGTTTGTGTTTTTTTTTCAACCATTATAACAATCCGTTAGCTTGCTAGGCATGTCACAAATGCTCCATCAGAACATGTTTTCAGGGCTATCAATTATGACATTTACCTGTGCCCTATGGCACAAAATGACACCAAGTTTTAACTATCTCAGCAATCTCCTATGTGAAAGTTAACAATCAAAATGTGGTAGACCACTGATGAGAATGCGTGGATCATTATGCAAGTGGTTGAATAGTGAACAACTTAACAGCTACCATCAGAAGTCTTCCACAGTTAAAGACCTTCAGGGTAGGAGCAACATCCTCATCATCATTTGCATTTTCACTCACTATGGGGCATGGATATATTTATATACAGTGAAGTCCACTTATTCAAGCCTGAAGGTGCGTTATGAAAAGGTTCGAACTAACAGATATTCGAATTATATTCAAGAACGAGTGTTTGCACTGTGCTTTGCTCACTCAATTTAAGCCAATGAAAAAACAGATGCCTGATGACTGCATGTAACATACAGGATAATTAACATCGTTACTGTTTGTTTATTCTTAAAGCTGTTGTGAGAAGACCAGTCAGAATAATTTTTTAATTTCATAAAACCAAGTAAAACTGTATATTAGTTAATACAGTTGAAATAAAGTGTAAATGTTGCATGTTTTCATACTGATAATATAAATACAACAATGTCATGAACATAAGCCACTTGATTCATCTTTCATTAAACTTAGACCCCTTCATGAAAAATGTGCATGGGTTGAATTGGTAAATAAATGACAAAGTAGGACCATCAATGAGAATATCAATCAGACTGGATGCAACTGAACTCTGCATTGGACATTTCCTTTCAACCTGATTACTGAGAGTGACAATACGAGATTTGATAGTTGGAATCACAGTTAAGAACAATACGAGATTTGATAGTTGGAATCACAGCTAAGAACAATACGAGATTTGATAGTTGGAATCACAGCTAAGAACAATACGAGATTTGATAGTTGTAATCACAGCAAATAACTGCAATATCACTTTTCTTTGCACTTTTTATGGAGCACAGAGCCTCCACTGTAGCTGGTTCTTCTTGCAGGAAGCTTGTATCAAGCATTGACATGCTCTTGCAGTAGTGATTTCTGTAACAACTTATTTTACATGATGAGGTTGTCAGCCTCATGCACAACTTCAAGAGGGCCAGCTGCAGTGATGGCTCCAAGCTCCGTAAGGAGCGCAAAGGAAAATAATGAATGATGATACAACTTCCTTACCCTTCCCCCTACACAACAAAACTAAATGGGGGAGTGGGAATGACCTATTTAAACTTTGAATTTTAAATGTAAATGTTAAGGCTGATTTAATATAAGTAGTAAGAACATAGAGAAAACCTCGCTTAACAATATAAACAAATGCATAAGAAGGACTGATAAATACTGTTGCGCAGAGTTAGAAATGAAGACCTTGGAAAGATGCAAAAATAAAACCTGCTGAATGACAGAGTTAAAAAAATAATAATAAAAGTATACAGTGTAAACAGTAACTCGGGATAGACATTTGGTGAAATCATCTTGCACTGACACAGGACTCATGATGAAGAAGGAAGAGACAATATAATAAAGTACCAGAGATACATGATGTAGTCCCTGACATTTTCCCACTCAAAGGAAGACAACAGCACTGAATGATTGGTAATTTGTATACTAGTGGCCAGGACTCTCCATAGAAAGAAGAAAGCTATTGCTGAGCTTCCCAACAATCACAAACACTCTATACAGCACCATTCAGCTGCTACAGAACACATGCAAATTCTTCAACTTGGCACTGGATGTGACTAACCAATAGAGCCCATATCAGTAAGGAATCAGCAACTGGTACAGACAGACACCTTCACATACCTAGGATGCATAGTAACACCAGACGGCGGGGCAGGCAAAGACATCAACATCAGAATGAATAAGGCAAGAACAGCCTTTTTTAGCCTAAACAACATCTGGAAGTCCTCTCAATACAGCACAAGCACAAAATTAAGATTATATCAGAGCTGTGTGCTTTCTGTGCTTCTCTATGGTGCGGAATGCTGGAGAGTTACAGAGAAGGACATGTCAAAATTGTCCTCTTTTCACACAACATGCCTAAGAAAAATTCACCGAATCTTTTGGCTGAATACCGTCACCAACCAAGATCTGCTTACTCAGAGCAAGCAAGAGGACATGCACACCATCATAGCTGGCAGACGCTGGAGCTGGGTTGGCCATGTCCTCAGAAGAGACCCAGATGCCATCACAAGAACAGCTATGCTTTGGACCCCTGAAGGAAAACGAAAGAGAGGCCGACCAAAAACAACCTGGCGGAGGACTGTGGAGGCTGAGATGCAAAGAATGAACCAGAGTTGGGGCACTGTACGAAGGATGGCCACTGACCGAGCAAAGTGGAATCAATTTGTTGTTGCCCTACAAGATGCCACTAGGCATGATGGCCACTGACTGCTTTGACGGTCGGCGGCTAAGGATCAAAGAAAGAAAAAAAAGAGAACCAATAGAAGGGGTAGGTTTGTAACTTTGTATTATAAACTTTATCATTAATTTGAGCTTCGAATTAAAAACTATATTTTAGTGTGCACAAATAGAGTTCATGAATGATCAAAGTTTCAAATTAAGCTGAATTATCACTCTTCGAATTAAGGGCACTTCACTGTGTGTATGTATGTGAGAGTATATACACACATATGCATGCACGCAAGCACACATATGGAGAGAGAAGAGAGGGAAAAGAGTTTAATTTCTTACTGGCTTTTAAACTTACATTGACTTGTTCCAAAGGAGGACAGAAGTCATCATCATCTTGATCAAAAATAAAGTCAGGAGGTTCTTTCATATTTACTGAATCAAAGATGACTTCCCCTAAGAGAGATACAATTTAAAAACAAAAACATGTAGAATCATACCTATTAAGTTCAGGCAAAATATAAAATAACAAATTTTTGCTTGCATAATGATTTTTTTAAAAATGAGTCCAACTGATACAGTTCAGTAGTGACGACTTCGCTTTTGGATCTGACTCAGAAACCAACACAGCTAAGAACAATAAGAGATTTGATAGTTGGAATCACAGCTAAGAACAATAAGAGATTTGATAGTTGGAATCACAGCTAAGAACAATAAGAGATTTGATAGTTGGAATCACAGCTAAGAACAATAAGAGATTTGATAGTTGGAATCACAGCTAAGAACAATACGAGATTTGATAGTTGGAATCACAGCTAAGAACAATACGAGATTTGATAGTTGGAATCACAGCTAAGAACAATACGAGATTTGATAGTTGGAATCACAGCTAAGAACAATAAGAGATTTGATAGTTGGAATCACAGCTAAGAACAATACGAGATTTGATAGTTGGAATCACAGCTAAGAACAATACGAGATTTGATAGTTGGAATCACAGCTAAGAACAATACGAGATTTGATAGTTGGAATCACAGCTAAGAACAATATGAGATTTGATAGTTGTAATCACAGCAAATAACTGCAATATCACTTTTCTTTGCACTTTTTATGGAGCACAGAGCCTCCACTGTAGCTGGTTCTTCTTGCAGGAAGCTTGTATCAAGCATTGACATGCTCTTGCAGTAGTGATTTCTGTAACAACTTATTTTACATGATGAGGTTGTCAGCCTCATGCACAACTTCAAGAGGGCCAGCTGCAGTGATGGCTCCAAGCTCCGTAAGGAGCGCAAAGGAAAATAATGAATGATGATACAACTTCCTTACCCTTCCCCCTACACAACAAAACTAAATGGGGGAGTGGGAATGACCTATTTAAACTTTGAATTTTAAATGTAAATGTTAAGGCTGATTTAATATAAGTAGTAAGAACATAGAGAAAACCTCGCTTAACAATATAAACAAATGCATAAGAAGGACTGATAAATACTGTTGCGCAGAGTTAGAAATGAAGACCTTGGAAAGATGCAAAAATAAAACCTGCTGAATGACAGAGTTAAAAAAATAATAATAAAAGTATACAGTGTAAACAGTAACTCGGGATAGACATTTGGTGAAATCATCTTGCACTGACACAGGACTCATGATGAAGAAGGAAGAGACAATATAATAAAGTACCAGAGATACATGATGTAGTCCCTGACATTTTCCCACTCAAAGGAAGACAACAGCACTGAATGATTGGTAATTTGTATACTAGTGGCCAGGACTCTCCATAGAAAGAAGAAAGCTATTGCTGAGCTTCCCAACAATCACAAACACTCTATACAGCACCATTCAGCTGCTACAGAACACATGCAAATTCTTCAACTTGGCACTGGATGTGACAGATCAGCAAACTCATCAGCCCTTATTAAACAGAAACAACAACAACAATAGTGCTTACAGGTAAGAATATGCTGAGCATAAGGGATCTTCAACTTGAACCTGTCAGATCTGCTAATGCTCCCAGTCACTTCACGAGGTAAGTATCTAGAAGAGAAAAAGAACAGGAGAAACAAATTCACAATTGATTCTATTTTAACTAATTTTAGTATGTCATCATCATTATAATTTTCCTTTTTGCTCCTCATGGAGCATAAAGCCACCATTGCAAGAAGTATGCACATGTTTTTGTAGTGGTGGTTTCTGTAGTAATCTGTTTTGTATGATGAGGCTGCCAGCCTCATAAATAACCTCATATAAGTACATCATGCCTGAGGAAGGAGTAGTCCAATTCTTTCCAGGAACTATTATAGGGGATAATGGTTCTATGATAATAAATAATGTTGATACAATATAAACAAACGCCTAATTACAAAAATATGCCTTCACATTAAAATTACTATAATATTATTATTACTATTATTAATTACTATTATTATTACAATTATACTTAGGTTCAACTTAAAAAAGGGAGATTTGGGTGACAAATGCTTTTATAACTTACAATAACTGGACTGTTTGTAAACTAATGCAACACTGATGAAGACATGCAAATATTAATTCAAACTTACCCAGAACAAGGATCTGTAATGAGAAGAGGATCATTTTTTATGCTCAGCCTGTCATATTGTGTTAGCAAGTTCTGTACATAGGGCCTAATTCGGGAATCAAGTAACTGAAGTGTTTCAAGACTTCCAGGAACCATCTTCTTATTTGTTGTTGTTCAAGCTGTGAATAAATAAATAAAAATTGGACTATGCGTGCATGTGATAGAAATTAATGAGACTTGGCAATGAAGCCCCTTACCTTATTGTTCAAACAAAATTCTGGGTACTTTCTGGTTACTATGGGTACAGTGTATGCCATTGTTAAACAATAATTACTGAAACTGACTAATATAGAGTGAACAACCCTAAAGCTAACGTAATCAGAACCCTAGCCCTAATCCTAACCTTAGCTGGTACATTTAGGCATACCTTATTCAATATTAACTTGTGTTCATTTGATTGCATTATATTACTTTAGAGATGCCTATACACTTTTAACTCCTAACATACCTGAAATAACTTACCTAGTAATACATATTATAGAATCATAGACAGGCGCCAAAGTATCGCCCAATTGGCTATTGATAAATTGGCTGTATCCTTTGGAAAAATACCCGCTAACACTAACTGTAGCCCAATCCTGTTTCCGCCTTTTTTCTACAATACTAACATCCGATTAACACTGATGGCATCCCTAAAATTAAAAAGAAAAGAATTTTTTTTTATTAAAAAAAAAAAAAGCTAGAAAATTCCAACTTACTGCTTATTACTCCATCTCTGGATCCTTACTTAACTCTTTCAGTCCCAAGCAAAAAAGTGGATTTGGCCCAAACAAAAATGGCCACCCCAGTGTGTTTTTATTGTTGTTGTTTGGAAATAATTTTTTTAAATGTTCATATGCATAAATAACTTTGTTGTATATGAAACTGAAAGTAAATGGATGTACTTTACTCTTCTGCTACAAGTATAAAAGCATTCATTGAAAAATTATTAGTTATCCAAGGTAAAATGGAGGTTGAAAAAATAAGCGGGTGAAAAATTAGAGCAAAAGAATTTAATCAAATTCTTCTAGAATTGTTCCCCAGGAGAATATCCAAGGGTTGTTTCAAAATGTCACAAACAGAAGTATTCTAACAAATAAACACATAAAGAAAAATGTGGTGCTTAGATGGCAGGGAGGATAGCGTGATTCGCTTCCGTAGCTAGGCGGTGGTGCCGCACGGAAGGTCCTTGGTTCGATTCCCCGGTAAGCCACTCACGTCTGTTGTTTTTCTGTTGTTTAGTTTTCTACTTCTTTATTTCTCACGAGTGCCTGAAAACATACCTTTATGTGTATGTAATATTTATTCTAGCAAAGCACAATCAGTTTTTAGTCACTAAACACTCAGGAAATTGTTAATTTCACAGATTACAACAACAGGTCACATGGCTGTAAAAAAGAGGAAATTATACATTCTTACCTTGCTGAGCTGCTCCTCTTCTCAAGATGATGTGTAATCTATAGGAAATCACATAAGGTCACTCACAAATAGATTTACACTAGGCCTATGTATAAACATTACTTTATCATGACATATTATTTGAACTTATTACAGTCTGATTACATGCTCCTGTATCCATAACTTCAATATCGACATCAGACCTTCCTTTATCATCCTTGGTTTCTGAGGACTTGATATCAGACTCCTGCTTCGCTATCCTGTGAATAAATACTACAATCTGAATTATTATCACTATCTAGAATTTCTTCAAATAACTTTCTAGCTTGCTCTGAAGTTAATTTAGAGGTCTATATAAAATATGTGCTTAAAAAATCTTAAATGAATATCAAACCACAAAAACAATGTTCTCTCTTAAACACACGAGGTATTTACTAGAAAGGTCTTTCTGTCGGAAATGACATTTTGGGTTGTTAAAATTGGAAAACAGCTCTAGAAAGGAGCAAAAGATACGAAATACGATATAACGTTGATCGGGTCAAACAGGTCGAACCGGAAAACTGATATAACTTTGATCAGGAGTTAAGAGTGGGTCTACCTTCTGGATTATCGACATGTGAATAATTATCGACAAGATAATTGTTATTTGTACTTACTTACTTAGTCGTTCCTCTTCTACCTTGAGGTGTAGAGGATTGTCAGAGAAGGCGCCATACTATCCTACTGGCTGTCTTCCTTTTGGCCTGGTTACAATCTAGTCCTTGGTCTTTCAGAGATTGTCTAATGTTGTCCTTCCAGCGGACTCTGGGTCGTCCTGGAGGTCTGGATCTCTGGCTCTTAGTCACTATTATTTATAATTAGTAATACAAAATATAAATAACACAAGAATGGCAGCACACACAACAAATACTGTGTGCCTGAGAATTGAGATTGACATGCAACACATGAGAAAACTAACAGCAGACAACAAAGCGCTTATATGTACACACAGTCCCATATGTATAGTAATCACTGATTTCCATCTACTATTCTCTTACTTAACAAAAATATATTTTCTAATCACTCTATTCTACCTGCCAGCCGAACACATATGATGTATCACAGCCAGTTGGGAGACATCACCATATCTGTCTATGATACTGTGATTCAGCCCATATTATTAATGTCAAATAAAAAGTTAACTCACACAACACATGATTTCACCTTAAAATGTAACAAATATGAGAGCCTACCATTTTAGGACTCGGGAAGGGGGGGGGGGCGCACACACACACACACAGAGTTAATATTTTACTTTAACAGCGTATAACGGCCTACATATTGTTTATATATTTGAACATCCAGTCATCAAGATTCTACACCGGGAAAACCTGAAATTATAACATAATATCAGTCCAGAGCTGATTTGACGCCACGCCATTAGTGGATTCAAGGGGGTGGCGATGGGACGATCGCCTCTCCCTTGGGACTTTGAAAACCTTTATTTCATTTCAACAGCTCCAGTATTCTCTTCTCCCCCCCCCCCCCAATACTTAGGACTTAAATATAAGTAATCGTTAGGTCGGACGACGGACGATTTAAAATATGTCTGGTACTGGACAATAATAAGTACCATAAAGGTTACAAACATAGTTTGCAAGTAATTCTACGGGGCGAGGCAATGAAAGACAGTAAAGGGAACCGCCATACAACAATGAAACAAAAGACGGCGCCAGGCAGGCGGCACAAGCAGACTTCACTCGAGCCACAAAAACAGAGGACTTTGTGACAAGAGGCAGATAATTTCTGTAATGGACGGCCAATCCCAAATCAAAAAATGTTATGCTATAATATAAAATATGTATGAATTTTTATCAATTCTGTCTCTTTGTAATTGTACCTTACTTTCATGTAATTATGTTATAAAAAGTTATATATATACATTTTCTTTTTTTTAATAAAAATACTGTTTAATAAAACTATCAAGTTGTCACATTTTTTCAAAATTTGTTTTGTTTCTTATTTGTCTAAAACTATGTGTAAATGGGGGGGGGGGTGATCATTCTGATGTATCACCCCTCCCTTGGACACTTCCTAGCTCCGCCAGTGCACCTTGTCCCTAACAAACTATTGGCAGCAGCATTGTAGAATTCTCAATTTTCTTTTATAATGAACTACAAAGAGATAAAGGACAACAACAGAGAAAAAGAAGCCAAAAAAAAAGCAGATCTAATAAAAACACGCAAAAAATGTGGGGATATCTATGTCAGCGATCAAAAGCTTAATTAAAAGAATAGTAACTGATGAATGGACAAGAGCATGGGATAGAAGTCTGAGTGGTAGACATGTAAAGTTGTTCAGGACTCCAACAAGAAGGTGTGAATTATCTACGGAACTAAAAATTCCCAGCAATAAGAAATTACTTATACTACAACTGGGAATGGCCCATTTTAGAATAGATGACCCTCACAGAATTTCTACAAGGCAATAATATAGAGTATTTCCTACTAAAATGTAAGAAGTATGAATGGAAGAGAATATCAATACAGGTGTACAAGATTGTTTATAGGCCTGTAATTCGCCCATGACTGCAGAACAGATGTTGACAATAGACAGACCTAGAGAACTACACAGTCTAGTCTTCTTCTTCTTCTTGCGATCGCATCTTTGATGTTTACACCGTCAGATGAGTTCTCATGATGAATTCGACTGTTGTTTGAAGTTCCTCTTTAGCTCCATATAGCTCTGAGTTTAGTGTTGAGTCATTGGGCCAGTATATCTTTCTTAACTGGTCATACAGAGGACAATCCTGTAGAACATGCTCAGCAGTTTGTTCGTTTAATCCACATGTGCACAGTGGTGAAGCAGACAATCGTTGCTTGTGCATGTGTTTATTCAGTTTGTTATGCCCTGTCCTGAGGCGAAAAATAGTTATCTGTCCCTGCCGGTCGAGAGCACAGTCTAGTAAAACAGTACATAACAGAAACAAAAAATTTATATATAATGATTGGTGAGGGTATGGTGGAAAAGTGAAGATCTAGTAAAGTTCTCGTAACATATGTTGATAATGACGCAATAATAGTGACTTAGATATCATACCAAACACCCCAGGCTTTCACACCCTCCTCCCCCTAGTCAACACCATGACAAATATAGGGAAACTACCATTTTAGGACAAATACAAAAAACACACATGAACATCCACACAGTTTCATATTTTAATCTACTCAATTTACAATAACTGGAATGGAGAAATGATATCATGATGAAGTATCGACAACTGAAAACATTATCTGGGTTTGGAGACACTATATATCCTAATTATAACCCATTAGAGGTTGAACAGGATATTTTTCTGCATAATTTAAAAGAAAGAAAAGTAAAGAAATAACAAGCCAATGGCAAAAAGGCTGCAATAAAGAATAATGAGATGTGTTCTTCTATGCCATCCAAATAAGCTGCCAATGTCGTTAGGGTTAGGATTAAGGTTAGGGTTTAGTTTATGATTCCTAAACTTAACCCTAATCCGGTTCAAGTTGGGGACAGTAGACTATGTCAGCCAAAAATGCTGTACTTTGCTCTTAGTTGGAATTTTTTTTTAAAGTTATTTTTTAAAAAAATGGCCTGAGTGTTTGTCGGGCATTGTTAATTTTGAAAAAGCTCAAATTAGGGTTAGTGTTAGGCTAAGGCTAGCTGTTTGACAAAGCTCGAAACAGGGTTGAGGATAAGTTAAAGCTAGCTGTAAAGTAAATATGGATAGCCAGTCTGGCAACATGGAGGACCTTGTATACTGTCCTCATCATCTACCCCTAACCCGTAATATTGTGCCTCTGAATTCTTTTTTTTTTTAAAGGTGGCTCGAAAAAAACGTTCCACCATTTTTAATTTCAACTCAGAGAAAGATATGGTCATCTCGGCAGTCAGAAAATCAAGGCAATGACAGAAAAGGCAACAACATTTGGGACTATAAAGACTGGAAAGATTGATCGTTCACGCCAGCCAGCACTGGAAGAAGAAGAGGAAGGTTGAAATTAAAAACAGCAGGCCGTGTGTTCGATACGGCCTTAAAAAAAATAATACAGAGACGCAGTAATAATGAGTAGGCCCCTAAGGGTTAGGAATCCTAAAACTTACTCCTAATCGTAATCTTACCCCTAACGACGTTGGCGACTTATTTGACAAATAATAAAAAACATCAAAGAATACGATCCACTCTTCTTCAATTCAACCGAAGATGAACAATGAACAACAAACTTAAAGGGTACGATTATTTACAAAAGATTAAAACAATGGTTATTTTAGATTACCGTTTATGACACGGAAGTGTTTGTACGTTTAACGAAGTGTTTTCAGTTATGTTCTGATAACCGAGAGATGTTGAACGTGACGAGTTTTCGTGGTTTTTAGTTAAAAAAGAGTTTCTACCAAAATTATTTTTTGCGAAACTTGTCTCCTTCAACATTGACCGTCGGGTTTAGTAGGGTACATGCCCAAATATATAAGACATCATCAATATTTTTCAGCTTCCCGTAGATCACAAGCCAAGAACAAAAACATGCGACGGCCGCCAGTCATGTACCATCCAACAAGGTCTTTCCGTGTTTCTTGATCACTTTCAGTAAATAGGCCTACACACACATGCACACACACTCACGCAATTCTCTCTCTCTTTCTCACACACACCCACAGAGAGAATCTTCCTCGTTCACCCTCACTGACTCTAACAAAGGCAGTAGTCAGCGCAAGGGTCCTGACATCTTCAAACAGTTTTTCGTGGAGATAAGTAGGTTGTTGCCATATGCTACTCCGTTCACTTCTGTAAGTTGGGCAAGACTGCAGATGTTCGGCTGTCATGGGGCTGATGGCACAGGTGCAGAGATCTGTTGCACAATACTGTTCTTGTGGTATAGACGGTATTAAATCTTTTGTGTCCAGTGCATAGCCGGAAAATGATGACCTGGTCTCGCCTAGATAGCTGATGATGGGCACCATTTGTTATATGGCCTGGGTGTTCTCTTTTCCATTTGGACGTGAATGTGTCGTTTAAAGTTGTTTTTGCCATTTAATAAGTTGTCCCTATATCATTTTGTTGTAGGGCTCCTCCTTTCTTAGCAAGTTTGTCAGCCACCTCATTGCCTGGAATGTTGCAATTGGCTGGTATCCACTGCACTGTGCACTTGTTGAAGCTTTTGGTCAGGCTTTCAAGTGAGTTAATCTGATCAGATCTTTCAATCCCTCAGTATGATGGCCTTTCAGGGCTGTTATTACTGAGAGGGCATCTGTAAAGATTACTATCTGTTTTTCTGCATTTGCATTGCACTCAATAAGAGTTTCTGCTTCTGCATTGAAGTTATTGTAGTATTCGTCAGTGGCGATTTATGAAAGTCTATCTTTCTAATTGTCATTTTTTCTCTCTCTCCGGGTTTCACCACCAGACAAACAGATCAACTTGACATTTTAATTCATTCAGTTCTCCAAGGAGCGTAGACCTTCAACAAACTTATGCCAAGTTTTTCTGTCCTGTGCCATCAGCTCATGGTTTTTCCATGTCTTACTGTCGTGTTACTAGGGCCCGAAAGTGTATCAATGAATAGTAGCACTGTGACCTACCATGCAGTTGGTAAAAAGCGACTAAGGAGAGTAGGGCATGGGGGCCGCTTACCCTATCCTGTAGAAATTTTAAAACCACAAAAGCTTCAGGAGAAGAGAGATGGAGATAGATATGAAGGGGATGATGAAAACATGGACATTTGAATTGCAGATTATTATTTTTATGTTGGATTTTATTCTCATTTGTTTTGCTGATTATCATATAGTGTTTGCTTTCCCAGTGTTAATGTCAAAGTCCATATGAAAAACTTTCATAACCTACTTCGCTTACACTAGTTTTTACACTTCTTACTCACTCGCAGCTAAGAAGACTGAGCCATCTGCATTTCTAAGGTTGTCTTCCTCTGATGTTAAGTCCGGACATTTTTTATATTATTTTAAAGTTGTTTTCTTTGCAAATGTTAAACAGACAAGAGGACAATACTCAGCCTGATTTTTTCGAAATTTAAAAGAAATAGAAGAAGAGTGGAATAATATCAGACGAGCTTCATGTGCTTCAGCCCATCCACCATCTTGGCAGAGAGTCTTAGAGTATTCATTGCATCTTTATTTTTCTCTTTTGTTTACATTATAGGGTTATTTGGTGTGAGCTAGGTGCATATGAATTTATTGTTTCACCCTTTCTTGATTATGTACAGTACATTCATTTTCGTGTTGGGAGTGTATAATTTATGTATTGATATATATATATTTTTTCGTACGCCCGCTATTACTCGAGGCAAAATCTCAGGTTAATATGTCTAACCTGAGACTGATTTTACGTGAGTATCCTATTTTCCCTGTACACTGACAGGTGTCATCTCGCCATTCAGTCAGATACTCGCCGATGTCAGAGGTATCCATTAGAGCTGGGTCCGCTCAGGAGCTGTTCAGGTTATTCCAGTCCCTGGTCGAAGGCACTTCTTCAAATGTTATCGCCAGGGCTCGAATTATTCCAGTCCAAGTCCCGGTCAAAGACACTTCAAATGTTCTCGCCAGGGCTCGAAACTGGATCACCCGATCGCCAGCACTGTGTGGTAGCTATTACACCAGCGCGGCTCCTATGTATTGATATGTTTTTGGTCCTTTTTGCTTTTGTTTTCCTAATTATTATTACATATAATGGTCCTTGTTTTTTTATATTTGCATCATTTGTTTCTTTTGATGTACAGATTTTAAAAATTTTTCCTTATTAAGAATTAAATATTTTGTGAAACTCTATTTTTTTCTAAACAATAAATATTTATTTATTCCTTTTGGCTACTTATTATTAATTAGGCACAAAGGCATTTGCCCTGGTTAGTAGGGATGGACTTCAAAATCCTCCTGCAAATAGGCTGCCCTGCTAAATTGCTGGAAATGATAAAGTCATTCCATGAGGACATGAAGGTAGCAGTCCAGTATGCTGGAAGCACATCACAGCCCTTTGACATACACAGCGGGGTTAAACAAGGCTGCATTCTGGTTCCAACCCTGTTCCGGATCTTCTTTGCCTTGCTCTTGAAACATGCATTCAGAGATGCAACTGAAGGAAAATACCTTCATACTAGGTCAGATGGTCGTCTGTTTAATCTCGCAAGGCTGATGGCAAAAACAAAAGTCAGAAAAGTCACTTATAAGAGGCTTGTTATTCGCTGACGACGCTGCAGTCATCACTCAAAGCCAACAGGAGCTTCAGAGCTTGATGCATGCAAGGACTTTGGCCTCACAATAAGTCTAAAGAAAACAAATGTGCTGAGTCAGGATGTGGGTGCTGCACCAGTTATCACTATCGATAACTATGAATTGGCAGTTGTGCACCACTTCACATACCTGGGGTCTACCATCAATGACAAACTCTCTCTGGACACAGAAATTGACAGCCGCATTGGCAAAGCTGCAGCTACCTTTGCCCGCCTCACATCATGGGTTTGGGTAAACTCCAAACTCACAATGAAGACCAGAGCTGGGGTATATAACGCCTGCGTCACCAGCACACTTCTGTATGGTAGCAAGACATGGACAACCTTGCTTATCAAGAAAGAAGGCTCAATACCTTCCATCTATGTGTCTACGCCACATCCTCGGCATTTCATGGAAAGATAAAGTGACAAATGTCGAGGTGTTGTCACGTGCTGGCCTTCAAAGCATGTATACACAGCTTAGACAGTGCAGACTACACTGGCTTGGCCATGTCCGCTGCATGGAAGATGGTTGCATCCTGAAAGATATCGTTTACGGACAACTGGCAGATGGCAAAAGAACAGTTAGGCGACCGTAGCTGAGATTCAAAGATGTGTGCAAGAGAGACATGAGGGCACTGGACATAAATCCAGCAACCTGGGAGGATGAAGCTGCCGATCGCACCAAGTGGCGATGCTATCAGCAGCGCTACCTCAGTTTGGGCGAAAATAAGCTCACACATCAAGCAGAATAGAGGAGAAAATGTCAAAAGGAACACCAGAAAAATAAGCAGCTGAGGGCTGTCACCTCAGGGGCACATTCCCTTGGTCAGTTATGACTGAAGGGGCTATTATTATTATTAAATAGTATTATTCTAATTATTCATTCATAACCCTCCACTCCCAAAGGAGCATAGGCCTTCAACAAACACATGCCAAGTCCTCCTGTTACGTGCCATCCTCTCAAGTTCTTTCCACGTTTTCCTCATCATTTTCACCTCTGTTTCCAGCTCTCTTCTCCATGGGCTTCTTGGTCTACCTCTGCCTCTCTTGCCCTGGGGGTTCCAGAACAAGGACTGCCTTGTAATGCTATCAACAGGTTTCCTCAGTGTGTGTCCTATCCATCGCCATCGTCTTCTTCTCATCTCCTGTTCCACTGGCACTTGTCTAGTTCTTGTCATCAGTTCCACGTTGGTAACCTTGTCATACCATTTTAATCCCTCTATTCTACGCAAGCACCCATTTATGAAAGTCTGTAGCTTTTTGGTTGTTGTCTTTGTTGTTCTCCATGTCTCAGAGCCATACAGTAGGACTGACTTGACATTTGAGTTGAAGATTCTTATTTTCATGTTGGATCCAATTTCTCTTGATCTCCATATATTTCCCAATGCAATGAAAGCTCCTTTTGCTTTTTGTATTCTTATTTTGATATCGCTGTCTGTCCCTCCAACTTTTTCTATATTACTGCCAAGATATGTGTACAATTCTATATCTTGTATTGGTGTTTCTTCAAGTTCAACCCTGTTATCATTACCTGCATTTATTCTCATTACTTTTGTCTTTTCCCTGTGTATTTTCAGACCCAATTGCTGTGACTTCTCATCGAGTGTTTTCAATTTGTCCTGCATCTGATTACGCACGGCTGTTTGTGGCCTATACCAGAGCGCTCTTTTAGTTTCGGTGACCGGAATTCTGACACCGGGTATAAAATTTTGTGTGCACCGTAAAAGACTATTTAAGTTTTTGGCGGGGAAAATCAGCTGATGTGTGAGTAAAATCAGTAAAATATAAATCATTACACACTCGTTCTGGATAAACACAGCGCTAAAATTCTTTTGTATACTATAACTTTGTTCTGTGTTCTATTTTTGATTGCATTTTTATTTGTTTGAAATTAGTTTTGACGGAGTTACAGACTTTTGAAAACAGCGTCATCATTTAAGGAAATTCATAAAATAAGTAATCTTTTTATTAATTTAATATCTAAAAATCGGCCCATTCGTTTGAGTTTATAATTATAAAGACTTCTCGAAGGGAAGCTAAAGATTATTTCCACATACTTTTTTTTTTTGGTTTCATATCTTGAGAATGTGTGGTAGTCAGTTTTGTGAGTGTGGCATTACAAGAACAAGCATATTGTCACCAGATTTTATAGCATTTAAATCCCTTTAAACGCATTCCTGATACCCACAAATCTTAAATAAGGTAGTAAAAAAAATAACTTTTTGTAAAGCACCATCTGTTTTTGCATTTTCATTCATTTATAATGATATTTAGCTACGTATATAAGCGTCAGAAAACATGTAAAGCTATAGATAGATTACTTCCACATAATTTGATCTATCTTTCAAGTCTTGTTAATCTTCTATTTATAATATGAATTTTTTTTTAAATTGTGTGTGAGATAAGGACTGTTCCATTGGTGTTCTTTGGTAGACAATCCTGTGCACACGACGGCTGCCAGCGAATTCTAAGTAACTGTTTGTATATCTTCTTTCATTCAAAGTTACAATGCAGATTGTCACGTGCTCTGTATTATGAGTGTGTCGTGTGTAGATAGTAAACAACATTAGGGGTATGAATAACACGACGCCACTTGTACAGCTCCATGACATTTAATAGAACATTCACGTAAGTCCTGAACATCAATAATATGGTCACGCATGCATAACATCACACTCAGGCTGACACTGCCTGTGGGAAATAACTCCTAACAATACTTCCACGGACTGGCTGACCGTCCACACACTAACAGTACACACAACCCGTTTCTATGTGCGGCATTCAACCCTCGCACGAATCCATTCACCATACAGGTGTAAATCACTTATCCCAAGTGACTGGCGGCATGCAACATCGCCATATAAACTCTACTCCAATATAGCTACAAGGCGGACAATACTCAACGCCTTATTCCACTGTAGCTCCAAAGGCGGGACCAACTCGTCGCCTTAATATGTTCTCCACGAACATTACCTAAAGTTCCTCCAGAACACTCCTAGGCGGGAAGACGTCGCCTATACAACAATATGTCAGACATAATCACAATATTCATAATCACTATATCATTATCTCAACTGTCACATAATACGAGCACCCAGCTCGATCACAAATCACAGCCTCAAGCCCACAGCTTGGCTATCAAGCACAGACTCTCCCTAGTCACATCCGGGTACTCTCTCAGCCACCCGGACTTGTTCACCAAACACGCTTTCTCCATGCGCACGCCCCAAGTCACCACATACTGACATGAAGCCAGACATAAACTCAATCCCTGAGTTAAACTTAAATATTGACAACCTCAGTGACCCTTACTTCCACTCACTCCATCATCCACCCATGAAACTGCTCTGTGACATCTACCCCCCTCTCCAGATGGAAAACGAAGTTTTGCACCGACGAATTGGGCACATACCACAGAATGCATCATGTATCAACTCGTGATGGAATACAAACATATCTCACTGAAGAAGTTGTCAAATTTCTGTGACTGGATTATTTACACAAAGTTACAATGGGTGAGTCTCACTCTAACCCATACCACAGTTCTCTATAATGCTTCCTACTCACATGAAGCAAATGCTTATAATAATAATAATGTCCTACCCTTTCACCAAAATGAAACAAATGATATAGTTGTATGCAATTACATCAGTCTTGAAAAATTCTTGCACAACTATCAGTTATTTATCCTTATCAAAATACATCACAGAAAAAAAAAATCATCAACAATTTCTTATGATATCTGTTACAAAAATGTTCTACATCTCATTGTGAAAAATGTTAAGTTTCATACACCGCAGTACCCTAGGTACCCTACAAGAATTAAGATTTAAACAACAAACCATGATGCTTTATCACACTGCATCATTATGTCGTGTAACAACAACCAAACAATGTATAACAACCCAAGATGTCATATTTATAACGTAAGTCCTATAAAATTTAACGCATTCCATTATTCAAAGAATAATCCACAATTTTTAACAAGGTTTCATTGAATGGTGTAATTTACTTACTATTCAACACCAAAGCTTTTACTTCTTCCTAATCCAATCTTAAAAGATCTAATTTCCTTCACAATGATCAGTTTAATTCACAAAGATAAATCTAATAATTCTTCTCATATTCCTTAAGTTCTTCAATCCAAAACTTTGCTTGGTCAAAATTGTATCTGTGAAGTTCTAGCAGATACTGATAACTCTTGCTCCACTGCTTCCTAAATTTCTACCATTATGCTCATCTCTAGCATGTTTATTCCCGCTTCTTGATTCTATTTGGAAAACAAAGTTGATACCCACATTCTTATACTCATTGTAATCCTTTCAGACAGAGGCATATCCCAATAGTCTCATACATTACAATTTCAACACATGCTATACCAATTGTTATTACTAAGGGCAATGATTTAATCAAAAATGTCATGCATTTAGCCATGACTGCATCAGTGTTGATACCCACAACTAATTACCATGAGACAGTTTGTCATTTAAGCACACTGCTGATGCTTTACCCTCAAAAACCACAACAATGTGCAATGCATGTAGTCAAATATCATGATCACAACAAATCAAACTGTCAACATTTCAAAATGCAATATCATTTGAACTATATAACTAAGTACATCAGCCCAAAAAAATATTGCTCTCTGGCATCTGGTACTCTGCAAAGATCATCAAGGTATGAGATAACTTCTTAAAACAATTTATTCTGTAGACCCTCTCAGCAACTTGATGCCCGATCACCATGTCAAGACACTGTCAGTGACAGTCTAAAGTACAATAAGTAGTGCCAAACCAAGGCTTATCTATCCCATCGGATACCTAAATTCTGGAAATAAAATAATGATCCAGATTAGGAAAGCAAATTTGACCAATTTTCAAAATGCATTATTTCCTTTCATGCAACCTCATACTCCACTGTCCATACCACTCAAACATTCTCTTCCGTGGTAAACATATATAAATAATGGACAGGGACATAAGCTCAGAGATAAATTTAACATAGCATGATCTTAAACCCACTTATTGTGTCTTGACTACCAGAGTAGTAAATTTCCAATTCTCATAATCAGTCACCAATTGCACTGTCTTCCCATCAGCTCTCAACTATCTTACACATAACGTGTGACACACTATCTAACACATCTCTTACCAGCACACAAGCAACTTCATTAATTATCACTACCAAGATCACAACAAAATCTCCAGATAACACAAGATCTTCAATAATGTGAAGAGATCATCTATGCTCCACTTATCTGGTGGTAATGTTTTGATGGCATTAAACATCAACAACTTCAGTGGCTCTTTACTTCTTTCTGCACTTTTGCCTTTGAAATTATAAGCCAGTAATAATTCTAATTGGGCTGTAATTCCAGCACCTTCTCCCTTGAGACCATCTATTACTGTCTTCCAAACCTCTTTCTTAGCAGTTTCAGTAGCTTCCTTTACTGCTACTTTGGCTACAGATGCAGTATGCTCTATCTTAGCCTTTTTGTAATGAAGTTCTGCATCTTCTGGTACCTTCTCCAAATCAGACAGATCTGTATCAGACGTAGTCGCGTGTTGCTCCTGCATAGATTTAACTTGATCCTTCAATGCTTCGGCTTGCTGCTCTAATCTTTGTTTAGCAGCCTTAAATTGCTCTTTTAGTGCTTGAACTTTAACAAAGTAACTCTTTTCCACAGCATTACATTTCTCCTTCCAACGATCTATCAGGACCCTGCAATGTTGCTCTTTAACTTGAGTATCACCCTTACACTCAGTTAATATCCTGTTCTCATCCACCTTTAACTTATCGTCTAATCTTTGAATACCATCTCTGTATTCCTTTACTAATCTCTGCTTAACACTCTTAAATTTTCCTTCTAATATTATACACTTTTCCTCAAAGGTTCCCTCTTCCTGAATCAATTTGTCTATCTTTAACTGATCTTTGTCACACCAAAAACCCATTTTTGGTAAAAAACACTCCTTGAGTTGCATGGTATTTTCCATCATGCACTGGAATTGTCACTCCCTTTGTTGTCTCATAGGCTTTTGTAGACACTTCCGCAATCTTACTTACACCCATTTGGATTCCTTCCATAGTGCATAACTTATCTTTACACCTAACCAAATCATCATTGATCATAGTCTTCTTCAGTGGTACATCTACAGTCATGTTGGACAATTTACCAACTGAGGCTGAAGTATCTTCATGATGGTTATCTGATTGTACAGTAATACCTTTCCTCTCAGTCTGAACAGAACCACTCCTTGTTTCGGTTTTAACCATGTCCTCTGCTACATTAGTCTTCCTTTTGAGATTCAGTTTTGGTCTCTCCCTATATTCTGGCTGTACAGTAGTCTCGAAGGTACTCTTCAATTTTAAACAGTAAACTTTCACACTATCTCTATTTTTTACTTTTATACGAGAGTCATACACCTCATAGGTATCACCATTCCTTATTGCCAACGCCAACTCTCGCAAAGCTATCCTTCTTCTTCTGTTTTCACACGTTCTACTACACTCTTGCATAGGCTCATCACATGATGATGAAAATGAATCATCCATAGATCCAGTAGAATTCCCCATGTCTAAATCTCTTTGGTGGTTGCTAAAGCTATTGGAATTCCGGATAACACTATTTAATGAAAGTAGTAACACTAAGAACTCTTACTACAATAGCACACTACACTAATGAAGTAGTGAATACTTAAATAAACAATTAATAATGCCAAACCTAAAGCACTCACTCTCAATACTCCAATATATAGTTATGCATACAACAAAAGAATCTACCGACATTCAGGAAGACAAGATGAAGTATGATGATGATGAAATACTCTACAATTACAAGAAAGACAAACAATAACTCACAGGCGGGGGGATAACAGATGATAGCTAAAGAAAAGTAGATTTAGATGTATACTACCACACCTGGAAACAAACAAGCACAATGGAACTGTAAAATAAATATATATTTACAAGATAGAAGAAAAGACACTAGAAAACCCCATATAAACATCACATGAGAGAAAAATAATTTACATGACAATGGATATACAAACAAGACTTGAACAGCTAACACCAATAAATGTTCAAATAATTCCACGGGGCACTAGACACCGAGTCTCTCCAAGACCGGGCCTCCCATACACTGGAATTAATTTTACAAAAACCTAGAGAGTAGATTAATACCAATTCCTTCCGGGAAAGAAAGACGTATTAATCTCACAAAAATATAGCCAAAAATAAACGCAACGAATACAAACACTGCAACAATGAATGACCACCAGGAAAGTTTTGAGTGGTATGTAAACAGAACAGTATTTGCCGCAAGAAAAAAAAAACTTATCTTTGAAGTAGTGTCTTGAATAGCCGATCCAATCAAGATGTTGAAAGACTGCAATAATAGTATCAGAAGTACTGGGCGACAGCACTCCAGCTCACTGACACAGATTCTGAATAAAAAGAAACAGAGAACTATTAACATCTAACCAAATCTATAATATAAACATTAAAGTAGGCCTATACACTAACACTGCACATAATATACTAATAGTAATGTAAAATATGTTTACAACAATAATTACTAAATAAAAGTAAATATACACTATTTAACTAAACTACTTAAAGAAGAAAAGTATCTATCCTAATATTCTACAAAATAACACAATACATCTGAAAAAGAAACAACAAATATTAGCCTATATTCAAAATATCAAAGAACAATTTCAACACACTCAGCACAGCACAGAAAACAAAAACTAATAACAACAGATCCGCAGGAAAGAAGTAAACAGACGAAAACAAACTGCGCAAACCAGATGAAAACACACCTCACAAAGAAATTTACACAGACGATCACAACAGAAAATGAATACACAAGCAATCCATACTAATTTATAAAAATAATACGTATCTTATAGTATTGAAGCTGCTTGAAGATCTTATACTGCGTTGTCAGATCCGTAGAAATGATGTCTAGTGGTCACGATGATGATGTAACAGACACAAGTTTACAGCACCAAGACAGTCAAACGTAGAAGATCACACATTACAAACAGGCAGCCAGCACAGTACTTGAAAGATCGCTCGTCCGTGACATCACAAATCAGTTCTAGGCCTAGCAGACTAGTTTCATCACCAGTGAGCAACTGAATGCAGCAGTCAGTAGTAACACGCTTGACCCACTTGCAGGACGAAAGGTCAGCATACACGATCACACATGTCAACACAGAATGCTCCCTATGCTTGATCCGATGTGACTGAAAATTTACAGCTTAACTGTAACTGTTCTCCGATAATACTCGGTTACTTTGCAATCTGTCTCTCTCTCCGAAATATTTTAGTACAGAAATGAAGTCGCACGAGAGGTCATGAACTCTTACCCCGTGCCAGGTCAGTATCGGTGTAACTGCTGTAAAATATCCCGGACGAGCCCCCAAGTTGTCACGTGCTCTGTATTATGAGTGTGTCGTGTGTAGATAGTAAACAACATTGGGGGTATGAATAACACGACGCCACTTGTACAGCTCCATGACATTTAATAGAACATTCACGTAAGTCCTGAACATCAATAATATGGTCACGCATGCATAACATCACACTCAGGCTGACACTGCCTGTGGGAAATAACTCCTAACAATACTTCCACGGACTGGCTGACCGTCCACACACTAACAGTACACACAACCCGTTTCTATGTGCGGCATTCAACCCTCGCACGAATCCATTCACCATACAGGTGTAAATCACTTATCCCAAGTGACTGGCGGCATGCAACATCGCCATATAAACTCTACTCCAATATAGCTACAAGGCGGACAATACTCAACGCCTTATTCCACTGTAGCTCCAAAGGCGGGACCAACTCGTCGCCTTAATATGTTCTCCACGAACATTACCTAAAGTTCCTCCAGAACACTCCTAGGCGGGAAGACGTCGCCTATACAACAATATGTCAGACATAATCACAATATTCATAATCACTATATCATTATCTCAACTGTCACATAATACGAGCACCCAGCTCGATCACAAATCACAGCCTCAAGCCCACAGCTTGGCTATCAAGCACAGACTCTCCCTAGTCACATCCGGGTACTCTCTCAGCCACCCGGACTTGTTCACCAAACACGCTTTCTCCATGCGCACGCCCCAAGTCACCACATACTGACATGAAGCCAGACATAAACTCAATCCCTGAGTTAAACTTAAATATTGACAACCTCAGTGACCCTTACTTCCACTCACTCCATCATCCACCCATGAAACTGCTCTGTGACACAGATAGTAAATTTAGAGAAACCAAATTCTAAATCTAATACCATCCTTTTATCAATGGCTAGAGTCAGAGATACATATGATAATTTAGAAATATTTATGAATGGCATGAAAGCTCAGATAGAGTCACTAAAATATTTAGAGTGGGATGGTAAACAAGTTGTTGTTTTCTTATTCGGGGATTATTTCCTTGTTTTGCTGGAGACACCACAGACATGGGTATATTCCTTGAGCTCCAGACAAACCAAACATTTTCATCAAAGACATCCAGAGAGCATACAACTTGCAAACCAAGAAGTTTGGCCATGTTGATAAGAGATTACAATAGATATATGAAATATGGGAAAGGGAATAAAAGGCAAGTGGCACATTACCATAATTGTTTACACAAACCAATGTTAGAGATTGAAATTGAAAATGTAACTCCTCCTTACCTTCATATTTTTATTAGGCATTGTTTTGAAACACCACAGACTTCTAGAACAGGTAGCTGATACAATAGACGCAAAGATATTTGAGAATTCGCAAGAGATACATGCAAACATTAGTACTTTTAAGAACTTGAAGAGATTTAGTAGGAACTGGAAATAGGCAGAAGAATTAGGAGCTAAAATTGAATTTTTCAGGTAGGTATTGAACTTTGTGAGGATAAGGAGGAGACAGATAATTTTAAAGTTAGACTTGAAAATGCACAAGATGCGCTGGCCAAACTTCAGTTTCAAGATCTGTGTACTAGGTCTGGTCCAGTTTGCTCACACATGGACAAGGTACTAGCCAAACACAAAATCATACAACAGGCTTATAATAGCAGAGCATTTATAGGGAATCACTGCCACAGATATCTCACACAAAAAGTTTATAAAGATCTTACAAGAGCAATCATTACACAAACACTGAAAATTACAGACAAACAAGATATAACTAACATAGCTTTTATTGCCCAAGAACAATTCAACTCACTGAAAGAAGCATTTGAGAAAGTACACAACAAAATATCACACAGTAAACCAATTAGTAAAGAATCAATAACAGCATCGATAGAGACTTATATGTCTTTGTTCAGAAAGCTATTCCCTAGTAAGACAATTCATAAACAGCACATATTAGAAAAACATTGCGCAGACTGGATCAGAACTCATGATGTATGATTGAGATAATTGTTAGCTCTCATGTTCTGGGGACAATTGGGTGTGTTATTTTAAGGTTATAAATGTGGACATGCAATTTAAACTTTTAATAATTAATGTTTGACGCATGAAACCAAAACAAAACTTTGATATCCATTTTCTGCAGGTTTTCTACTTTTGATTTCTGTAATTTGTTATGCATGTTGATTGTGACCGTTTTAGTGTAAATTGAATTAGAAACAAACCATAACAAAATGTAAAAAAAAAACGTAAATTTTACACTATTTCAGACTATTATATCTTCTGTTCTAATTGTGATAAAATGTTTTTTCTTGTTCTAAAATTTACTCTAACATTTCTAGTCTAGCTTTACGCAAAATTAAAGCCGGTATTTATAATAATAAAGTAGCATAAAAGCAATTCAAACATGTTTTGGGGACAATTGGGTGTGTTATTTTAAGGTAATAAATGTGGACTTGCAATTTAAACTTTCAATAATTAATGTTTGATGTATGAAACCAAAACAAATCTTTGATATCCATTTTCTGCATGTTTTCTACTTTTGATTTCTGTAATTTGTTATGCATGTTGATTGTGACCAATTGAGTGAAAATTGCATTATAAACAAACCATAACAAAATATAAAAAAAACGTAAAGTTTACACTATTTCAGACTATTATATCTTCTGTTCTAATTGTGATAAAATGTTTGTTCTTGTTCTAAAATTTACTCTAACATTTCTAGTCTAGCTTTACGCAAAATTAAAGCCAGTATTTATAATAAAAAAGTAGCCTAAAAGCATTAATTAAGCCCTATCAAAAGTAAACATCGCCACATGTTTTTCCCATTAGGAAGCTGACCACATGACCTCTGTCAAGTGGGCTATAAATAGCGCGGTCGGGGAAAAAGGGGAAATAACTAAAAGATCGCTCGCAAACAGCCGTGTACGGTTATGGGACAGAAGAGCCAAGTCATCAGCAAAATCCAGATCATCCAACTGCTTAGTCAGAGTCCACTGGATTCCATTTCTGTTGTGTGTTGTCGATGATCTCATAACCCAGTCTATTGCTAGTAAGAAAAGAAATGGAGACAAGAGGCATCCCTGTCGCACTCCTGTTCTTATCACAAACGGTTCTGTAAGCTGTCCTTCGTGAAGAACTCTGCATGTCATGTCTTCATATGTTTTCTTTATTAAATTAATGATCTTCAGGGGAACTCCATAATGCCTCATCAATTTCCAAAGTGATTCTCTGTCTACACTGTCAAATGCCTTTTTGTAGTCCACAAATCCAATGTATAGTGGTGAATTCCATTCCAGACTTTGTTCAACTATTGTTCTCAAAGTGGCTATCTGATCTGTACATGATCTGTTTTGTCGAAAACCTGCTTGTTCATCTCTCAGTTTCTTGTCTATGGACTCTTTTAATCTCTCAAGGATAATCCTGTTTAATACTTTTCCTGGCACTAATAGTAACATTATTCCTCTATAATTTATGCACTCTTGTAAATTTCCTTTCTTAGGCAACTTAACCAGATACCCTTCCTTCCATTCTGCTGGTATCTCCTCCTTTTCCCAGACTTTACCAAGTAATTTATATAACATCTGTGTAGCCGTGTCGATATCTGCTTTTATGGCCTCTGCTGGAATGCCATCAGGTCCAGCCGCTTTTCCATCTCTTAAAAGCTTTATGGCTTTCTTTATTTCTACCTTCATTGGTCTTTCACCGTTAATTTGTAGCTCTTCTTCTGCTGGCTGGATGTCCGGGGGGTTTTGTGAAGCTGGTCTATTGAGAAGGTCACCAAAATATTCTGTCCACCTCTTCATTTGCTCCTGTATATTGCTGAGCAGTTTCCCATTCTTGTCTTTTATGAGGCAACTTGTTTGCTTGTATTTCCCTGTTAGCTTCTTTGTGCTGCTATAAGTTCTCTCATATTTCCTTTGGCTGCAGCATCTTCTGCCTCTCTTGCCAACTCCTCAATATACTTCCTTTTGTCTCTTTTGATACTTCTTTTTACTTCTTTGTTTGCTTCTGTGTACACTTCTTGACCCTTGGCTTTGGAACTTCTGGTTTTGCTTGTGTTTAAATCTGCTTTCTTATTTTTCTGTCTTTTATCTTATTGATGGTTTCTGTTGTTATCCATGCTTTTTGTTGTCTTTCCCTTTTCCCCAGTATTTCTTCACATGTCTCATTCCATACAGTTTTGACCTGCTGCCAATAGTCTTCTGTATTCTCTACATCTTCCAGCTGTTGGAGCACTTGGAATTTGTTGGATACTGTGACCGCAAATTTGTCTCTTGTTTCTTGATTTCTTAGATGTCCTACATTAAATTGTTGTCTATAATTTTGCATTGTTGCATATCTCTTGAGTTTCATTTTTACTTTTGCTATCAGAAGGTGGTGATCTGATGCCACATCTGCTCCTCTATATACCTTTACATCCTGCAATGATGATCTAAACTTCTTCTTTATGCATATATGATCAATCTGATTTTCTGTTCTATGGTCTGGTGATATCCATGTTGCCTTGTGTATTCTCTTATGTGGAAACATGCTTCCTCCTATAGCCAGTTAATTTGAAGCACAGAAGTTTGAAAATAGTTCCACATTTTCATTCATTATTCCTAGCCCATGTTTTCCCATGACTTCTTCAAACCCGGTATTGACTGTACCTATCTTTGCATTCATGTCACCCATCAAAATTGTGATGTCTCTTCTTTTTACTTTATCCATAATTTCCTGTAGTCTAGTATAAAATGCATCTTTCACCGACTCTTCTTTGTCATTAGTTGGTGCATAAAATTGGATGACATTTACATGTATTTTCTTTTTAGCTGTTTTAAAAGTGGCTGTTATTATTCTGGGTCCAACAGCTTCCCATTCAATGAGTGCTTTCTGTGCTTCTTTAGATAACATAAGAGCTACCCCTTCACTGTGGTGTGAACTTTCATCTTCATGTCCTGAGGACAGCACCAATTCACCTGTGATGAGTTTCTTCCTGTCTACCCCCTTCCACTTTGTTTCACACATTCCCAGAACCTCGATTTTATATTCCCTCATCTCTGCTGCTACTTGTGCCACTTTCTCTTGTTTGTTTAATGTCCGAACATTCCAGGTGCCAAATCTGGAAGTTCTCCTAGAAGAAAGAAGGTTAGTCAGCAACACAGACTCCTTTCGGCTTTCTCTGTGTTGCATCATATGCCTCCCTGCGAGAGGACCTTCTCCTGTCTTGGATGGCTGTGTTTTAATTTCCTTATTTGACTTGTCCATATTTGTTGAAGTTTTTTGTGGTTTAAACTTTTTACAGGATGGAGCAACCAGCCCCATGCCCAACCCTCCTTAGTCGCTTTCTACGACATGCATGGAAGGGAACAGTGTTACTATTCTTTGCTCCCCTTTTGGGCCCCGGTAACACACGGGTGATTCTAATTATTAATACCAGCATTATTATCTCTTGTTATTATTATCCCTATTATTGTTAATATTACCAAAGTTATTTTTATTACATAGTTTGTGGAGAGGGTCTATGATATCCCACAACCAGTGTGCATGGGGTAGGGTGCCATCAGGATATGGAGGATTTCAAGGCTACTCTCTAATGGGTACCCCCCGAAGACGGCGAGTATCTGCCTGAATGGTGAGTGGACACCTGTCAGTGTACAGGGAAAAAAAGGGATACTCCCGCAAAAATCAGTTTCAGGTTAGATATACTAACCGGAAATTCTCACCTCAAGTAATAGCGGGCATATGTTTAAAAAAAAAGGGCTACTTGAATCCTGAGAATCAGAGTTTGGGAAATCTGGGTGCTAAATTTAATGACCTCTTGCCTCTGGTGTGTGATTGGAGTGACAGCTGGTTGTGATGAAACTTGATCCTGTTGTCAGTCCGAGCCCTGCAACATTGATAGTTTTGGCATTTAATGCCTCTCCACTTCTTTGTCCTTGTTCTTTATTCTTATTTTCTCCTTTGTTTTGTAATTTCTTTGCTTTAGTTTTATTTCCCCAATAATTGGGATTTGGAGGGTTAGCCTTTCTTATTAAGGTGCATTAGCAGTGTGGGCTCGTTCTTTTATTTCCTAACTTTTTCTGTTTCCCCTGTCTATTTCTAGGCTGTATAGGGAGCCTGCCACAGTGCAATAAAAGGGTAGACAAATGAATGGGCCTGCAGAACTCAAGAGACCAACTGTAATTACAAAGCATGTTAAGTTGTAGATTTGTATTTTGCATGCTCATATGTTTTTCTGCAGATACATTATTTGACTATACTCAGAAGTTTCACTAGGGTATCTATATTGACAGTATGCATCTTCATCTCACTCCTCTTTTTATATCAATATATGGTGAGTAATTCTTTTTAGATATTGCTATAGCAGTTTGTTTCCAGGCGTAGATTGCTCGTCTTATGTCTTTTCCATCAAGACTTAGCTCTTCAAAGCATTTAATTGTTTCCTTTTCAATTTCTCCTCAATATTCTCATAATTTTGTTATTATAAGTGCCATAGAAAATATCAAAAAGGATCATCCTTCAGACATTTAAAAAGCATAAACAAAAATGTCTTCATAAAGGAATAAAACATGAGTTCAAAAACAAATATTTTCATCAAAATGTGTAATTTATAAAACATTTTTTTTGACAATAGATAGCACACACAGTAACACTTCATATAGTTCTATTCTCTTTGATGGAAGAAATGAAATTTGAGTACATGTTGACAATTAAAAAACAACTTTAGAGCAAGAAGAAACATAACAATATAAATGTGAATTGTGGCATATGCTTTTGCACGCCACATGTGAGTGATAATGAAGATGATGGTGGTGCTAGCAAGTGCGGCACTCTTTTATTGTCGCTATGCGTAGTTCGCATGTGACGATTTGTTTGACGGAGCGATGGAGATCATTGTTTATATTTTCCCTCTAAGGGATAGCTGTGTTTGAACGTGTTCCAAGTTGGAACCTATTTGGTATTATGTATGTGCAGTGAATGGAAATCATTAGTGTACTAGAAGTACCTTATTATCAAGATGTCTTGAGGATGTGTCAGGCAAATACCGAACCATAAATGTTGTCGTGTATTACCAAGGAGTTCTGGCAAAAGTCCTTACTATTGGCTCAGTTGAAAGCCATTTCATAAGTTGATGTTCAAAGCTCGTAATCCTGGGAACTCTAGACATCGAACCATATTGACTGAAACGTATATCCCAGAAACTGACCACACCATATGAATAAAGAATCCTTTTTTTAATATTAAAATTAAAAAGAACACAAACATTGTACTCATTCTATGGGCAGTGAAATTCTTTAACACATGAAAAGGATCATTTATCCTTCACTGAAGCCATTGGTCAACTTCACTTGTATTACAGCATTTCTTTAGGATTGCAGAATAGTCCACAAAGGCAAGCTCTCAGGAACCTTTACAGTAAAAAGAGACTGACAACAAAACCTGCTTTCATCAACTATCATTCTCATGGTCATAGACTGGGTGATAAGACAGACAACAGAAAAAAAGAAAACAGGAGTTCTATGATGTTGTTATTGATCCAGCGGTGTTTGGGCTCTTGCCCTTTGGCCCAATGCCATGTAGTGTAAACTGCATGTTCTTGCAATTTGTTCTTTTGCTCCATATAAAATGTTCCACTTATCTGCAGAAAGAGATATCTTCCTAACATCATCAAAAACTACCAATTTAAACTGTGCTGTTGATTAATCTGTGAACTAGGGTTTCTCAACTGGGGTTCTGCAGAACTCTAAAGTTCCGCAAGAGATCGCTAGAGGTTCTGCAAGAGATTGTGATTGAAAAAAAATAAACTTCTTTTAAAAAAAAACATTTTGCTGGCCGTGCGATGTCAGCGCTCGCATTGGTGGGCAGTGACCGAGCAGACCCACTTGCCAGTGTGCAACGGGACCATAAATAAAATTAGAAATTAGGATTTAGTTTATAATAACATGTTAAAGGTACTGGTACAAGACGCAGTAGATTACAATATATTCATATAATATGCTGAACTTCACATTTTTACATGTGAACAAATAAGTACGGTAATAAGAGGTTGCAGAGCTATTGAGTATTATTTCTGACAAAATAATTACAAGTAAACAAAAACAACTGTGAAACCTTGGTAATATAATTAAAGAACAGGTGATTCAACAAGTATATCCAGATAAAAACATATTATCAGCAGTTGGTGGGTGTACAATACACATAGACAACAAGAGAGGAAGCGTCAATACTTATGAATTGTGACAAAGACTCGAGAGTGAATGACACTAAAATAGTTTATGAAGCACAGCTTTACTGCCACTACTATTGGCTATTTTTCTTGATTCCTTGTTGTCTGTGTGTGTGTGTTTTGTCTTGAGCAGTGATAGTCCACTTGTCTCGGCATTTATTTGTCACTGCATTAGTTCTCTAACCACAATTAGTCCCTTTATCCCATGCTGTTGGTGCTATTATTGGTATTCTTCTATAGGAGAATAAACTTTCAACAATTTCACACAGCTCCCTAAGGAGCAAAGGTCTTCACAAAATCATATCAAGCCTTTCTGTCCTACGTCAACTGTTCAGGCACTTTCCATATCTTCTTTAGTAGATAGTGAGATATAGAACTTTAAAATTTGTATCTAAAAATAATAACTTTTTTCAGAATTTTACAACATTATTTGCAATAAGTCAACATTTTGATAAAATATCAAAAATTGGATCTGACAAAAGTTTTATTATTCTATGGTAAGTATTTGTGCCAAATCTTGTATTGATTGACTAAAAACTATGCAAGTTATAAGAACATTAATAACAAAATACAAAAGTTCTGAGAAAATCATGATTTTCTTCTTAGGAAAAGCACAATTTCTGAAGAAAATACTATTTACAAAATTAAAATACACCGACTGTTCTGACAAATGATTTTCACATATGTAGATTCAGGAGAATATAAATTATGTGAATACAGACTAATCTGAATTTTCATGTTTGGGCTGTTTTAACTTAAAATGTGGTGTAGCTCCTCCCCTTAACTCTTTCATGTCAATCTCTGGTTCCCTTCCTTATGTGTTTTTTTGGTCTCTACCTCTCCCTTATCCTGGGGATTCCAGCAAAAACAGAGTCTTCAACTTAAATGTCAAATCAGTCCTATTGTATGGCTCAGAAACATGGAGAAGAACAAAAACGACAACCAAGAAGTGACAGACTTTTATGAATAGGTTCTTACATAGAACAGAAGGATTGAAATAGTATGACAAGATCACAAATGTGGAATTGATGACAAGAACCAGACAAATGCCAGTGGAACAGGAGATGAGAAGAAGAAGCTAATAATGGATAGGACACACATTGAGGAAGCCTGTTGATACAAGGCAGTCCTTGTTCTAGAATCCCCCACTGAGGAGGGACAAAAACACAAGAAGAGAACTGGAGTCAGAAATGATAAAGAAGACATAGAAAGATCTTGAGCAGATGGCACTGGTCAGTATGATCTGGCATAGATTTTATGAAGTCCTATGCTCCTTGGGGAGCTGAAGGGTAATGATGATGAAACTAAATCTGCATATTTTTCAAAATATATATTTAGTTGAAGGAAATGATATAATCATATTTATGTTAAGTTTCACTGATGCACAAGAACAAACAATGTCAGCTCTAAGATACAAGTAATATTAACAATGAAGAAAGTACGGTAATAATTATATATATGGATAAAATATTCTTTACACGTACATGTTACATCTATTGAACTGAAATACTCTTAACAAAATGACTGTCCATATGGTAGAGTAGTTAAAGCACTTGCTTGTTAAAGCAAAGCTACCACATTCAAAGCCTGGTAGCATCAGCTACAATCTTCCCAGCTGTAAATTGGCACCTAATTTTGATCTTGAGCAAGGGAAGGCAAATGTAGTGTGTAAGGAAACCAGTCACCACACCTTATAAAGCTGAGACCTAGTATAGTGAAGTCAGGGACTACCGTTACCATTTACTCTTACAAAATTAGGAAGGCAGCATTCACCAGAGTGTACAAATGTGTCATGTGATGGCACACAGGTTAACATGCCATGCATTAAAATTAAGACTAGATTACCACTTACTTATCTGTGGTAATATCTTTTTAATTTTCTGATATATTTATTTATGAAGATTTTTTTAAAACCAAAAGTTTATTTACCAGATAACCTTACAGCAAAATAATCACGTCACTGATAATAATCTGGAGTACAATTCTGTATAGTTTTTAGGTATATCTGGAAGTGGATCTCATTCTCAGACAGTGAATAGGGAGTCCAGACAGTGTGATGCATGTACATCTACTTGTAATTGTTGAAAACTGTCATGTAAAACACCATGTACTTCCTAACTTGAAAGTGGTGATCAAAGTACAGTGTGCGTTGCCACTCTTTGCCTGTATCATTTTGCCTTGTTTTGAAATCAAGACTAGATTAACACTTACTTATCTTTGGCAGTATCTGTTTAATATTCTGATATTGTATTTATTTATGAAATTTATTTTAACAAAACGTTTATTACAAATAAATACCTCACAGCAAAATTACCAAGTCAAAGAAAAGCTAAAAAAATCTATTACAAAAAACAAAACATTGCCAACAGGTATGCATGAAAGTATTTATGTAACTTCTTCCAGAGTTAACTTTCTTGGCAGCTGAAGACTGTCAGTCACATCTGTTTGATCTTCTTCAAGATCACTCAGCTCACCTTGAAACATTTGCTGGAGAAGAACCTCCACTTTTTTACGACCTGAAAGAAAGACAATAATAATAATAACATCAAACAATATATTCATTCATTCATTCATAACCCTCCACTCCCAAAGGAGCATAGGCCTTCAACAAACACATGCCAAGTCCTCCTGTCACGTGCCATCATCTCAAGTTCTTTCCATGTTCTCCTCATCATTTTCACCTCTGTTTCCAACTCTCTTCTCCATGTACTTCTTGGTCTTCCTCTGCCTCTCCTGCCTTGGGGGTTCCAGAACAAGGACTGCCTTGTAATGCTATCAACAGGCTTCCTCAGTGTGTGTCCTATCCATCGCCATCGTCTTCTTCTCATCTCTTGTTCCACTGGCACTTGTCCAGTTCTTGTCATCAGTTCCACATTGGTAACCTTGTCATACCATTTTAATCCCTCTATTCTACGCAAGCACCCATTTATGAAAGTCTGTAGCTTTTTGGTTGTTGTCTTTGTTGTTCTCCATGTCTCCGAGCCATACAATCGGACTGACTTCACATTTGAGTTGAAGATTCTTATTTTCGTGTTGGATCCTATTTCTCTTGATCTCCATATATTTCCCAATGCAATGAAAGCTCCTCTTGCTTTTTGTATTCTTATTTTGATATCGCTGTCTGTCCCTCCAACTTTATCTATATTACTGCCAAGATATGTGTATGATTCTACATCTTGTATTGGTGTTTCTTCAAGTTCAACCCTGTTTTCATTACCTGCATTTATTCGCATTATTTTTGTCTTTTCCCTGTGTATTTTCAGACCCAATTGCTGTGACCTCTCATCGAGTGTTTCCAATTTGTCCTGCATCTGATTACGGTTATGGGACAGGAGAGCCAAATCATCAGCAAAATCCAGATCATCCAACTGCTTAGTCAGAGTCCACTGGATTCCATTTCTGTTGTGTGTTGTCGATGATCTCATAACCCAATCTATTGCCAGCAAGAAAAGAAATGGAGACAAGAGGCATCCCTGTCGCACTCCTGTTCTGATCCCAAATGGTTCTGTAAGCTGTCCTTCATGAAGAACTCTGCACGTCATGTCTTCATAGGTTTTCTTTATTAAATTAATGATCTTCAGGGGAACTCCATAATGCCTCATCAATTTCCAAAGTGATTCTCTGTCCACACTGTCAAATGCTTTTTCGTAGTCCACAAATCCGATGTATAGTGGTGAATTCCATTCCAGACTTTGTTCAACTATTATTCTCAAAGTGGCTATCTGGTCTGTACATGATCTGTTTTGTCGAAAACCTGCTTGTTCATCTCTCAATTTCTTGTCTATGGACTCCTTTAATCTCTCAAGGATAATCCTGTTCAATACCTTTCCTGGCACTGATAGTAACATTATTCCTCTATAATTTGTGCACTCTTGTAGATTTCCCTTCTTAGGCAATTTAACCAGATATCCTTCCTTCCATTCTGCTGGTATCTCTTCTTTTTCCCAGACTTTACCAAGTAATTTATATAACATCTCTGTAGCCGTGTCGATATCTGCTTTGATGGCTTCTGCTGGAATGCCATCAGGTCCAGACGCTTTTCCATCTCTTAGAAGCTTTATGGCTTTCTTTATTTCTTCCTTCGTTGGTCTTTCACCGTTAATTTGTAGCTCTTCTTCTGCTGGCTGGATGTCCGGCGGGTTTTGTGGAGCTGGTCTATTGAGAAGGTCCCCAAAAATATTCTGTCCACCTCTTCATTTGCTCTTGTATATTGCTGAGCAGTTTCCCATTCTTATCTTTTATGAGGCAACTTGTTTGCTTGTATTTCCCTGTTAGCTTCTTTGTGCTGCTATACAGTTCTCTCATATTTCCTTTGGCTGCAGCATCTTCTGCCTCTCTTGCCAACTCCTCAATATACTTCCTCTTGTCTCTTTTGATACTTCTTTTTACTTCTTTGTTTGCTTCTGTGTACACTTCTTGAGCCTTGGCTTTGGGACTTCTGGTTTTGCTTGTGTTTAACTCTGCTTTCTTGTTTTTTCTATCTTTTATCTTATTGATGGTTTCTGTTGTTATCCATGCTTTTTGTTGTCTTTCCCTTTTCCCCAGTATTTCTTCACATGTCTCCTTCCATACCGTTTTGACCTGCTGCCAATAGTCTTCTGTATTCTCTACATCTTCCAACTGTTGGAGCACTTGGAATTTGTTGGATACTGTGACCGCAAATTTGTCTCTTGTTTCTTGATTTCTTAGCTGTCCTACATTAAACTGTTGTCTATAATTTTGCATTGTTGCATATCTCTTGAGTTTCATTTTTACTTTGGCTATCAGAAGATGGTGATCTGATGCCACATCTGCTCCTCTATATACCTTTACATCCTGCAATGATGATCTAAACTTCTTCTTTATGCATATATGATCGATCTGATCAATATATAATGAACAGAAAAACAAGGGGTTGAACTGATGTGTTGCAAACATTATATATAATATAGAGAAAGAGATGATAAATTAGTTATGTCAACTAACGATAGAATAATTTTGCCATCTATTGATAGAATAGTTTTGTCAATTGGCAAAAGAATAGTTCTGTCATTTGACTGGCATTCAGAACAACAAGCAGCTTCACCCTTCTATACTGAGCATGAATGCAAAAGAGATGGATTGATGTTAGCTGAAACTGTAAAAAAATGAATTAAAAAAATCACTTGGGTAGCCAGTAAGCCCCAGAAAACTACACTGAATCCACAATTTATTCATTCATTAACCTTCATAGAGCTTCAACAAGTTCACACCTAACCTTCCCATCCTGTACTATCCACTCAAGGTCTTTCCATTTCTTCCTTATCCAAATCCCCTTATAATAATAATAAGAATCGCTCAGCTTATTGCTTTCAAATCCATCTCCTAATACTCTACCTCTTCCCATATCTTTATCACGTGCATGAGGCTGACAACCACATCATGTAAAACAAAATGCTACAGAAACCACCTGCACAATAGCACATAAATGCTGAGAGCAGATTTCCTGCAAGGGGACCATGTGTGACTCTCTGTTCACAGAGAGTCTGAACTTTCTTCGGCTGATGCAGGTCGACTTGCCCAGAATCGTGATGCGTTCAGAGCAGCTGTAATGGAGACAACGTTCTGGAAAGAATACATCACATGATGATGGACCATGTGTAAAGATGGCTCCATACTACGTAAGGAGGAACAGGAAAAGGATGATGATGATCTGTATCTTTCTCACAGTATCTCTGATAGAATCTCATTTGTTCCTTTGCACACTCTCCCACTTTTTGTAATCCCTCACATATTCTGCTTTATAAATTAACTACAACTATGTTGTAAATTGCAACTCTTTAGTGTAATTCAACATCATTACATTTCAACTTACTTTGCTTTTTGAGGTGAAACTTCAGCCCTCTTTCCTTGGAGAGATCAGGCAAACTGTCGGTGTCTGAGTCCTGATCATCACCTCCACTCTTAGCCCCATTACCTTCTTCTGTGTCAGGTACCTCTTCTTCATCTACTAGTTCTATCTTATCTCCAGAAGGTCCCTGAATATGTTGAGATTTTGTTTTCCTGGGAAAAAAATAATAATAACCACACATGATAGAAAAGCTCTTTGGAGTGTTTCAACTATCATCTTCTGTAGTAGTCTAAAGCAAGATAGGCAGGAACAATGAGAAAAATTTAGCAGTTTCTGTCTATCAAATGATTTAGTATGATTCTCTCACATGGAATGTGAAACAAAAGAAATGAGAGTATATACTTCTTCCATGTTAATAGTAAATTTTGTGTTCCCTCACCAATGTCCACCCTTTTTTCTTTGCAAGCAGTCTTTCTCAATTTTCTATCACTGGCTGCCTCTCCAGGTTTTTTTAACCCATGATTTACTGTTCAGTTTTACTTTGTGAATTTTCCTTTCTTCTTTAATGTAACGAAACTATGCTAGTCGGTTTGCAGTCATAATATTAGTTAAAAAGGAGGGTTGTTATCATTTGTTTTGATCTTTATTTGTTCAAATGTCTACTTCACAAAGGTGAACAAACACAAAAGGTTATGCACAATCTAAAGAAGGATTATGTTCATGGGTATACTGTCACCGTAGGGTTTGCCCAAGCATTGTTTATGCTTCTGGCAAGGTTACATGAACGCTTAAAGTATGGTACCGTAGGGTTTGCCCAAGCATTGTTTATGCTTCTGGCAAGATTATGTGAACACTTAAAGTATGGTGCCGTAGGGTTTGCCCAGGCATAAATATTTGCCAAGGTTGGGTGAACGTGGGGGACCTCAAGACGCAGCAATAGAGACCGCAGTCAGTGACTCATAGCTTGACTGCCTGCGTCAGGACCAGCAAACCAGAGCTGATCAAGACCGCACTCCACCTCCACGTGGTGGTCCTGGAAACAGTCTGCAGCTGTGCAGTCTGGCTGAGCGAGTGTGGATCGAAATGGGAAGACAAACCCGGTCCTAAAAAATGCCGTGCAGAAGTCGGATGTGTCGACCGAAAGGTGCAGATATCACAGCTTAGGCGTAAACAGACACAACGCAACCACCGTCCTTTTCAGGACGAGTGAAGAAGAAGAAGAAGAAGGGTGAACGTGGAAAACAGTTCACGAGAAGAAAAGAGGTAACATTAAAAATAACAGACAATGGTTCACTAACTTCGCTTGCGTTGTTAAAGCGTGAGTATTTTTCTAGTGAGTAGTAAATAAAGCCCGACCAATGGTCTGAGCTGGTAAACAGATGAGAGAACGAATCAGGGGTAGCGGGAGAAAAAACACACCAGGTGACAAGGACTAGAGGTCAGAACGACGTGCGGTTTGCTGAAGGGTAGTCGGGTTTGAGAAGATGAAGAAACAAGAAGTGCTAACGGCGGTTGCCACCAGTTTGAACAGATTCTGTGGTTATACAGATAAGTTCAGAAGTTATACAGTTAATGTATAAGCTGTAGAGTTAACTTAGAAACTAAAAGGATTATGTGGTTAGACAGAAATAGCACAAGATTAAGAAGATTCAGAGGATGTGATAGCTCCAGTCAGTAACTATACAAGTTAACTAAGAAGTTTCAGATAGACAGAATAGAAGATGATTAAGAAAGTTTCTTATAGTTATAGTAGTGAGTGTATTTTGGGAGAGATTCAGAGAACTACCTGTAAGTATGGTTTTGCATTTATCCATCATATTGATAAAAAAATTGCAGGAGTAGTAAATCATAAATCCCAAGTCGACCTGTCAAATGAATGATGAGAATTTTATTGACTAAGCAACCTAGAGAAGAGAAGTATTTGAATGATACATTGATGGTCAAGCTTGGTACAGTTATACATATGAATAAATGGTAGGAAGGAATTACAAGAGGAAAGGCATATATTGTTTTGGCAGTGTGAGTTCACAGAGAGTGAACCAGTGAGTCGTCTACAGTAATGGTTACGACAAGTAAGCGACTGGCAGAGTCGCCTTCTTTATGAACTATGTACATGCTCTCACATGTAAGTATGGAGTATAGAAGACTTGTTACATGTATGAGAAATATAATATGCTTTACAGGATCAGAAATAGAGGTATATGTGACCGAATTTGGTCAGGAGGGATAAAAGCACAAGACAATGAGTTGGAAGTGCTAATAAGGAGAATTGAGGCATATTAAGTAAACAGAGGTAGAGTTAGGAGAGGCTAAACTAGTAAATGGAGTTCACAGGAGAATCAAAGGGAGATTATGTAAATGTACATGAGATAAAGAGTTTATGTGGGAAGCAACTATGATACAACTATATGTGAGCTCTATGAAGAATTACCTGCTTTATTGAAGAATATCACCTGTAAATAAATGTGGTTTTTGCAAGAGAGAAAACAAATGTTTGAGTCTATCTTTGAGGATTGTTGTTGTATGCCAGGTCAATGGTCATTATAAAATCCACTATACGATCAGTCACTATATATAACAACGGAGAAGGAAGAGAACGAGTCGAGGGTTGAACAAAGGAAGAAGAAAAAGTAGTTCATCCAGGAATTACCAACTCTGGCGGAGATGGCCAGTACTCATATACCATAACATTACCTTGGAAGATATACAAAAGAGACTGGTGTGAGTTAAAAACTTGAAATACTTAACTAGGCCTGCCACCTAGTGATCACACCAAAGTAAAACCAGCCCACACCACGGTTACAATACTAACAAGAATTTTACTGGAATATCTAACTTTAACTAGTGCCTTAATCTTAGTTATCTCATCACACAACAATTGTGCACTATTTCCGGAAGCTGTGTTAACACGTGTAGCAGTGCTCTAATCACTCCACTCACAGCTAGGGTTGCCGTTAAAATGTATTCAAAAGAGGACTGAATTCCTGTTGGCTACTTATTTTTAGATTGAGGCTGACAATTATAAATTATAATGTTACACATAGGTCTTGGCATTGTAATATTTTATCATGTCATTGGAAACAAGTCACGCATTGCTATTATAGAGATCTCTTAGGGTGGTAGTAAACTAATGGTGCTTAAGAAGTATAAAGAGATGGCAGCAGATGTTTTGGTGAGACATTTTGGTTTGGAAATGACATTTTTCTTTGGTCATTATGGATTGCTTGTCCTCAGAATCTGAAATTAATTATAACAATTCAAACTTCAAAACTATTACTTTTGATTAACAATTATAATAGGTTGATCATCGTGTATAATATTGTAATAAATACTGTTTTTAATATATGTGTATGCAAGCATGCATGTGTGAGTGCATGTAAAAGCATCCATTTGGTAGAGTGGTTAGAGCGCTTGCAGTAAAGTTACAAGATCTGGGTTTATTAACCTGATAACATCACGCTTGAGGTCACCAGGCTGTAAATGGGCACCTGACTCTGCTCTGGAGCAAGGGAAGGCAAAAGCAGCGAGTAAGGGAACTGGTCAACCCCACTCTATAATGCTGGACCCAGTATAGTAAAGTCTCTAGCATTGTGAGAAGTTACTGTGATTTTATTTTCAACAGGCCCAATTTTCTTCTCCAAGTATTAATTGCGTTGTAATTATGAGGAGTTACTGGGGGTTTTAATTTCAAGGTGCTCCAGTCTTCTTTTCTTTGTATAATAATTGCGTTCATTTTATTTTATTAAGCAGCCAAGCGCGTAGTTATTTTAGGCTGGGTAAAATTTTTCCAACGTTAGGAACACCCACCCGGTTTATTGGAGGGTGGGGGCAAAAACACGACCCAGGTTCAACACTGAACCAATCAAATTTATTTTGGTAATGCAAACGGCCAAGAAACATTATCTAACATGACGCAATGAGTGCGCGGTAGCAGAATAAACATGAGTCATGATTTCATTTTGATATCATTGGCGGAGGTCTGACTTTATTAAAATTGCAGCGATTTCATTGGTTAAAGGTCGGACCAGAGGGACGCCAAGCGATGACTAATGATGTGGGTTATAGCGTCGATTTTCTATGATAAATAACGAAGTAAATCAAGTAGCGGTCTCTCTGATCTAAACAATTTGGCTGCCGTGAAATCAACGTCATTATCGCTTGCTCAAGCTAGAGATATTCGGTACTTGGGTATGTAACTTAATTAGCGTAGGAGATAGTTCTGTAAGATCTTTGCATGTTAAAGTAAAGTTTTCTTCTAGGAGTTAATTTTATTTTATTAGCGTGAAGTGCCCTCAATGGCTATCTTATAGAAATAATAATAATGTAAGTTGTGCATATAATGTTTCTGTGAATAAATAGCAGTATCTATGATTTGTGTAAAGGATTGTTGAGATATTAACGATGTAAGGATAAGCGCTAAGATAAACTGGTGTTTTGTAATATGTAATTATAACGACCGTATAACCGCATTTTTGATTGTGATAATGTGCAGGGTAAATATGGGAGCGTATTTGTGTATTTTATTTAATTACGTATTAATTTGTGTGGAGTCAGGAGACAGGGGTGTAAGAGATATAATTTATATTACTGAGATGGGATTTAATATTTTCCGAGGCTGTGTGTTTATATTGTGTTAATTGGATAATCTTCCCGGGTCAATTGTAGGAAGTAGGACCGGGGAACGGGAGGCTTCAACGAATGAATTGTTTTGACGCTGAGGCAAGCCTAGCACAAAAGATTTGGGTCAGCCAGTGTCTGGGGGTTTTCCTACCAGACAGATATTTACGTTGAGGTGGGGAAAGAGATAGTAGAAGATTGTAATTTATTGACCCTGGGTAGGAATTGTATTGCGGGTGCGTTGATTTGTGTAGGGGGATGACGGGAGACGCATTTATTTAAGGGATTTATATGTTAGGGATGAGTATGTTTTGAATGTGTTGTATAGTTGTGGTTAAATTTTTTGTTCACAGCATTTTCACGGCACACAGGGAGAGTTGTAACTGCCTTACAACTTGCAGATACTTGGCCTTCTCAGGAGCAGAAGGTTCGAGACTTCGCCAGTAGGGGAAGAAAATGGGTGACGCGGAAATCCGGGCGCCCAGTACATCTGCCCCAGTAAAAGAAATACGTTCTCATGCAATGAAGCCATTCTTCAGCAGGAACGGAGTTTTCCTTAAAATCCAGAGCCCTTAGCTCTTTATCACACCCCACATAGGCGCGTTGCCTGGTGTTTGTGTTTTTTTTTCTTCACGACCATAATAAAGTCGTTTGTCCACAGCCCGAAGAGGTTAACGGGCAGTTGAAAGAAGTTGTTCAGCAGCAGTGAAGCTTCTACATCCCGTGTCAAGTACCTCGTGCATGATACCATAGTCACCAGCGACAGTAGTTTTGAGAGGAGAAAGGGAAATCATTCCTTTCCGAATGCGAACGAGAGGAGGGGTGTAGCTGAGACGCCACATCAGCTGAAGTCAGTAGTGTCAGAGAGACACTGAACAGAAACAGAGGAGAGACAGAATTTATAGAGTCAGAGGACAGCCTCTGAGGTTGCACTGAAGAAGTCCGTTAGAGGATCAGTGCTTGTGATTAGCTGTGTAGGACATTGGATAGGTCATTCAGATGTGTGTAGACAGTTAGGTATACGTCTGCAGCAGGACAGTAGATTATATTTAATAATAATAATAGTATAGTCAGGAGTGGAGGCTCTTAAGTCAGAGACCCCACCGGGCAGATTCTTTTGTTTAATCTTTAACTTTCTTCCCTGCAGGTTGAAGGGGGAGGGTGACATTGTGGGTTTACATTTTGTCTGTCATTGTTTTAATTTTTTGGTTCTGTTTCAGGTGTGCAACCTCGTATGTTATTTATTTTACCATGTTATTTGATTTTGGTTGTGTAATAAACTATAAATGTATACTGGATCAGTTATCTATAACTATACTATACGTATACGCTTGTCTGTATAGTTGTGTCTGTGGACTGGTAGTGAAACCTTATCTCCTTTATGGTAGTCAGAGGTGGTGAGTCTTTAGCAATTAACAAAGTCCGAAGTGGCGAGGTTCTCACCCTTGTAGCTATAAGTCTCCTCTTTCCACATTCACTGTCATTCTCATCTAAATCTATCTTCTCAGACTTTCTCATACTAGCTAGTGTCTTGTCTATACACTCAGACAAACTCTAAAACTTAAACCCACTTCGTGACATGCATTTCACACTCCAATGGCAGTATCTTCTATGGGACTACCTTTACACTTATTTTTTTGTTTACATATTTATGACAAGGAAGAGGTCGTTAGTGGTAAGGATAATGTTGTTGGTGATGATAATGTTGATAATATTGTTAGTGATGATAAAATGTAAAAGGTAGGTAAAGGATCCCGTTACAAGCCCATTGAAGCATATTGGGAATATGGTGTTAGGCCCATAATTTCTTGTCCATCGGCACACTAGCATCATGCCGGCTGCCATAACCTTCCCAGAGTTGCTCTGGTACCCAATTCATGAGGCTGGGTCGACCCCGGAGCCGTTTGCGGTCTAAAAAATCCCACCTCAACTGGGGATTGAACCATGGACCACCGAGCTAGGAAGCCAGTGCACTAACCACTATGCTACAGCGACTACATGATAATATGTACACATGTGTAAAATATGTCTGAATCTATCATTGCCCTGTTTGCTCTTTATGAGAACAGGAACCACCACTGTAGCTGGCCACCTTGCAGGAAGCTAGCATCAAAGTATTCATGTGTTGTCGCAGTAGTGGTTTTTGTAGTGATTTATTTTACATGAGGAAGTAGCCAGCTTTATACACTGCCTCATGTTAATCACCTCATACAACATGCCAGAGGGAGTAGTGGTTCTGTTCTTTATTTATCCCCTCAGATACCCCCAGGAACCATGTTGGTTTATGCCTGTATTATGTAATTATACTTGTCAGGATCTAGCAAGCATAATAATTACAGCTTCCTTATCAATATGTCTTTCATAAATATTTGCTTGCATGGAATAAAAGGATTGAAATGGTATGACAAGATCACCAATGTGGAACTGATGACAAGAATCAGACATGTCCGATTGGAACAAGAGATGAGAAGAAGATGCTGGCGATGGACAGGACACACATTTAGGACACATTACAAGGCAGTCCTTATTCTGGAATCCCCATGGAAAGAGAGGCAGAAGTAGACCAAAAAACACATGGAGAAGAGAACTGGAAGTGAAGTGAAAATGATAAGGAAGTCATGGAAAGAACTTGACCTGATGGCACGTGACAGGAGGACTTGGAATGTGTTTGCTGAAGGCTATGCTATTTGGGGAGCTAATGGGTATTGATTGATAGATATCAATATGTCATAATGGTATGTTTCTGCAAAATTAATTTCCCAACAGGTGAAAGTTTATACTGTATGGAATTCTCCTGTTAAGGGGTTAATGCAAATGTGTGTGCCTTTTAGTAGTATAACATATCAAATAATGTACAACAATGAAATCACAAAGATATAAAAGCGGAAAGGTCAAGGAGCACAATACACATTATAATATTGAAGGGTAGATGACATAACTGTATGGAAATGTGTAATCAAATACTATGCATCAAGGAACCAAGAGCACTTATTGATTGACTGAACTGTGCATACAAATGTGAAGAAATAATAAACAATTAATAAAACTTATAAAACAGGGATATGTTTTAAGTAGGTGACTGAATCTTACATTCCAATTCCAAGACCCAGTTCCCTTATTTTCGTTTCTACTACTGACTCAAGCTTTGGCACTGTTTGTAGGGTGAATTCCAGGATGAAAGCTTCCAGAATAAAAGCTGTGAAAATGCTGAAATAAGAAAACATCAGCTGTTACACTAAAAACAATAATACTACACATTTTCAACAAACATGGTGCAACAGTATATAGCTACCAATATAAGGGAAGCACTGCATTAATTCATTTGGCAAGGAACAAGCAGGATTAAGACGAAAAAATATGCTGACAATATATTTACCCTCAGGAACATAATAGAGCACTGTTCAGAATGGCAGAGGCAGCTGTATACAAATTTTGTTGACTTTCAAAAGACATTTTACAGCACACACAGGGATGACCTATGGAAAATACTGAAAGCTTATGGAATCCCTAAGTGCCTGGTCTCCATCAATTAAAAGATTGAATAATCAAAGATAATCCGCCAGAAGCAGTAACGATTTTTACAGACTCACTGTCATCACTACAAGCACTAGATCACCCAGGTAAGTGCAGCCGGCCAGACATAAAGGAAGAAATTCTAGCAATTAATACATCACTAGGAAACAGAGGATGCAGGGTGAGGCTAGTATGGGTTCCAGCACACATAGGTATAGCTGGTAACGAGATGGCAGACCAGTCTGCCAAATATGGAAGAATAAGTAAAAACAATATGTGCAGGACTTGGAATATCGGAGATTAAGAGCCAAGTGAAGCTAACCATAAACGAGGAATGGAAAACAACATGGAAGGACAGTAGTAAAGACAGACATGCATTCAAACTTCTAAAAGAACCAACAAGGATGTGCCAGGTCAAAGAATAATTAAAGGTACCATCGAACAAAAAGCTGTGGCGTCTCCGTCTCGGTGCAGTGTACTTTATGATACAGGAACCACACTGCCAAGAATGTCAGGAAGAAAATGACATAGACCACTACCTGATCCACTGTAAAAACTACGAACAACAAAGGCTTGAATTAAAAACTTACTTTAGAAATAACAATATAGGCATGACAGGGGATAAGGTTTTAAGTATAGATGCCCCAGGGGAAGCCCAATCAATACTTAAACGATATATACATAAAACAAAGGAAAACATATAATTATGGTTAGTAACAATGACAACATTAACAAAAATGATACTTCAGAAAAGACATTCAACCAAATAGAAATTAAGCAACAAAAACTAACAAATCATTAAAAAAAAAAATTAGCAAACGTACTAACTACTCACAGGAAAAGGAAAGACAACGAGGTTAAAAAAAAAAAAACACCAACTGAAAAAGAATGAATACTAATACAAATTAAAACCAAGTGCAAAGGTCAGTAGTTATCTATAAACAATACAAAACTGAAAATAAAATGACAAATACTAATATAAATTTAAACCAGCAACTGCAAAAGATAATAGTTATTTAAATTTAATACAAAATTAGTAAATAAAATGACACTAAATACCCCAATTATAACCAATTTTCAGGTTGAACAGGGTAGACCAAGATGGAACGAGAAGAGGCAATAACGGGCAGCTGTTAAGTGCTTGCTCTCCATCCATCACCTTTTCAAAACAACAACAACATCCAGAGTTGTTGTCAAGTCTTTCCTAACGAGTCTCAAGTCGATTCTCTAGTTTCTTTAGTACAAGCCGAGTCGCAAGTCCTTAAACACTGGCTTCAAGTTGAGTCACAAGTTGAGACACAAGTTGAGTCCCAAGACAAGCCTTATTTTAGATTTAAAGCTTTTTATAGCCACAATTGTGCTTTATCAAACAATCACATCGAAGTCAAAGAAGACATTTGGTGAGTTATTTTCTATTTTGGCTTATAATTTAATTTCTGCAAAAAATATCTAAGTATTGTTATTATCTTCATCAGTATTTTGTTTTCTAACATCTAAATCTGACTACAAAAAAGATTTGTTCTTCTCTCTTGGTGTCATTCCAAGAAAATAATTTAAATTTTAACTCACTTCATCATCTAATGTTTTTAGTATATTAAATTTGTAACATTGTGTCTTCCTCTGCTTCCCTCACCACTATTTTCCCCTCAAACAAGAATGTATCTAATTCATGTTTTATCAGACAATCATAAAAGTCTGTTATCATTTCCCTATTCCTTACGTAATTTCCTTCCAAAGTTTTAGGTCACATTTTTTTGTTTTTGTTTTTAAATTGATGGAGAGACATTTAAAAAAAAAAAAAGAATCCGTTCACCCCCTGATGGGTTATAATTAGGATATACAAGGGGATATAATTTTAGACTGAGTAGTCAGTTGCCACTAGTTGCTTATAATATTATCCCTCCTTATCATTTATTGTACCTAGGGTGTTTTATTTCATCACACTTTTTATAGAAGATTTTTTTCCCTTACTAGCTGCTAGTAAATAACATGCAAAGCAAGAATTGCATAGTTGTCGTCAAGTATTTCCAAACGAGTTTCAAGTCTCTTAGTACAAGTCTCAAGTTGAGTCTCAAGTCTCTTAGAACAAGTCTCAAGTTGAGTCTCAAGTCTCTTAGTACAAATCTCAAGTTGATTCGCAAGTCCCTAACACTGGCTTCAAGTGGAGTCACAAGTCAAGCCTCATTTTAGATCTAACACTGTTTATAGCCACAACTGTGCTTCATCAAACAATCACATCAATCAATACAAATAATAATGACAAATATTATATATATTTTAGTACTTTTGCTATTTTATTTACTGACATTTTATTTGACCAAAGTTATTTTTCAGTATTACATTTTAGAAATATTATCTTCTCAAGCATTTTGCATTTCCTCTCTCCCCTCCTCCCCCAACCTAATATAGAATGGATGGAATAATACACTTGATCAGCATTAAATCTTAAGTTTTAGCAAATTTACAGGTTAATGACACATGCCCTAGTTTTTTCTTCGCCAATAAATGCGTACAGTATATTTCCCCTAAAGGCGGTATGGAAATGTTTACATAGCCAAAGAATATTATTGTTCTGACCGACGCTGTGTCTCGAGATGGTTGACTAGCAGTCTCCAATTATGTCTGATAATATTGAGTAAAATGTGTTTGCACAATGCATTTCTTGTAATGTTTGGGTGATATCGCTGAACACAAGAGCAATTTTTAAAAAAATTAATAGCAAGTCATTTCACCCAAAACTGGCAAATTTCGAGTCGAGTCACTAATGCCTAAGTCTCATGTTGTCTGCGTTGAGTCATTGTGGTGACTTAAGTCCAACTCAAGTCCGAGTCAACTGACTGGAGTTGACAACACTGAAGAATTTTATGGTAATGTCACATGGTGCCCCTGACACTCAAAAGAGATTGCAGATAGTGTGTGTTAGCCCCTTCTTTCTCACTGACATGTAGCTTCACTGCTTATTTATCATCCAAGTAAATATTATCTACTAAGCTGGATGACAGAGTCTTCCCCCTTTATATATTCAAGATGATGAGCATGCTGGATGTAGTAGCTTGTCAGTGAGAATGAACTTATTTTAAATGAGCAACAAGATATGAGCAACATGATTATATATTCTCTGCTTGGCAGTTGCAGTAACAAAGTGATATTCTTACTGTATGGAAACTTCATGGTGTTATTTGATGTCACTAGCAATAACCCGTCAAAACTGACAGGTTTTTAATTGCACCCATCTTATCATTTTGATCCATAATAATAAGTCTGCAATACTTTAAATTAAAATTTTGTCTTAGAGAAACAATCAAAAACTTACATTTTAAGGTTATTTTTAAGAAAATGATGAGTTAAATCCGTTTCCCAAATGAAACTGGACAGAAGAGTATCTTGATTGTCTGTTGATGTAATCTGCATCTCTGCACCTTCCTGTCTCCAGTTCATGTACTGTTTATCAATTGGGTTGTTGGCTTCTTTCCATAATCAAACTTTTCATGCACACCGTGATTTGCGCACTTTTCTATTTCCGGGAGAGTACATATAAGGGAAACAATACAATTATTGTCTAACTTTCAACCACAGTTGCACCCCTTAGCTGTGGTTGAAAGTTAATGTACTCTCTCGAAAATAGAAAAGTGCGCAAATGACTGTGTGTATGATGTGACTGCCCGACTGACGTACTTACGGCGGGAATTATGGTATTGGATATATCAGCTGATTTCATACTGATAGCGAACATTTTCTGTTCTGTATTTTTTTATGAATTGATTGTTTTTATACCAACCAGGCATAAAATTTATGTTGGTGAGTTTATGGACCTGTGAGGAATACAATGCTAATGTTAAGGAGACTAGCGTGAGTGCATTTTAAGCCACAATAGGACAAAAATGAAAATTTTGATTAGTCTATGTTCTGATAATTTATATTCTCCTGAATCTAAATAAACCAAAATCATTTATCAGATGACATTCTAATTAGATGTATTTTGACTACAAATTGTATTTTCTTAAGAAGTTGTACTTTTCTTATGGAGAAAACCATGAATTTTTCAGAACCTTGTTTTATGTTACAAATTTTCTTATAAATAATTTGCTTCTTTCTTAGTCAATCAACATGAGATTTGGCACAGATACTTTCCATTACGTATTAAAGCTTTTCTCAGATCTGATATCTTGCCATCATTTTGATTTATTGCAAATCAGTTTTTAAAAATGTATTGCTATTTTTAGATACAAAGTTTAAAGTTCTGTATCTCAAAATCTACTAAAGCTATAAAAAATCTAATCAGATTAATGTTTAAAACACAGCTTCCATTTCAACTTTGGTGCTCATAACTCAACAAATAAAAAGCCTTAGTGAATAGAAATATAGGAATAAAATCCAATATGGTTGCCGTTTCTAAAGCAACAAATAGCATCATACCTCAAATACACTGGCATGCATAGATATTACTGTTGTAAGTTAATCCTGTGCATTTATATTGAAATTCTGCTGGGTTTTTTTTTTAAATAGCTTTTCACTGACCATCGGCACACTAGAGATGATGTGGTCAGCATCTTGCCGGTCACCTTAACCTTCCCATAGTTGCTCTGGTACCCAATTCATGAGGCTGGGTCGACCCTGGAGCCGTTTGCGGTCTAAAAATATCCCACTTCACCTGGGGATCGAACCATGGACCACTGAGCTAGGAAGCCAGTGCACTAACCATTGTGCTTCCATTACTTAAAGATATTTAAGGTCATCAATAAATTTCAACTTACTTCAGAATAATCACAACACAGCAGACATGAAAGGAGAAAAAATATATCCTAGCTGCTTTATTGGTCACATGAACAAATCCTGAGGCAATCAGTGCAGAATGTTAAGGAATAAAATGTCATTCTTTCAAATAAAAAAACAGAACAATTATAACGGACAGTTTTAACTATTAAAAACACTATAGGTATACAGTTTAATTATTATAACAAAAGCCTCATCCTTTTGTGATGTTAATCATGATTCCTCAAAACTAAACCTCAACTGAAAATTGTTACAAGTTAAATTTCTCTGCTTAATTTGTATAGCCTAAGTTTTATGAACTGCAATAAAATAAATTCTGGGATATAGGTAAAAAAAATTTTTTTTTTTAATGAAGTATTATTTTCGTTCTAAATTTAGACCAGAACAGATAATGATAACAGATGTTAAAGGAAACTTTTCATAAACTTAAATGAGAAACATGGTATTGTATTTGTTCTTGTTTAATTGTAATACTAAAAGACATACCGTTCTTTTATTTTACCTAAGTGTGTGACTTTGAGTGACTGTACCTACTTGTAGTGGAGGTTGTAAGCTGTAAAAGTTTGATTACTTTATTTGTGCTGTATGTATGTTTTATGACTTAATTTGTAGGCTACTATGCATGTTTCCTGTGGTGCACCACTTCACATACCTAGGGTCTACCATCAAACTCTCTCTGGACACAGAAATTGACAGCTGCAGCTACCTTTGCCCGCCTCAGAGCACATGTTTGGGAAAACTCAAAACTCACAACAAAGACCAAAGCTGTGGTATATAACGCTTGCATCACCAGCACACTTCTATATGGCAGTGAAGCATGGACAACCTATGTTAAGCAAGAAAGAGGGCTCAGTGCCTTCCATCTACGGTGTCTACGCCACATCCTTGGTATTTTATGGAAAGGCAAAGTGACAAATGTCAAGGTGTTGTCATGTGCTGGCTTTCAAAGCATGTACACACTGCTTAGACAGTGCAAGCTACGCTGGCTTGGCCATGTCCGCCACAATGAAGATGGTCGCATCCCGAAAGATATCTTCTATGGACAACTGGCAGATGGCAAAAGTACAGTTGGGTGACCGCAGCTGAGGTTCAAAGATGTGTGCAAGAGAGACATGAGGGTACTGGACATAGATCCAGCAACCTGGGAGGATTAAGCTGCCAATCACACCAAGTGGCGATGGTCTTTACGGCGCCACCTTAGATTGGGAGAACAGAAGCTCTCACGGCAAGCAGAAGAGAGGAGAAAACGTCAAAAGGAACACTGGGAAAATAAGGGCTGTCACCTCAGGGGCACATTTCCATAGTCAATTATGACTGAAGGGCTATTATTATTACTATGTATGTTTCCTGTGAAGTCCCCAGAGGTCTCTGATGAGACAAAGAAAGAGTATGAATACTGCTTCTTCAGGCATGTCATATAAGGTGACTTGCATGAGGTTGTTTATGGGGTTGGTAACCAAGGTGACTAGCATGAGGTTGTTCATGTAGTTGGTAACCAAGGTGACTAGCATGAGGTTGTTCATGGGGTTGGTAACCTAGGTGACTAGCATGAGGTTGTTCATGGGGTTGGCAACCTTCTCATGTAAAACAAATTGACACATAAACCAGCACTGCAAGATCATGTGATAGCTTGGTGCAGGCTTGTTGCCAGGGAACCAGCTGTAGTGGTAGCTGCATGCTCCATATGGAGCAGAAAAGAAAATTATAATGATGATGTGCCTGTTTGAATTGTGTATATGTTTTAGTGCTGTTTTTGTAATGTGTATATGTTTTAGTGCTGTTTTTGTAATGTGTATATGTTTTAGTGATGTTTGTGTAATGTGTATGTTTTATTGATGTTTTTGTAATGTGTTTATTTTTTAGTGATGTGTTTGTAATGTGTATATGTTTTAGTGCTGTTTTTGTAATGTGAATATGTTTTAGTGATGTTTTTGTAATGTGTAAGTAGGAAAAGGAAAATACAAGAAAATAGTAGGACAGTATGGATTAGGGACAAGAAATGATAGAGGAGACAGACTTATCCAGTTCTGTGAAGAAAACCAGCTGGTCATATGTAACACCTTTTTTGAACACCACCCAAGGAAATTATACATATGGAAAAGCCCAGGAGATATAACACGAAATCAAATCGACTATATCATGATAAAACATAGATTTAAGAACAGTGTCACAAGTGCAAAGACACATCCTGGCGCGGACATAAATTCAGATCACAATCCAGTCGTCATCAAAGTAAATATAAAGCTGAAAAGAGCAGGAAACAGAAGACAGGAGGAACCCCATATAGAAATATCAGCGCTGAAACAACCAGATATAAAACAGAAATATTTAATCGACGTCAAAAATAAATATCAACAGTTATTGACAGAAAGCATGGAGCAGTATAGAAGAGAAAACCCAGAAGAAAAAGCAACCGCAAAATGGGAATGCTTAAAAACAAGCATACAATCAGCAAATGCAAATTTACCTAAAAAGGAGTCTAAGAAAAATCAAATTTGGATGACAGATGACATCTTGAATAAAATGGCAGAAAGAAAGAAAGCAAAAAACACTCCAGAATATAAAACAATAGACAATGACATATGTACTATGTGTAGAGAAGCAAAAGAACGGTGGATAGAAACAAAATGCAAGGAAATAGAAGACTTGGAAGCAAAGCACTGGACAAGAGATATGCATGAAGAAATAAAGAAATTATCAAATCGGTCACGATTTGCACAAGGAGGAAGCTGTATCAAGAACAAAAATGGTGTAATATTACTTGATGAGAAAGACATATCAAACAGATGGGCAGAATACGTAAAAGAATTATTCGAGGACAACAGAGGTAAAAAACCATCACCAGATTCTAATGAAGGCCCAAACATTCTCAGATCAGAAGTAGAGAATGCCATTCATATGATACAAAAAGGAAAATCAGCAGGCATGGATAACATAAAAATTGAAATGATAGAAGCTCTGGTGAGCTTTGGTATAGATACAATCACAGAAATATGCAACGATGTATACAATACAGGATATATACCACACAACATGAAGACATCAGTTTTTATAACATTGCCCAAAAAACCAAATGCAACAGAATGTTCAAACTTCAGAACAATCAGCCTGATGAGTCATGCAATTAAGATACTGCTCAAAATCATACAGGAAAGAATAAAAAGTAAAGAAGACAGCAAAATCCAGGAAGAACAGTTTGGTTTTAGACGTAACAGTGGAACAAGAGAGGCAATATTTTGCCTAAGAATATTAGCAGAAAAATATACAGAGGTCCAAAAAAGTATGTATATGTGCTTCATTGACTATAAGAAGGCTTTTGACAGAGTCCATCATGAGAAAATAATTGAATGCCTCAAAGACATAGGTATTGATGGAAAAGATATAAGAATACTCAGTAACCTTTATTGGGAGCAAACTGCCACAGTAAGATCTGGAAGGAATTATTCACCATACATAGACATAAAAAGAGGTGTCAGACAAGGTTGTGTGCTGTCCCCCTGCCTATTTAATTTATACACCGAAAAAATTTTCAAACAGATACAGGAAATACCAGGACTGAACATCAGTGGAAGGTCAATAAACAACCTTAGATATGCAGATGATACCGTGTTGTTAGCTGAAAGCGAACAGGAGTTACAAGAACTAGTGAAGCAAGTGAACTGTATAAGTCATGAATATGAACTCGACATTAATATTGAGAAAACAAAAACTATGATAATTAGCAAAACAGACGATAAACCCACATTAAAGATAAGCGTAAATGGGGAAATCCTGGAACAAGTCAAGAGCTACGTATATCTCGGTCATATAATAACAGAAGATGGCAGATGTGAAACAGAAATCAAGAAGAGAATAGGAATGGCCAAAGCTACATTCAACAACATGAAACATATACTGACATCCAAACAGTTATCTCACAAATTAAAACTGAGAATCATAAAGTGTTATATATATTCTGCATTTCTGTTAGTGCAGAAACATGGACGATGAATAAGCAGTTGGAAGAAAGAATTGAGGCTCTTGAAATGTGGATATATAGAAGAATGGGGCGTATCTCATGGAAAGAGATGAAAACAAATAAGGAGGTCCTAGAAAATCTAGGTATGAAAAGAGAACTAATGAGGGAGGTCAAAGTTTGGCAGCTAAAATACTTTGGCCACATAAAAAGGCATAACACCTTACAGAAGACCATAACAGAAGGGAGAGTTGAAGGCAAACATGCAAGGGGAAGACAGCGCTATAAGTGGGAAGACAACATCAAGAGATGGACAGGAAAGAGTCTATCAGAGTGTACCACCAAGACAAGAGACAGAAGACGTTGGAGATCCATTACAGCCAACCTTCGTTGTGGAGATGGCAACTGATGATGATGATGATGATGTGTTTTAGTGATGTTTGTGTAATGTGTATATGTTTTAGTAATGTGTATATGTTTTAGTGATGTTTTTGTAATGTGTATATGTTTTAGTGCTGTTTTTGTAATGTGTATATGTTTAAGTGATGTTTTTGTAATGTGTATGTTTTAGTGATGTGTTTGTAATGTGTATATGTTTTAGTGATTTTTTGTAATGTGTATATATTTTAGTGATGTTTGTGTAATTTGTATATGTTTTAGTGATGGTTTTGCATTGTGTATATGTTTTAGACATGTTTTTGCATTGTTTATGTTTTAGTGATGATTTGCAATGTGTATATGTTTTAGTGATGTTTTTTGCATTTTGTATATATTTTAGTGATGTTTATGCATTGTATATATGTTTTAGTGATTTTAAAAAAAAATGTAATGATGAAAAATATCCCACTCAACCTCTGATGGGTTATAATTAGGATATATATATATTGTTTTTAATTACAAATAAGATGAAAAACTGCCCGTATGGGAAAGTGACATCACATCGGTCAAATCATTGTAAATATGGCAAATCAAAATGACCAATTTTGCTTGTATATTTAAAAAAACAACCAAATCAAACAAATAAAAATGAGATGAAACAAAACAAAACAAAAATAATATTCAGGGGGAGGGGTATAAAGGTCTGGTTTGTCCAGTTATTCTGCCATTACGGGAAAGTGGCATCACACCTGTCAAACCATTGTAAATATGGCAAATCATAATTACCAATTATGCTTGTATGTTTGAAAAAAAAACCCAAACAAACAAAAATGAGATAAAACCTAACAAAACCAAACAAAAATGTCAAACAAGAATAATATTAAGGGAGAGGGATGTAAAGGCTTGGTGTTTCCAGTTAGATAATTGAGTTTAATAGATATTTAATTGACTTTCACCTGTCAAAAGTCTAATGTATTGTTAGAACAGCATCAGACCTTCATCTCCCCAATTACTATATATTAACTTTTGTTAAATACTGTTTGACTATATAATTCAGTTCCCTAGGTCTGTCTATTCTCAACACCTCTTCATGTTTTAGTGATGTTTTTGCATTGTGTATATGTTTTAGTGACGTTTTTTATTGTGTATATGTTTTTGACTAAGTTTTTACATCTCCCCAGTTTTCCTGCACTGAACTACTACAGAATTATTCCTTACTGATCCACCTTTAACGAAAATTATGTTTCAGCTGCAAAGGTCACACCCCAATAACCTAATAAGATGTAAAAACTGTTCACTTCTATACAAAGAGTAAAGCACTGAACAAAAAAAAAAGGATATCATGCCACTGGTTCACCACTGTCAGCTCAAACAATACCACCATAGCTCTGGCAAGATTGTTGAAGTTGTTGTTGCAGTATCGGTCTTTGTAAAACTCCGTGTTGTTCAGCTTTATATTTCCACAAAACAAAGTTAAGCTGGAGCCAGGTGTGTTTTTTTTATCAGTGTCATAACCAAAATACTTTATATATCCACCAAATGCTTCCATACCAATGATGGCAAAAAAGTAATAAAACACCTGAAACAGAAAATACATTATTATCACCATCTTATGTAAATATACTGAAACTAAACAATGGACACTGACTAAAAGATAAGAATATAAAAATATAGATAAGACTTCTTAGGCAGCTAAAGTTTAATGAATGAATAATGAATAAAATTAACGATAGTTGACACAATGAACATTGACTAAAAGATAAGAACATAAAAAAAAGATAAGACTTCTTGGGCAGCTAAAGGGTAATGAATGAATAATGAATGAAATTAATTAATGTGTCAGCTTAATTATCAATCAAGCTGTTATTGGCATTTTTCATGAATAATTATTGGTTTTTTGTGTGTGTGTGCGCGGGACTAATTCTAAACAAAGATATAAATGATAGAACTAAAATCCATTAATGAAATACTTACAAACATGACGCCTCCATAGGTAATTATAGATGGCCCAATATTGATCAGTGTTTGCAGAATAACCTTAAATCTGCAAATAAAAACAAAAAGTACAAAACTGTTTAATTATGATATGAAATTTTATTGATAAGAAACTTTACATCCTCAGGGACTAGATTTGAAATAGGGGCCATAAATTAATGAAGACTGTCTTTCTATAAAACTGTAGTTTACTGTAAATTCCCCCATGTACTAATTACATCACTAATATCCCAAATAAAATTTAGAGCATGAGAGTCTAATTTTAAAGTCTCTTCTTAGAGTCAATGGGAAGTCCCATTACTAGTGTGAAAATTACACAGAAACAAGCACTTACTTTGAGTATCTATCTCATTTTCAATAAGCTCAATAGACACAGTTCCTAACTCAAAACACACTCTAGGTCACCATCATCACACTTTGAATTAATTCACCAAAAAGAGGGTAATCAAGAGGGCAATCAAGTGAACAATCTAATCTACCAAAGCTAACATGGCAAGAAGCATACAAAGGCTACTGGCTCTGTATTTTTGTTATTGTGTTCTCATGGTAAGGGAGATACAGAAAGTACATTGAAGAAAATCACCGAATCAGGGATGATAATCAGAATATTAATGGCCTTTTTCTTAAGGCAGCAACTGTACTAGCACTGTACCTTCATGCAGCTCCTGATAAGTGGTTGGTTTTTGGTCCATGAAAAAAAAAAATAACTCGTGTTTATCCTGTGCATGGACTACCTGGTTCAATCCCATGTGAGTTATAATTTTGGTTATAGGGAAACCTCTCCATTCTGATTTGGAATAAGCAGTGCTTAACAAACCATTTAGTAGTAGCAAAACTGAAAGTGAAACTAAGAAGGGCTGGACCAACTGTAACTAAACAGAAAAGGTTTGACATCAGCAAATTGAAGGACCCCCTTACCAGAAAAGCTTTTGCGGCCGACATTAAGAAACGATATCAATTTGCCAAAAGCCAGGAAAAGACATTGACTGATATATAGACCAGAATTTCAACACCATTTCAACAATATATAAGGAAAGTAGCAAATCATGCTTAGGATTCCAGGAAAGGAAGAAGCAAGACTGGATAACACCAGAAACACTAAACACCATAAAGATGAGAAAGGAAATGAAAAGAAAGAAAACAGAAGCGAAGTCCCCCAGGTTAAAGCAACTATATAGCGAACAGTACAGCCAGCTGGACAGGGAAGTTAAACGCCAAACCCGAGCCAACAAAAGGAATTTCCTAGACGATCTTGCAAAACAGGCAGAAGAGGCAGCACTGAGAAATGAACAAAGCACAGTATACAAAATAACTAAATTCATCAGCGGAAAACAAGGTGCAAACAATATTACATTAGTAAGAGATAAGCAAGGAAATCTCAACAAGACAGCAGAGGGACAGGAAACAAGATGGGCAGAGCACTTCAGAGAAACTCTGAACAAGGAAATACCAGAGACACAATTGAATGTTCCTGAGGCTGAAAACGATCTAGATGTAAATACAGACATTCCACGAAAAGAAGAAATCATCACAGCAATCAAAGGGTTAAAGAACGGTAAAGCTCCGGGCCATGATAACTTAAATGCAGAGCTATTTAAGACAGACCCTGAGCTAGCAGCAGAACTATTAGAACCACTATTTGCACAAGTGTGGAAAACGGGGACAACACCATCAGAGTGGAACAAAGGAATAATTGTCAAATAGCCCAAGAAGGGAGATCTTTCAGACTGCAATAAGTGGAGAGGAATCACTCTTCTCTCAGTTCCCAGCAAAATACTAGGCAGGATAATTATACAGAGAATTTCAAAGGCAGTAGACTACAAACTGAGGAAAGAACAAGCAGGATTTAGAAAGAACAGAAGATCTGTAGACCATATATTCACTCTCAGGAACATTATAGAGCAGTGCTCAGAATGGCAAAGACAGCTTTACATAAATTTTGTTGATTTTGAAAAGGCTTTTGACAGCATACATAGGGACAGTTTATGGAAAATACTGAGGGCTTATGGAATTCCAAGCTGCATAGTGTCAATCATAAAAAGCCTCTATGCCAACTTTACGTGTAGTGTTGGGCAGAGCAACCTAACCTTCGAGGTGAAGACAGGAGTACGACAGGGATGCCCCTTATCAACCACTCTATTTTTAACAGTCATAGACTGGGTGATGCGCCAGACAACAGAGGGCAGTCCAAGAGGAATAAGATGGACTACATTTTCTACACCAACGGGCTGATCACCCGTTTGCCAGTCACTTTGATTACGGAAACAACAGCAAATGAATTGATTTGCCGTTGCCCTAAAGACGCCAATAGGCATGATGGGAAACAATGGCAAAGAAAACCTATCTGCTGTTGCCCTAAGACGCCACTAGGCGTAATGGCCACTGACTGCTTTGACGGTCGGTGGCTAAGGACGGAAGAAGAAGAAGACATTTTCTACATTGGAAGATCTGGAATATGCAGATGACATTGCACTGCTGGCACATTCACATCAACACATCCAGGAAAAAACGGATAGACTTAATAAATTTAGCCAGCAGGTGGGCTTGAACATCAATAAGTCTGAGGTCATGACGCTCAATGTGAGCAACCCTGAGCCCATATCAGTAAGGAATCAGCAACTGGTACAGACAGATACCTTCACATACCTAGGAAGCATAGTAACACCAGACGGTGGGGCAGGCAAAGACATCAACATCAGAATGAATAAGGCAAGAACAGCCTTCTTTAGCCTAAATAACATCTGGAAGTCCTCCCAATACAGCACAAGCACAAAATTAAGATTATACCAGAGTTGCATGCTTTCTGTGCTTCTCTATGGTGCGGAATGCTGGAGAGTCACAGAGAAGGAAATGTCAAAATTGTCCTCTTTTCACACAACATGCCTAAGAAAAATTCACCAAATCTTTTGGCCGAATACCATCACCAACCAAGATCTGCTTACTCGTAGCAAGCAAGAGGACATGCACACCATCATAGCTGGCAGACGCTGGAGCTGGGTTGGTCATGTCCTCAGAAGAGAGACCCCGATGCCATCACAAGAACAGCTATGCTTTGGACCCCTGAAGGAAAACGAAAGAGAGGCCGACCAAAAACAACCTGGCGGAGGACTGTGGAGGCTGAGATGCAAAGAATGAACCAGAGTTGGGGCACTGTACGAGGGATGGCCACCGACCGAGCAAAGTGGAATCAATTTGTTGTTGCCCTACAAGACGCCACTAGGCGTGATGGCCACTGACTGCTTTGACGGTCGGTGGTTAAGGATCGAAGAAGAAGAAGTGCTTAACAAACTACTACATTTTTAAGCTTTATTAAACTGTTCCAAGTAAGTAAGTAAGTACTCAGAAAAACCAAGAGGACACGCACACCATCATAGCTGGCAGACAATGGAGTTGGGTTGGCCACGTCCTCAAAAGAGACTTTGATGCCATCACAAGAACAGCTATGCTATAGACCCCCGAAGGAAAGCAAAAGAGAGGCTGACCAAAAGCAATTTGGTAGAGAATTGTGGAGGCTGAGATGCAAGGAATGAATAGAGCTGGGGCACTATACGAAGGATGGCCGCCGATCGAACAAAGTTGTAGCAGTTTGTTGCTGCCCTACATGACGCCACCAGGCGTGATGGTGACTGACTGCTTTGACAGTCGGCAGCTAAGGATCAAAGAAGAAGAAGGAGAAATTGTTGAGATATTTTGTGTGAGCATTCATATGTTTGCAAAACAAGACATACTTGCCAACATTTTATGCTGCTTGTTTATTAACCTTTTTTAAAACATTTTATTAGAATAATGTTCACATATAGACAATAATTATCAATTATCTGTCATACAAACTGCATTTCCTGGAATGTTTTTTCTTAAAGTTTTGTTCCAACTGGTGTAGAAACTCATGTGGTGATGTTTCATAACTTATGATTCCTAATACTCTTAATCAATTTAATTGAATACTCTCTTCTAAGCCACATTGTTAAACTGCCCAGCATTTTCTCTCTTTGCCATTTTCAATTTTTTTTCTCACCATTTTTCCTAGTTGTCACCTGTTCTAACTTTCCTCTCATCATTCATCATTATTTTCCTTTGTGTTCCTTACAGAGCATGGAGCCACCACTGTAGCTGATCATCTTGCCGGATGCCTGAACCAAGCATTCACTTGCTATTATAGTTTTCTGTGGCAATTTATTTTACATGATGAGGTTGCCAGCCTCATGCATAACCTAAGATGAGATGCCTTGTATGACATGCTTTATGATACAGTAGGCCTATTCCTTCATTGTCTCTTCAGAGACCACCATTAACTACATGGCATCCTCTTCTCATTACATTCTAATAAAAGCTGCTTTCTCATGTTTGTAATTACAATTTCTTTTACATATTAGTCTCTTGCAAAATAACCTTATCTGTCTTGTTAAATATCCATGAGATATATTCATCATATTCATTTGTAAAAACACCTCAAATTGGTTTACAGTGATCTAATAAATTAGGGGGCTTCTGTAAAACTGGTAAGGATATATATATATTAACAAATAAAATGGAATTGAATCAGTTTTACAAATTAACAGTACGCAGGAAACACAGGACATTATAAAAATATATATATATATATATATATATGTGTGTGTGTGTGTGAAATATAGCAAAACAGGTGAATAGCAATAATAAAGCAAGGAAAATACTAAACCGAAAAAAATTATCAAGACAATTAATTTAAAAAATCTACGAAAATCGAAAGCAGGAAATGGAATAACAAAATAAGAAGTCCTGCTATGACAATCTTCGCTAAAAGATCAGTGAAGCTGAGAATACAATGTGTCAGTCAGCATGATTGAAAGTGACTTTCATATTACATGTTAGTAGCGTCTATAGTATTTTTCTTTAACCTGTCTATGTTTCTTGTCCTTGTTGCCTATTTGTAACTGTGGCTGACGAAGGGTGAAACCTGAAACGTGCCGTGTTTACAGTGGTCTACTGAATTGTCTTACTGATTGTTCATAATTTGTTTCTTCATGACAGACTGATTTGTAAGTAACAATGAAGAACAATTTTAGTAAAACTGCCATTGACAAAGATCCTTGGAAAATCATGTATGATTGTGTCACAAATTACAGCATTGGGAACATCAAAAAATTGGTTGTGGGGCTATATAAAAAATAAGCTAATAATTGTAAAAATCACAGTCTCAGTGGTAGGGTTACTCAGTTTAAAACCTTGTTGCATCAAGTTCCAGTCTACCCAGCTGTAAATGGGTACCTGCTCTGCTCTTAAGTAAGGGAAGACAAAGGCAGTGAGGAAGGGAACGGGTCACACCACTTTATAAAGCTGGACCTTGTATAGTGACAGGGTCTGCTATGACACTTTCTCTTCTTTTAAGTCATACACCAGACTCAAGGTCTTTTTAATTTTGACATGCACCTCAATACAACTGATGGACCTTGTGTCTCAGTTGAATGTAAGGCACCTCACCAAAACTCCTATTTAAACAATTTTCAAAAAAACCTCTATTTTAAAAAAAAGTAAAATTAGAGTGAACTAAGACCTTTACTCCAAAGAGAGCTGAAGGGTAATAAATAAATGAATTGTATGACGTATGGATCTTGATGAATTGGTGGAAAGAGATATTGACTTGTTGATACTTTATATAACTATTAAATCTTGCCACTGCTTACTCAAAAACTGCATCATACAAATATTAATATATCTTCAAAATTATAAATAATTTACACAACCTGAGTCTTTGGTTTCTTCTTCTTCCTCATTCATCTTCAGACTTCCACATTAATGACTGTAATAAACGCAGTAGTCAGCTCAAGGTTCCTGACATCTCCAAACAGTTTTTCGAGGAGACAAGTAGGTTGTTGTCAAATGCTACTCCGTTCATTGCAGTATGTTGGGCAGGACAACAGCAGGTGTTCGGCTATCATCGGGCTGGTGCCACAGGTGCAGAGATCTGTTGCATCAATTCTTTACTTGTGGTATAGATGGTATCTTAGTCTGTTGTGTCCACTGTGTAGCCAAAAAATGGTGACCTGATCTTGCCTAGATAGCTGATGATAAGCATCATTCTTTAAATGGCCTGGGTGCTCTCTTTCCCATTTGGACTTTAATGTGGTTTTTGTAGTTTTTTTTGCCATTTCATGAAAAAAATTCACATAATGATGTGAAAAATAAAGCAGTATCAAATTAGAAATGATCATAGACACAGCAGTTACCTTTTTATGCTACCAAATATCTTGATAAGCCTCATCACTCTTAGCACAAGCAATATATCCAAAGTACTGAGTTCATTGTTAGCTGCAAAAAAATGTGGTTTGAAAGTATACAGTACTTGTTTCCTCTTTATAGTACAGAAACTTTAATATCATTGCTATGTTAAATGAAGTAACCATAAGCAAAGCAGGATATTACCACTACTGACATTTTCAGAAGCAAATTATTACATATCATATGATTCATTTTATGAATGACCTTGCCAGTAAGAGATAATATGTTTCAAAAACTATTGCTAACTGTCTTGCAAAAATTTCAAACATTATTTTATAATGTTATACAGGTCAAGAAAACAAATGTGCTATGTCATTATTTGGATGTTGCACCACTTCACATACCTGGGGTCCACCATCAATGACAAACTCTCTGGACACAGAAACTGACAGCCGCATTGGCAAAGCTGCAGCCACTTTTGCCCGCCTCATAACACGTGTTTGGGGAAACTCCCAAACTCACAATGAAGACCAAAGCTGTGGTATAATAATGCCTGCGTCACCAGCACACTTCTGTATCACCGCAAGATGTGGACAACCTATGCTAAGCAAGAAAATGGCTCAATACCTTCCATTTGCGGTGTCTACGCCACGTCCTTGGTATTTCATGGAAGGACAGTGACAAATATTGAGGTGCTGTCACTTGCTGGCCTTCAAAGCATGTATACACTGCTTAGATAGTTCAGACTACAGTGGCTTGGCCATATCTGCCACATGGAAGATGGTTGCATTCCTAAAGATATTTTCTTTGGGGAAATGGCAGATGGCAAAAGAACAATGGGGCGACCACAGCTGAGGTTGAAAGATGTATGCAAGAGAGACATGAGGGTACTGGACATAAATCCAGCAGCCTGGGAGAATGAAGCTGCTGATTGTGCCAAGTTGCAATGCTCCCTATGGCGCCACCTTAGATTGGGCAAAAAGAAGCTCTCACAGCAAGCAAAAGAGAAAAGAATACACTGAGAGGAATACGAAGAAAAAATGGAACTGAGGGCCATGGCCTCAGGAACACATTCCCATAATCAGTCATGACTGAAGGAGCTACTATAATATACTATAAACAGGTCTATATCCTGTTACCGTAAATTTCGGGGTTAACTTTGTTTCAGAAACCAGATTTGTTTTTTTTCCACATGTTGCCCATATCGTATTTAAAAAGTAGCCTAAAAGTAGCTCAAGTCACCCAAAATGTGTTAGAAAAATACCCAAACTTTTTATTTTCAGAATATTTGGTTTTCAGGTGTTCACATTCCTGCATATGTTACAACCATAACCAAGCCAATTTAGCAAACTTATCCTAACAAATACATATGTTTGTAGAGTATATAGGCAATGTACATGCAAAAAGATTTAAAGACTGAAACAGTGGATGGTCTTTAGCATTCATGATTCAAATTTTATGTTCTTTAATGAGCATGGATCCACCACTGTAGTTGACCCCCTTGAAAGCCTGTGCCAAAGTATTGGTAGTATCTTTTACAGTGACAGTTTCTGAAGTAATTTGATTTAAATAATGATGTTGCTAGCCCGTAAGTGCAAAACAAATAGTTGAAAAACAGTTTTACTTAAGCGCATACATAAAACACCTTACTTTACTCAGTTCAGCCACATTTTCAAGGCCAAGAAATAAAGTACTATACATGATAATTTTCAGTGTTCTCTTTCACTTTTGTGTTCATCATTTGAGTTGTGTTTTTGTTCTCTACTAAAGACCTTTTTGTTTACACCTAATCTGCTTTGTACTTGTGCTGATACTAAACTGTTCCATACCTGTTTGTGTTACACTTACCCGGTAACACCACCATTAAGTTGGAAGTGAAAAAAACCTGGTAAAGAATGATAGAAGAGGAAGCCAAGTCAACCAGAACCTTGCTGGGGTAGAACTAAAGAAGGCAGCCAAAAATAGAAGTCTTGGCGAGCAACAACTGAAGCCCTATTTTCCATACGGAATGAAAAGAACTGATGAAGATCATCATAACAATTGTAACATTACATAACTGATAAAAATTACATTTTACTGCATTCTCCATCATTAATCACAAAACAGCTAGGTATATGCCTTATTTTTTTCCATACCTACCCACTCAGTATAACTTACTCTGGCTTATGATTTTTTCAACTATTGATGCCACAAAGGCTGCTCCAATCACAACAAGATCAAAACTGCAAAAACAAGAAAATTAAATTATTATATTAATACCCATAACCAACTATTAAAAGTCTCTGCTATTTTAAAATAACTATATTCATTGTGTAATTATACTTTCAGATGTAAAAAAATTGTTTGAGTAAAATGCACTGCTTATGAATTACAAGAAAATAAAGTAAAGGGCATGAAAGAGGTGGTAAACAAAGTTAATGGGACATTTTTTTAAAGTCATGAATTTAAAATAAACAACTTACATGTTCCAAAAACGCTGAAGGAACTCATGTCCTCCTAGAACATAAAGTTTACAAAGGATTTCCACAGCAAATATTGATAGAAAGAACCAGTCAGCATTGTCCAAGTCAATGGCAATGAACACAGCATTAAGAAGAATCAAGAAGTCAAAAATATAACGAAAGAATCTGAAATATAAATATTAAACCTTAAACAAAGAAAGAAATATAAGTAATAACTTAAACAAAAAAGTTCTATAACTCTTATTTGTCATGAAGTTACATACAAATTATAAGCTGTAAAATACATTTGATGAAAATTGATACATGAGCATAATATGCTAAAACATTAAAATTTCCAACTAATTAGCTTCTAGAGTTTCATACTTTTTAAATTCTTCTTCTTCTTTTGATCCTTAGCCGCCGACCGTCAAAGCAGTCAGTGGCCATCACGCCTAGTGGCGTCTTGTAGGGCAACAACAAATTGATTCCACTTTGCTCGGTCGGTGGCCATCCTTCGTACAGTGCCCCAACTCTGGTTCATTCCCTGCATCTCAGCCTCCACAGTCCTCCGCCAGGTTGTTTTTTGGTCGGCCTCTCTTTCGTTTTCCTTCAGGGGTCCAAAGCATAGCTGTTCTTGTGATGGCATCGGGGTCTCTTCTGAGGACATGACCAACCCAGCTCCAGCGTCTGCCAGCTATGATGGTGTGCATGTCCTCTTGCTTGCTACGAGTAAGCAGATCTTGGTTAGTGATGGTATTCGGCCAAAAGATTCGGTGAATTTTTCTTAGGCATGTTGTGTGAAAGGAGGACAATTTTGACATTTCCTTCTCTGTAACTCTCCAGCATTCCGCACCATAGAGAAGCACAGAAAGCACACAGCTCTGATATAATCTTAATTTTGTGCTTGTGCTGTATTGGGAGGACTTCCAGATGTTGTTTAGGCTAAAGAAGGCTGTTCTTGCCTTATTCATTCTGATGTTGATGTCTTTGCCTGCCCCGCCGTCTGGTGTTACTATGCTTCCTAGGTATGTGAAGGTATCTGTCTGTACCAATTGCTGATTCCTTACTGATATGGGCTCAGGGTTGCTCACATTGAGCGTCATGACCTCAGACTTCTTTAAATTGATGTTCAAGCCCACCTGCTGGCTAAACTTGTTAAGTCTATCCGTTTTTTTCCTGGATGTGTTGATGTGAATGTGCTAGTAGTGCAATGTCATCTGCATATTCCAGATCTTCCAGTGTAGAAAATGTAGTCCATCTTATTCCTCTTGGACTGCCCTCTGTTGTCTGGCGCATCACCCAGTCTATGACTGTTAAAAATAGAGTGGTTGACAAGGGGCATCCCTGTCGTACTCCTGTCTTCACCTCAAAGGTTAGGTTGCTCTGCCCAACACTACACGTAAAGTTGGCATAGAGGCTTTTTATGATTGACACTATGCAGCTTGGAATTCCATAAGCCCTCAGTATTTTCCATAAACTGTCCCTATGTATGCTGTCAAAAGCCTTTTCAAAATCAACGAAATTGATGTAAAGCTGTCTTTGCCATTCTGAGCACTGCTCTATAATGTTCCTGAGAGTGAATATATGATCTACACATCTTCTATTCTTTCTAAATCCTGCTTGTTCCTTCCTCAGTTTGTGGTCTACTGCCTTTGAAATTCTCTGTATAATTATCCTGCCTAATATTTTGCTGGGAACTGAGAGAAGAGTGATTCCTCTCCAATTATTGCAGTCTGCAAGATCTCCCTTCTTGGGCAACTTGACAATTATTCCTTTGTTCCACTCTGATGGTGTTGTCCCCATTTTCCAGACTTGTGCAAATAGTGGTTCTAATAGTTCTGCTGCTAGCTCAGGGTCTGTCTTAAATAGCTCTGCATTTAAGTTATCATGGCCCGGAGCTTTGCCGTTCTTTAACCCTTTGATTGCTGTGATGATTTCTTCTTTTCGTGGAATGTCTGTATTCACATCTAGATCGTTTTCAGCTTCAGGAACATTCAGTTGTGTCTCTGGTGGTTCCTTGTTTAGAATTTCTCTGAAGTGCTCTGCCCATCTTGTTTCCTGTCCCTCTGCGGTCGTGATGAGATTACCTTGCTTATCTCTTACTAATGTAATATTGTTTGCACCTCGTTTTCCGCTGATGAATTTAGTTATTTTGTATACTGTGCTTTGTTCATTTCTCAGTGCTGCCTCCTCTGCCTGTCTTGCAAGATCGTCTAGGAAACTCCTTTTGTTGGCTCGGGTTTGGCGTTTAACTTCCTTGTCCAGCTGACTGTACTGTTCGCTATATAGTTGTTTTAACCTGGGGGGACTTCGCTTCTGTTTTCTTTCTTTTCATTTCCTTTCTCATCGTTATGGTGTTTAATGTTTCTGGTGTTATCCAATCTTGCTTCTTCCTTTCCTGGAATCCCAAGCATGATTTGCTGCTTTCTTTGTATATTGTTGAAATGGTGTTGAAATTCTGGTCTATATCATCAGTCAATGTCTTTTCCTGACTTTTGGCAAATTGATATCGTTTCTTTATGTCGGCCGCAAAAGCTTTTCTGGTAAGGGAGTCCTTCAATTTGCTGATGTCAAACCTTTTCTGTGTAGTTACAGTTGGTGCAGCCCTTCTTAGTTTCACTCTCAGTTTTGCTACTACTAAATGGTGATCACTTCCCACATCTGCACCTCTTCTTACCTTCACATCTTGTAATGCATGTCTCCATCTACCGTTAACCATGATGTGGTCTATCTGGTTTCTGTCCCAACCATTTGGTGATTCCCATGTTAATTTGTGAATTTCTTTATGTGGGAAGAGTGTTCCTCCAATGACCAGGTTGTTAATGCTACAGAAACTTATTAGTTTATCCCCATTTTCATTTGCTCTTCCGCTGCCGCATTTCCCCATTGTTCTTTCATTATATGTATTGTGTGTACCAACTTTCGCATTGAGGTCTCCCATTACTATAACAAGATCATATCTAGGTGTGTCTTCCATTTCTTTCTGCAGTTGTTGATAGAATTCATCCTTGACCTCCTCATCGCTATCATTCATTGGTGCGTAGCATTGTATTATTGTAGTGTTGGTGAATCTCCCTCTCAATCTTAATCTTATCAGTCTGTTGTTGATGGGTTTCCATTCCAGTAATGTCCTTTCTATTCCTTTCTGTAGAATAATGGCTACGCCTTCATTGTGCTGTCCATCCTCTCTTCCAGAGTAAAGTACTGTTTCTCCTGTTGCTGTTTTAACTTTTCCTGCCCCTGTCCATCTGCTCTCGCTTATCCCTAGAATGTGTAACCTATAGTTTCTCATTTCTGCCGTGACCTGTCTTAGTTTACCTGTCTCGTACATTGTCCTGACATTCCAAAAACCTATTCTTGTATCCTGTTTTGCGGTCAGGACATCCGTTTTCATGTCAGTGGCTTCCTTTCGGCTTTCACCACTGACAGTCATACGAGCCACAGACTCCGAATGTCCATCCCGCAGCAAAGTTTTTCCATTTATTGTTGTTTCCGTAACGTGCAATTTTTTTTTACATAGACAGGGGTGTCAGCCCTATGCTAAAACCCCCAACCTGGAGGACCAGGGTACCAGCTTTTGTCTGATCCCTACCCACACAGACCAGTCCAGCTTGGTTGAACCTACCAGGAGTAAAACTCCCACTGGCATAGCTCTGGGGATTGTCAGGGTACGCAAGCTGCCATACCGCTACAAGGTATAGGTAACTTTTTAAATTAAATAACAAATAATGTGAATTTGCATAAATTAAATGTTGCGGTTCCTCAGAAATTGGACAAAAGTATTTAATTTAAAAAAACTTACTTGTGCCTCACTGCAGTCTTGAAATATTCACTAAATCGGTGGTTATAAATATTTGGAATATGCCTTGCTAGAAATGTTTGTCTATCTTTGACCTCTGTGAGTTGAACATTTAGAAGATCTGACAGGTTTAAGAAGCTTTTCTTATCTGTGGAATACAAGACAATGAATTTTAAAAGCAAGGAACAAAGCAGCCAAGTTTCAGAGTGACAATTCTTATAATATTAATCAAAACAACAGACTTCATCTCATTGAAAATAGTTATTACTGCATGGTATGTTGTCAGCAGTTAAAATTTGTTAAAGAGCAGAGTATCACGTATTCCTATTAAATATTTGTTATGTACATTTTTGTTGCCTACAGTAAAAGGAATGTCGTAAAATTGTAAATTTGAACAATAATTTAATTATACTTTAGCTGCAATGCATTCTGGGCTTAGAAAAGGTCCATGATGAAAAGTACAATTTGTAAGTCTCATCTGCTAAAAATTAAAGAAACAATTAAAACTCTTAGTAAAAAATGCAAAGAATGCCTGAGCAATGAATAGACAAACAAACAAATGAAATGTTTATTTCATTAGGGTAAAGAAATAAGCATTATTGCCTTTTTGCATTTCTGCCCTGCAATATTACAATTCTCAAAGTGTTTTTAAATTAAAACACTCTTAATTTCAATAATGAGTAGTTAATCACACTCAGTAAATGGGCACAAACACGTACATTCACCCAGAGATAGAGTTACAGAGAGAGAGGAAGGAATAAAGCTATTACATACTTAAAATTAAAAATATAACATTTATAAGTAAACACTCATGGAAACATTGTATAGGTTCCAGTAGTTGGCAGTAATGTTAGATATTTGACTCCCACACAGGGCAAATTATCTTCTACAGATTTTAATCTTTACTTCTTAACTCTTACAATCCGGCAAGCCCTGTGAAGTGGCTCGGGTTTAGTACCAATTTTACGGCTCGCCCCGTGAAGTGGCGCGCGACGGTAACGATAGCTAAACTAGCGCGTAAAAACGCGGTTTTAGCTCCCGTATAGTAAGAGTTAAATGAAATATTGTACTTGTAAGAGTAGTTATTCAAATATGCATTTTCCTCATCTTGCCTAGGTCTTCTCCAGGCAAAATGCTTTAAACATACAAAAGCATATCATATGCTTGGGCGTTTTTTTGTGTGGTAATAAGGGAACCTCAATGCTCAGTAAGACCACACATATTTTGTTCCATTATGTATGGAGAAAATGTATCATGTACTAAAATATGACATTAATAAAAACTAAATTTACAAAGACCTATATGTATCTCATTGGTGCATTGATGTCAGTGAAGATATCACGTACAAAGAAATTATAAAAACAATTTACAAGGAAATATAATGGAATACTAGTTTACCATATTTTATTTATCTTGAACTACAACATGGACAGAGAAATGGTCAGACTGAAAGGTTCACTGTACATTATTACAAGAAGAAAGGCAAAACCCATTTAAGTAGTTCTAGTGATATCCAAGATGGGAACCCAAAGTGTGTGACATAATGGTAAAATAGAAAAATAAACAAAGGCAGCTATGGAAGTTGACAGATGGAGATAAAACATAAGACTAATAAAATTATGTATAAAGATTGATAACATAATTTGTTTGGTATGGTTTCTTTTAAGGACTATCTTCACTGCACATGGACAACTTCATCAGTGCTCTAATCTCCTCTCTTAGATCACACAAGGAGGATCTCAGCACAGTGCACAAACTCCGGCAATAATCCCAATGTGAGTATATAGGAATCACACATTCTATAAATATTTTTGTGGTGGGTAGGTTTCTAATTTTAAAAATTCTTCCAGGGCAGCGACCTCCTTTTTTCCCCCCTTATCCGAGAAGGCTAGGTATCCGATCTCACTTCCCAGGAGACCAAGGTGGAGTATGGCATCATTAGGACCAACGGTTCTGAAAAAGAATTTCCATAAATTATATTCCTTGAACTGGGTATTGAACCAGGTACATCTAGAGTTCAAGGTGGACACCATACCTTTTAGCAATTCCGACCCCCTATGTACTTCACCCTACATACTTCACTACTATGCGCCATAAATGGTGTAATGATACTAACAAAGAAGACTTCTTTGATAAACTCCAGGAAGCAGGAGACAAAGCACCAATGCATAACATTAAGATAGTTCTGAGATATAAGAATGCAAATATAGAACATTGGCCTAGTAATAAAGTCGCATGCTGTTCTTTATGTGTATTAGAAATGCTGTGAGTGATAACCATTTTAAAATGTGTGTTATATCCCCTAAAGTTATCTCAGCATTCATAACATTGTGATGTTTGTGTTAGTTTTTAAAAAGTTAGTTGCTTATCCTTTACAGGACGTGGCAATCAACCCCAGCTTTTATTGGCTGTTTTTTATTTTTCTAGGCAATTTTTTTCATTCAGTAGTTTGCCATTGCTTTCTGAACGGTACGGCACTTATACCATTGTTAAAAATCCACACAAAGCGATCTGCTACCAAACCGCCTGCAGCAGGTTTCGAACCTGGTATATCTGGATTATGATTTTTAACTCTTACTATACGGGAGCTAAAACCGCGTTTTTACGCGCTAGTTTAGCTATCGTTACCGTCGCGCGCCACTTGAACTGGCGAGCCGTAAAATTGGTACTAAACCCGCGCCACTTCACGGGGCTTGCCGGACACTAAGAGTTAAATGCACCAGAAAATCAATAACTTTACAGAAGTCAGAATATAAATATAACTATGGTGATGATATACATTTATATAATAATTTATAATAATGTAATAAAAAAGAAGACAAAAAACTGCCATGATTAAAAGAAAAAAATATCCTAGTAGTTGTAAAATGATATGCTCTGAGAATACACTGTGCTCCCATTATTCCAATGAAAAAAATGGTCATTATTTAATTGTTTTAAATTAAGGCATTGATCCCTTGCATAAAATACTGTGACTACTACCCTAACCTCTGACCTTATCTACAAGTTTTTGTTTCTTTGAATAAGGCTCAGCCATTATTCAATGGATGAATTATTGCAACTAATAATCGTCGGTGGTGGCAATCCTAACACAAATTTACAAAATTATTGTTAAACAGTTTGTAGACCAGAGGTAATAGATCTCCATTTTATTAAAAAATAAAGCAGCGTAATTCAACCGCTGATATAAAGTACTATATGAATTTACAGTTGAAATAAAGAACAGTGTGCCATCTGTTTGATACAGCCTTAAAAAAGAATTCAGAGATGTGGTAAAAAAAGATAATGGTTAGGGTTATAGGAACTTAACTAACCTTACTGGCATCGCGACTTATTTGTATGTCATCAAAGAACATGACTCATTGTCATTGATTTGAGCTGGATTGACTCTAGACACATAAATCTTATGCAAACAAACTTTTTTCTAGTTATATACACAGAATATTATGATATTAATTTATCAAAAATATATAAAAGGGGAAAATATAACTGGAAAGACCAAGAGTGCAATAAAAATGACAACAAAGCGAAACAAACAGCCAACAAAAGCAAACAATATTTAACCACATTATTAACACAATATCAAATACCTAGTTTTTTCAAAATTGGGATCTGGGGGCAGTCGCAAGCATGGCTGATGATAGATAGCAATAAAAATGTATTTTGTATCGCAGGGAGCCCAAAAGTTTTTGAGAGAGAATTCAAACTTACTGGTAAAATCATAAGGCAAAAAAAGGATTTGATTGGTTGATGGGAGAGATCTCATTTTAAAAATAGATGCTGAGAAATCCTGGGATTTAAAAACCAAAGGATTAAAAAAACCCCAAAAACATGGATTAGCAAATGTTTTCACTTTTTTTTCAGGTAAATCTGTACAATGCCCTTGTACAGGCGTACACTGCTAAAAGTGTAAAATCCCATATAGGTTGACAGGTATGGTATGTGCACCAAGTGAAATTTTAAATGGCATAATAGTTTAGGATAGAGCAGTCCCCCTTCAGTTTCCTGAGCAGCATGGGCAATTGCTACTAATTTAAACCTGTTTCAGAGTCAATTAGACCCATGGACTGTAATGGAGAATAGACATCAAGGAATATTTAGTGCTCATTATTTATAGGAAGTATACTTACTTACTTACTTAGTCGTTCCCCTTCTACCGTGAGGTGTAGAGGTTTGGAAGAGAGAGCGCCAGACCATTCTATCAGCTGTCTTCTTCCTGGCCTGGTTCCATTCTAGTCCTCGGTCCTTCAAAGATTGTCTAATGTTGTCCTCCCAGCGGACTCTGGGTCGTCCTGGAGGTCTGGATCCCTGGCTCTTTGTTTCCCATGCTTGTCATGGTAGCCGATCTTCTCCCATTCTGCAGACATGGCCAAACCATCTTAGTTGGGACTGTTCTATTTGGGTCTGCAGCGGATGGGATTTTAGGCCTTGACGGATCGTCTGGTTGCGGACCATGTCTCTTCTTGTTACTTCAACCACTTTCCTCAGATACCTCATTTCTGAGGTTTTATAGGAAGTATACAATTATTTAAAGGTATCAAGGTATCATCATCATTACCATCATCATTATTATTTCCCTTTTCACTTCTCATGGAGCCACTACTGCTGCTGGTCCCATTGCAGGAAGCCAGTTCCAACACATTCATGTGTTCTTGCAGTGGTGGTTTTTGTAGCAAAGTGTTTTACCTGGTGAGGCTGCTAGTCTCAAACACAAACTCCTGTTAATAACCACATACAGCGTGCATGAGGGAGCTGTAGCCCTATTTTTTTCTTTGCCTTTTCAGAGACTTTTGGAAACTACATGAGGCACGCTTTAAGACACTTTACAAAACAAAAATATCATCTAAAACAAATAATGAGTACCTAAAACATTTTTGTTGTTACTGTCCAGAATCTTCATCAGTAAGTCAGTATAAGTTGCTGATCTATCTGGCAAGATTATGCTCATCAGTTCTTTCCAGCGGGAGTGTGTAATTACCTCTTCATTCCTTCGTTGAACCTTCAGAAGGTCAAAGGCCTTGGCTAATTTTTTCCGCTTCAGAAATACAGCTTCTTTAACTTCATTCTAAAAATGTTGAAAACAGATGTAAAATTATAAGATATAAATATTATTGGGAACTATAGAAAATTAATATACATATGGTAATAATCTCATTTACTGAATCATGTGCTAGTATACAGAATATAAGGAAACATCTTTACTACATCTCTCAGATGGCATCTTCACTTGTAATCATCCATTTTAATAGCCCAGACCTTCATGGTGCCCAAGACATCCAAGTCTTACTTACTTAGTCGTTCCCCTTCTACCGTGAGGAGACATCCAAGTCACTGTGATCATATCCTGTTCCAGTGATGAATCAAGTTGGTTTTGTCTTGAATGATGTTTAATCTACCTTATAGGATGTCTTGAGCCTGACTGTCATAACACTCAACATTCTTTTGTATAAGGCAACCTTCTATATGTCTGTATTATTTATTTATCAATTTCTATTACCATTTTGTTCCTTTACTGTTTTTCTCTCTTCCTCTAGCCACTCTTTCTGTTTTATTTCATTCCTTTTTAATTTCACTCATAGTTTTCAATTGTATTGACATGCATCTGTTCTTACCTAGATCTATTAAAGTAGCCATGTTGTTCATATTGGAATCCATGGCTGCAACATCAGACATTTCCACTTATGGGTTCTATCATTTTTATTTATTTTTAAGTATTTAGTTTGGTTCTTGCTATTTTTCTCTTTATTTTTAATTTGTTTGTCCCTGATGAAGGCCTTAAGGCCATAATATTGGCACCTTCTCTGTCCTTTGTCTAAGCATAGACATACTACCTATGTTTTTAAACCCCACCATGCTAAAACACATGGAAACATCACATTGAGCATAATAAAAATGATAAACTTCAAAGGAACCGAGTGAAAGGATAGATGAAGAACTACAGCAGTAGTCAAGATACTTATGCACAGTACCTCCTATTTCCCCTCATCTACATACAAACAGACACATGCATGTGTACATATGTACAGACATACAGTCAGTAATCGAAGATAATGGTCCAACTCCTTGTATCAAATTTTCTAAATATTATCATTCTTTCAGTTGTAATTTATAATAGAAAATTTAATTTGGCTCTTCACTCATTCTGTCTTATTAGCACTCTCTTTAATAAGCATGGAGCCACCACTGCAGCTGGCTACCATTCTCGAAGCATGGGCCAAAACTTTTCATGTTCTCTAATACTAACTTCCTCTTTCTTCCCCAGTTTCTCTGGCCTTCCCATTTTTCTCTCACCTTGTGGGTTCCAATCAAGAACATGTCAAGATATACTTGTTCGTTGTTTCCCGAGGCTGTGTCCTATCCAGCTCCATTTTCTCTCTTTAATCTCCAGCTGCACAGGTTTTTGCCTGGTTGTGTTTGTTATCACAATTTGCCATTTGATAATGGAGGATGCACTGGAAGCAACTGTTTGGCGAATGTCTCTGTTTCCTGTCATTGGTGAAATGATCTATTTGGTTGTCAATATGCTCATCCAGTGAGATGCAAGTGGACTTGTGTAAGTTCTTTTGTGAAAATATGGTTTCTCTAATTACAAGTTCATTGAAATCACAGAAGCTGATAAAGATTTCCCATTTTCTGTTGTGTTTCCTGCATCATTCTTTCTCATAATCATTTCAAAGTTGTTGTCTTTTACAACATTGTCATCATCATCATGTGACGTATTCTTTCCAGAACGTTGTCTCCATTACAGCTGCTCTGAACGCATCATGATTCTGGGCAAGTCGACCTGCATCAGCCAAAGACAAGTTCAGACTCTCTGTGATGTCCTGGGTCCACCGTCGTCTAGGTAAAATGCTACAACATTGTAGCATTCTTATATCTCATAACTATCTTCATGTCATGCATTGGTGCTTTGTCTCCTACTTCCTGGAGTTTATCAAAGAAGTCTTCTTTGCTAGTATCATTACACCATTTATGGCACTTAGTAGAGGAATATAGTGATTTTTCTTCAATGTGCTTGTGCTGGGTAATACTGGCTCCTTTAAATCAGTGCATCTCTTACTGCTAATAACGTCATAAAGGTATTACTTCTAATAACATAAAAAAGTATTACTTCTAATAACATCAAAAAGGTATTACATCTAATATCACCAGAAAGGTAATCCCATCTATATGTACACGTTCTTTGTCTTCATGTCTCAAACAGATGATATTTTCTCTACTCTTCACCAGTCTGTGTCCAGTTCTATTCCATTTGTCTCAGCCAGTCACATTATTTTTATGCTTTAGCATTTCATTTCCTTGGTCACTTGCACCATTTTTTGTGTGAAATTTAATTCAGCATTCTCACAACTCAAGCTGTGATTCTAGATTTTTATCTTTGTCCATGAAGGATTTGCCAGTAGCCAGACTTACAGTATCTCACTTTCATCAGACCAAATCATGTGCTTTTTGTGATGATTCTTCTTGACTCAGGCTTGTATTTACATTTGCAAGTTATGCAACAGGTTCGTTTTTTTGGTTCATGTGCAAGAAAAATGGGGTTTATCCTATGCATGGAACACTCAGCTCAACCCCATGTGAGTTATAATTTGGGTATATGGTAAAACATAAAGATCCCATACGCTGTCTAAGTAGTTGGTGAAATAGGGCTCTCCACTGGGGTACTTCATGTTCCTACAACCAAGATTGCCAATTGTGAAACACTGTACATACAAATGTGTGTGCATCTGCGTGCATATTAACATACTTCATTATTTGCCAGTATAAATAAAAATGTGATTAAAACAGTTTTGTACTCTTCTAAATTTAAGTAATAATACTTAAAGTAATAATACCTTGTTTCATGTGAACCGTTAATTTGTAGAACTGATTCAATACCGTTTTATTGGTTTATATACTTATAAGTAATAATACTACATTGTATGGCCCCGTGTGGTTCCGGCAAAGGAAGAATAGAATGACTGCTCCTTCAGGCCCTGTTGTAAGAGGCCACTAATATGAGCTTATGTATGGCATTGGCAACCTCATTGTGTACAACAAATTTCTTTAGAAACCAACGCTACAAGAGCACATTAATGCTTTGGTGCAGGCTTCTTACAAGGTGGCCAACCTGCACTGATGGCTGCATGCTTCATAACAAGTGAAAAAGAAATTGATGATAATGATGACTGCACTGCATGCACATACACAGACGGAAGACAAATGGAAGGGAAGAAATGTAGTATACAACAATAATAAAGAAAGGAATAAAGATTGTCTAGTGACTCAGCGAAATCTATTAACACACGTATACTGCTCAGTATATCTGTCTTGTGTTTTACTGTAGCCATACATTCATCAGCATCATAGATCCTACTTGCTTCCCCTGGAGCACAGGCCTGCAGTTGTTGCTCATCACCAGTCTCTATTTTGGGCCACCTTCTGCAGCTCTACCAATGACATCCGGTTCCTTTCTTCCTCTTCTACTGCTCTCCTCCAGGTTCTCTATGGCTTTCCCCACTGTTCACTTTCCCATTGAATTCTACCAGCAGATGGAATACCTGGTTGCCAGTCCCATTGCACAACCTCATGTTGGTTACCTTTTTTGACATGCCTGTAGGAGTTGTAGCCCTTTTATTTCTTTGCTTCCACAGAGACCCCTAGAAACTACATGATGGGATTTAACTCATGCTAATTGAAAAGAAAAAATGTCACTAAAATGAGTCAAATAAGAAAATCCAGGAGTGTTTGTCCAACCACAAGTTCTCACCTCCTGTAAAACAACTTGAGTGCTAACAGTCCAAACAACAGGACACTTAGTAAAAACAGGAAAAGAACATTCAAGATATCAGGAATGGTGCGCCTTATGTTGCGAAAAGCCCTTCGAATCTATGAATGCAAAATGAAAAATACATTATTAAAACAAATATTATAATTTGCAAACTATGAGGAATAAATGTTTCTTATTTGCTCCTTCAGGAGCATGGTACCTTCAATGCAGTGGTGCACTTGAAGAAAACCTATGGCAAAGCGCTTACGTGATCTTTTAGTAGTGACTTTTAGAACTATTTGTTTTGCATGATAAGGTTAGCCATTTGTATTTCCCTGGAGTCTCTGAAGAGACAAAGAAATAAGGTTAGCCATGTGTATTTCCCTGGAGTCTCTGAAGAGACAAAGAAATAAGGTTAGCCATGTGTATTTCCCTGGAGTCTCTGAAGAGACAAAGAAAGAAGACTACTGCACCCTCAGGCATGATGTACAAGGTGACTAATACGAGGGTGTGCATGAGGCTGGCATTTTGTAAAATAAGTTGCCATGGAAACCACAGCTGCCAGAGCATTTGCATGCTTGGTGCAGGCTTCCTGCATGGGGACCAACTTCAGTGGTGGCTCCATATTTCACATGGTGTGCAAAGAAAAATGATGATAAGGCTGCAAGCCCAGTGCACAAGCTTATCTTTGCTACCTCTTATGACATACTGAAGTAGGAATATCTACAAGCTTTTCTTCACTAAGCATTAAAATGTATTCACTGTGTCTTAATAAACTAACACATTTTAAAAATATCACGTTGTAGTTGTAATAACCATCACACCATTAAAATATCACACAGCTGTTATAATATACCTTTGTGGGCTATTTTTTTAACAGGGGAAATTACTAAAGTCATTACAAAATTAAGGATAAAGAGGGTAACAGGGGCTTTCAGTGTTCTGGGAAAAGTAAGGTAATCAATGAAGATTATGAAAAAACCAAAATAAGAATTTTCAGCACTATTAACAAGGCAGCTTTAATGTATTGCTGTGAAACATGGATAACAAAACAGATAACTGATAAATAGGTGCTTCAGCAGTATAGAAAGATTAAACTGGTATGAAAGGATCAGCAATTGGAATGATGGAAGAAACCAGATAAAATCAGTGAAAAAAGAAATTAGGAACGTATGTCAGTGCTGGATTGGACACACTTTGAGGAAGTCAGCTAATAGCAATATAAGGCAGTCCATATTCCAGTAAAAGAAACAGAAGCATTTCCAAAAAAATGAAAATGGAGAAGAGAAGTAAAGACAGGTATTGTTGTTGTTTAACTAGGGCTGCTGAACTTTTCGCTCTTTTGCAGCCAATACCAAGTTGAAGAGTCCTTGGTATTATCTACATTGTAAATCTAAGCTTTTCCTGTGGCTTTTCTGTCATTCCAAAATGTGTTGAGTTGAAGTCGTGAGCTTCAGTTTCACTTGCATTTAAAGGATCATCACATCTGGTCCCATACCTGTCAACCTGTACGAATTGTTCGTACAATGTACGTATTTTTGATACTTTTAGCAGTGTACGGCCGTACAGACTCGTTGTACGGATTTTACCCCCCTCCCCCCAAAAAAAAAAAAAAAAATCGAAATTTTTTTTTTTATTAAAAAAAAATTCTAAAAATATTTTCCAACCCAAGCTTTTAAAAATTTTTAATCAGAAAATATTTTCTAGTCCAGGTTTTTTTTAAACCAATTTTTTATTATTTTTAATTCCGGGAATCTCGGCGTTTGTTTTTAAACTGAGGTCTCTCCCAGCAACCAGTCAAATCCTTTTATACCCAACAATTTGGCAAAAACTTTGAATTTGGCCTCAAACACTTTCGGTTTTCAGCGTGACATGACGTATTTTTAAAGTTACCTGTTACAGCCACGCTTGCCAAGAGACTTCGACGCCATTTTGTTTAAAAAAGCTAAGTACTTATAACTTGGTTAAATATTGCTGTTGTTTTGCTTTGTTGCAATTTAATCGCTGTCTTAATCTTTCCAGTTATATCTTGCCCTTCAGTGTATTTCCGATAAATTAATGTCATAATATTCTGTGTAGGCCCTACATTAGAAAAAAAAAAAAGATTGTTTGCGTTGAGTAGGCCTACTTTATGCCAGCGATCGAGATTCTCTGCTTTATTTTTTAAAGTTCAAAGTCTTTCCATGTCTCTTTCATGTATATTTCCAGTTCTCTTCTCCATGTGTTACTTGATCTCCCCCTACCTATCTTACCCTGGGGATTCCAGGACAAGGACTGCCTGGTAATGCTATCAACAGGTCTCCTCACTGTGTGTCCTATCTATTATCACTGGTCTAGTCTACCAACTTTTAAATAATAATTTTGTAAATTTTTGGTACTACGTTTTTTCTTCCTAGATCTGATATTCTGTTCATAATTTGGTTAATTTTTTATTTTTTGCTGTTAGCTGTTTGCTTTGCTTCGTTGTATTTTATTTTTGTCGTTCTCTTAATCTTTCCAGTTATATTTTGACCATTTAAATATTTCCAATAAATTAATATCATAAAATTTTGTGTAGGCCCTACAAAAGTAGAAAAAAATGTTTATTTGCATTGAATATGCCTACCTACTTTATCCCAGCGGTCGAGATTCGCTGCTTTATTTTTTTAATAAAGTGGCAATCTATTATCACTGGTCTAGGCTACCAACTCTTAAATAATTTTGTAAATTTTTGGTGCTACGTTTTTCTTCCTAGATTTGATATTCTGTTCATAATTTGGTAATTTTTTTTTTTTTGCTGTTAGCTGTTTGCTTTGCTTCTTTGTGTGTTTTTTTTGTTTGTCGTTCTCTTAATCTTTCCTGTTATATTCTGATCATTTAAATATTTCCCATAAATTAATGTCATAATATTCTGTAACTTTAAAATGATTAAATCGAAGTTAAATTTGTAACATTACAAATAACAAAATTTAATAATCACTTTAGGTTTTACCAGTTGGAAATAATTTAAATAGTTATGGATCAAGAAAAGTTATCTTCACAGTCTTTACGGAATGTGAGATATTGTTATGAATCTAATCAGAAAGATCCAATCATTTCAAATCATGCGGATAGGGTGTGATTATTTCAAAAATATTCCGACATCGGATAATTTTGAACGTAAGGCAGAGGTCAGCTCTCCCATATATGGTAATATGATGTCTGACGCCCTTGTGTACAAACTTACAGACAGATCGGGAACTCACATGACAACATGCGTAAGCTGTAATACTTATTACTTTATTAGAAAGTAATGTTGTCATAACAAGTCGGCCAGGAAGCGATTATGTCACACTTGTCTGCCCACACGTGTCACACTCACTTTTTTTTTTACAGTGTAAGATTAACATTGATACATGCTGTGCAGACTTTAAGCCCACAAATGCAATTCTGCAAAGTGCTAAAAGTGCATGTGTTGATTATAATACAAAACACTGTGCATCGAAAGAATAGTACCTCTTAGTATCACTAAGTTTTTTATATGTAAAGAACAACATGAGACTTAGCATGTTTTATATCACACTAATTCAAACGCTAATAGATTTGTATGTGTCAATTCCCGTTTTAAAACTGTATTGTGTATAATTTATTAATATATTTTTTGCATAAGGATTTTTGGGTGTTTGTAAGGATTTTTTTGGTCCGGCGTACAGATTTTTGTCTCAGGAGGTTGACAGGTATATGGTCCCAAGCTAGGAGGAGGAAGCATATGGCATAATATGCATTCCCAAGGGGCTCTCCAAATATACAGAGTGAAATACTGTGCTCTGGTTCTGGGCTCTCCCAATGAAACATCATGTCCTATACAGAGCTACTTCTCAGCGCTCCCTGCCCATCATGGTGTCCATAGTGAGATCCTCCTGCATGCAGGCAACCAGTTAAAAGCTAGAGTTACGTCTGGGGCTCAAGTAACTCCTCCAAGCTTAGTGTGCAATGCTCGGTTCTCAACATGTTTCATCACAGGTAGAGTCCCTTGAAGCGTGTGAATGATTTCAAGAGTCAATGAGGGTGTAATTAGCCTCACAGACAGAGGTCTACATCCTAATCTACATATTGCAGCATTGTGCATAGCTTGTGGTCATATAAGGATGACTCCAGATATGCCTCTATGCATAAAGACATGAATAAGATAAAGAAAACTTGATATGACCTGAAAAGACTGCACAGAACAGAAATGTTTTGAATCACCTAAACCTATATGAAGCTAAAAATGAAGAAGTAGAAATGTGTCATAGAGAATGAATGTAAATTAAAGACAGACAGTGAAACATAAGCATAGCAGATGGAAGGAACTATAGGATGGCATACTGCAGAAAGATAGACTTGAAATATATTAGAAAACTATAAGTGGAAAAATGGCTAAGAAGAATAGTGAAAGAGCACTGTACTTGCACAAGAGATATTCAAGAGCTTGAAATGCTAATAAAGAATGCATATGAAGACATGAAATGTAGAATTATTCACAAAGGACAATTTACAGAGACAAGAAATGGAGTGCAGCATGGATGCCTCTTGTCACCATTTCTAATCCTTACTGAATGTAAACTGGACTATGAAAACAGTGACATGAATGGGCAGAAATGGTATTCAGTAAAAAAAAAATGACAAAACAGCCTGACGACCTAAATTGTGCTGATGACCTGGCGTTTCTGTTCCATAAACATAATCTGATGCAAGACAAAATGGAAACACTTGAAGAAGGTCATAGCAGTGTGGTGTAAACATAAACAGGGAACATACAAAGATTATGGGAATAAACAATGCAATGATTGTTAGATTGAATTTGGAGACATATTCCTCCAAGATGTGAACTCATACATCTTGGCAGCAATAAAGACAGAGTTGAAGGGACAGACAGCAACATCAAAATAATAATACAAAGGACAAGAGGAGTCTTTGCTACATTGGGAAATATATGGAAAATAAAAAATAAATAAAAATTAATCCAACGCAAAAATTTGAATCTTCAACTCAAAAGCCAGTTCTTTTGCATGCTACTGTTGTAAAGCTAGCTAGAAGAAGAATATATATATGGAAATGTAACATTCACTGCATTATATATACATATTAGTGTGTATACATATGAATGAAGTACCTGTTTTCCATCAGGAAAGTTAATGATGAATAGTGGCCTCAAAGGTCTGGACCACCTTACAGGATGGGTGTCTGGGGCCACATTGACCCATATAATGTAGCACACCATGTCAATCAGTGTAAGCTGGTAATGAATGAGCAAGAAGTAATGATGAGTTTTAAAATCATACTCTATCCAAATGCAAAATCTTGAACACGTACAAATATGTCTTCTTTCACTTTTCAGCTAGCCAAGGAGCATAGGTCTTCAACAAAATAAATTTAGTTTTGATTTGCTCTATTTGGACTGAGTAGAGGGGGAAGACAGTACTTTATTTGGGTATTGGAAACCTGACTTTATTTACTCAAATTAGTATACCATATGTGCTAATTATAACCCATCAAGGGTTGAACGGGATACTTTCAAAAAAACAAAAAGTCTTCAACAAACTTATTTCAAGTCTTTTTGTCTCATGCCATCAGTTCAAGGTCATTTCATATCTTCTTCATCCCCTTCATGTCTGTCTCCAATTATCTTTTGCATGTGTTCTTTGTCTTTCTATAACTCTCTTACCACGGAGATTCCAGAACAAAGACTGTCTGATAATGCTTTCAATACGTTCCCTCAATGTGTGTCCTATCCATCTCCAGGACCTTCTTCTTCTTCTCGTTCGCTGTTGTTTAGAAATGTCTACACAAGAAGTCCGGTTTGGACCTTCTTCACATCTCTTGTTCCACTGTCATTTTTATTGTTCCTGTCAGCAGTTCCATATTACTGATCCTATGTCTGTTGAAGCTTTTTTGAATTTAAAGTTTGTATAGGATGTGGTAACCATCCCGATTTCCAACCTTTAGTAGTTGCCTTTTATGACATGCATGGTAGGTTACAGTGTTACCATTCTTTGCTACAATTTTGGGCCCACGGTAACACACTTACTTTAACTTTTTAAAAAAAATCAATTTTCTGGTTTAAAAGCTCTATTACTATCTGTCTCTTCATACATCTCTCACCTCATTTTATTTTTAAACAGACACTAAACACATATTGTTATAAGACATAATTAATTCTTTTTTGTCCCACTTGTTATGGAGCATGGAGCCACTTCTGTAGTTTGTCCCCTTTGAAGAAACCTACGTCAACTATTCCTTCATGCTCTTACAGTGATGGTTTCTGTAACAATGTGTTTTACACGATGAGGTTGCCAGCCCCATGCATAACCTTGTATTAGCCGTCTTGTAAAACATGCCTGCGGGGGTAGTAGTCCTATTCTTTCTTTATCTTAGAGAACCCCGGGCAAGATGTAATTACATAGATAAAATAATATGGATCACCATCTTCATTATCATCACTGTTGTATTTTATTTTCTCTAAATGTTGATTAAAAAAGAAATGTATCCTTCATGTTTTATGTTCTATGATTTTTATTTTGTAAGTTTAATTCCAGATCATCATCATCACCCTTCAGCGTCCCAAATAACATAGGCCTTCAACAAACATATGCCAAGTCCTCCTGTCACGTGACAACATAGGCCTTCAACAAACATATGCCAAGTCCTCCTGTCATGTGACAACATAGGCCTTCAACAAACATATGCCAAGTCCTCCTGTCACATGACAACATAGGCCTTCAACAAACTTATGCCAAGTAATCCTGTCACGTGACAACATAGGCCTTCAACAAACTTATGCCAAGTAATCCTGTCACGGGACAACATAGGCCTTCAACAAACTTATGCCAAGTAATCCTGTCACGTGACAACATAGGCCTTCAACAAACTTATGCCAAGTAATCCTGTCACGTGACAACATAGGCCTTCAACAAACTTATGCCAAGTAATCCTGTCATGTGACAACATAGGCCTTCAACAAACTTATGCCAAGTAATCCTGTCACGTGACAACATAGGCCTTCAACAAACTTATGCCAAGTCCTCCTGTCATGTGACAACATAGGCCTTCAACAAACATATGCCAAGTCCTCCTGTCATGTGACAACATAGGCCTTCAACAAACATATGCCAAGTCCTCCTGTCACATGACAACATAGGCCTTCAACAAACTTATGCCAAGTAATCCTGTCACATGACAACATAGGCCTTCTACAAACTTATGCCAAGTAATCCTGTCATGTGACAACATAGGCCTTCAACAAACATATGCCAAGTCCTCCTGTCATGTGACAACATAGGCCTTCAACAAACATATGCCAAGTCCTCCTGTCATGTGACAACATAGGCCTTCAACAAACTTATGCCAAGTAATCCTGTCACGTGACAACATAGGCCTTCAACAAACTTATGCCAAGTAATCCTGTCATGTGACAACATAGGCCTTCAACAAACTTATGCCAAGTAATCCTGTCACGTGACAACATAGGCCTTCAACAAACTTATGCCAAGTAATCCTGTCACGTGACAACATAGGCCTTCAACAAACTTATGCCAAGTAATCCTGTCACATGACAACATTGGGCTTCAACAAACTTATGCCAAGTCCTCCTGTCATGTGACAACATAGGCCTTCAACAAACATATGCCAAGTCCTCCTGTCATGTGACAACATAGGCCTTCAACAAACTTATGCCAAGTAATCCTGTCATGTGACAACATAGGCCTTCAACAAACTTATGCCAAGTAATCCTGTCATGTGCCATCAGTTCAAAGTCTTTCCATGTCTCTTTCATGTATATTTCCAGTTCCCTTCTCCATGTGTTACTTGATCTCCCCCTACCTATCTTACCCTGGGGATTCCAGGACAAGGACTGCCTGGTAATGCTATCAACAGGTCTCCTCACTGTGTGTCCTATCCATCTCTGGCATCTTCTTTTCATCTCTTGTTCCACTGGCACTTGTCTGGTTCTTGTCATCTCTTGTTCCACTGGCACTTATCTGGTTCTTGTCATCTCTTGTTCCACTGGCACTTGTCTGGTTCTTGTCATCTCTTGTTCCACTGCCACTTGTCTGGTTCTTGTCATCTCTTGTTCCACTGGCACTTGTCTGGTTCTTGTCATCTCTTGTTCCACTGCCACTTGTCTGGTTCTTGTCATCTCTTGTTCCACTGGCACTTGTCTGGTTCTTGTCATCTTTTGTTCCACTGGCACTTGTCTGGTTCTTGTCATCTCTTGTTCCACTGGCACTTGTCTGGTTCTTGTCATCTCTTGTTCCACTGGCACTTGTCTGGTTCTTGTCATCTCTTGTTCCACTGGCACTTGTCTGGTTCTTGTCATCTCTTGTTCCACTGGCACTTGTCTGGTTCTTGTCATCTCTTGTTCCACTGGCACTTGTCTGGTTCTTGTCATCAATTCCACATTAGTGATCTTGTCATACCACTTCAACCCTTCTATTCCACACAAGCAACCATTTATGAAAGTCTGTAGCTTTTTGGTTCTTGTTTTTGTTGTTCTCCACATTTTAGAGCCATATTTGACATTTAGAGATGATTTGACATTTGAATTGAAGGTTCTGATTTTTTAATGCCTAATACTGTCTTTGAAATGTTTTCTTAAGTAGGTTAAAAGATGTGAAGATAACAACTCACAATACAGTGTAAACTGGAATACTGTTGAAAACTTAAAAAATTGGATAAGACATTTCTGTTTAATAAAAAACTCTGAAACTTTATTGCTACAATATCTGGTAAGGACAATACAGTGTTAACTTACCTTAAAACTGTCCAGTACCATTTAACTGAATAGCTGATGTCTGACCATCTTTATTGGCTTGGGTAGGAAACTTATATAATGGGCTTTATGTCCAGAGAGATCTGTTTCTGAGATCATTCGCTAATGTCTGACCATCTTTATTGGCTTGGGTAGGAAACTTGTATAATGGGCTTTATGTCCAGAGAGATCTGTTTCTGAGATCATTCACTAATGTCTGACCATCTTTATTGGCTTGGGTAGGAAACTTATATAATGGGCTTTATGTCCAGAGAGATCTGTTTCTGAGATCATTCGCTAATGTCTGACCATCTTTATTGGCTTGGGTAGAAAACTTATATAATGGGATTTATGTCCAGAGAGATCTGTTTCTGAGATCATTCACTAATGTCTGACCATCCCAGGAAATGTTTTATTGGCTTGGGTAGGAAACTTATATAATGGGCTTTATGTCCAGAGAGATCTGTTTTTGAGATCATTCGCTAATGTCTGACCATCTTTATTGGCTTGGGTAGGAAACTTATATAATGGGCTTTATGTCCAGAGAGATCTGTTTCTGAGATCATTCACTAATGTCTGACCATCTTTATTGGCTTGGGTAGGAAACTTATATAATGGGATTTATGTCCAGAGAGATCTGTTTCTGAGATCATTCACTAATGTCTGACCATCTTTATTGGCTTGGGTAGGAAACTTATATAATGGGCTTTATGTCCAGAGAGATCTGTTTCTGAGATCATTCGCTAATGTCTGACCATCTTTATTGGCTTGGGTAGGAAACTTATATAATGGGCTTTATGCCCAGAGAGATCTGTTTCTGAGATCATTCGCTAATGTCTGACCATCTTTATTGGCTTGGGTAGGAAACTTATATAATGGGCTTTATGCCCAGAGAGATCTGTTTCTGAGATCATTCACTAATGTCTGACCATCTTTATTGGCTTGGGTAGGAAACTTATATAATGGGCTTTATGCCCAGAGAGATCTGTTTCTGAGATCATTCGCTAATGCTCAAGGAACTAGCCACTTAATCATCATCATCATTTTCCTTTTTGCTTCCTATGGAGCATGCAGCCAACTTTCTATCTGGTTGCCTTGGAAACTACCCAGAGTTAACCATTTAATTAATGCTTCTGGCAAAATCAATTGTATCATGTGACATTTCTAGATAAATCTAGATTTACAACCATAACTCAGTATTTAATAAATTAAATTTCAAACCAAACTTACCACTATGACTGCTAAAACCATGATATTTTTGGCATCTTTAATGAAAACCTTGGAGTACTGGAAGTAAAAGGCATGGTATAATCGGAATGCAAAATAGCTCAAGCAAAGAACCTCCATGATCATTGTGCCCTGCAAATAAAAAACAAGAAGCGGAAATTTAAAATGAACTTCCAAATGTCACAGCCACCATCATAACTAAAGTGATCACTATCATTATTACTGTCAAGTGTAGCTCCCGGGGGGGTCTTTGAAGAGACAAAGGAAGAAGAGGACTTCTACACCCTCAGGCATATTTCACAAGGTCACTAAGATGACATTGTGCAACCTCATCATGTCAAACAAAGTGTCACAGAAACCACTGCCATAAGAGTATATGAATGCTAAGTGCAGGCTTCCTGTAAGGGGACCAGCTGCAGAAGTGGTTCCATGATCCAAAAGTACATCAAAATAAAATGATTATCAATATAAATTCTGTCTGTTATGGAACAGCTTTCATTTATCCCATGTTCTTCCTCTTCTTTATGAAAGATTTGTTTAAACATCACTTGTTTTCGCTTCTTCTGTTTACCAGCAGAAGAATAATCCAAATGTAACTTATGTATCTAGAACAATAAAGCATACATAACAACTATGTATAGAAAATAATGACCAAACACCAATTATGAAAAAAAAAACACTTAAATCTATATCTATATCAATAATGATAATAATGACATAACATCAATATATAGAAAAATAGAGAATGTCAGTACATGTGAAAAAAAAATAAAAACATAGAGCCGAGGTCTACAAAAATACTGTAGACAAAACATCCATACACAGAAAAATAATGCAAATGTTACATAAGTTTCTTGAAAATACCCCAGACAAAACAACATTATCTAGAATAATACTAGAGACATAATACCAATATCTATAAAAATTATGCAAACATACTGTCAGTATATAGGAAAATAAAAAACAACACCAATATTTAAAAAATAATGTAGACATAAAACTAATATTACAGCATACATAGGGACAGGAACAGTTTATGGAAAATACTGAGGGCTTATGGAATTCCAAGCTGCATAGTGTCAATCATAAAAAGCCTCTATGCAAACTTTACGTGTAGTGTTGGTCAGAGCAACCTAACCTTTGAGGTGAAGACAGGAGTACGACAGGGATGCCCCTTATCAACCACTCTATTTTAAATAGTCAAAGACTAGGTGATGCGCCAGACAACAGAGGGCAGTCCAAGAGGAATAAGATGGACTGCATTTTCTACATTGGAAGATCTGGAATATGCAGATGACATTGCACTACTAGCACATTCACATCAACACATCCAGGAAAAAACTGATAGACTTAATAAGTTTGGCCAGCAGATGGGCTTGAACATCAATTTAAAGAAGTCAGAGGTCATGACGCTCAATGTGAGCAACCCTGAGCCCATATCAGTAAGGAATCAGCAACTGGTACAGACAGACACCTTCACATACCTAGGATGCATTGTAACACCAGACGGAGGGGCAGGCAAAGACATCAACATCAGAATGAATAAGGCAAGAACAGCCTTCTTTAGCCTAAACAACATCTGGAAGTCCTCACAATACAGCACAAGCACAAAATATAATTATATCAGAGCTGTGTACTTTCTGTGCTTCTCTATGGTGCAGAATGCTGGAGAGTTACAGAGAAGGAAATGTCGAAATTGTCCTCTTTTCACACAACTTGCCTAAGAAAAATTCACCGAATCTTTTGGCCAAATACCATTACCAACCAAGATCTGCTTACTCGGAGCAAGCAAGAGGACATGCACACCATCATAGCTGGCAGACGCTGGAGCTGGGTTGGTCATGTCCTCAGAAGAGACCCCGTTGCCATCACAAGAACAGCTATGCTTTGGACCACTGAAGGAAAACGAAAGAAAGGCCGACCAAAAACAACCTGGCGGAGGACTGTAGAGGCTGAGATGCAAAGAATGAACCAGAGTTGGGGCACCATACGAAGGATGGCCACCGACCGAGCAAAGTGGAATCATTTTGTTGTTGCCCTACAAGACGCCACTAGGCGTGATGGCCACTGACTGCTTTGACGGTCGATGGCTAAGGATCAAAGAAGAAGAGAAGAAAACTAATATTAGAAATATAATGCAAAATACTATCAGTATATAGGAAAATAATGCAAACAAAGTTTTAGTATACAGGAAAATAATGAAAACATACTATCAATATATAGGAAAATAATGCGAACATAACACCAATGCTTAGAAAAATAATAAAAAACATACAATCAATATGACTGATATTAGTAATCCCTGTTACATTAACCTCAGAATCTAGCTCAGGCTACCAACATCTGGCTGGTAATAAACAGCAGCTACAGTAAACAAAAACAATAATAACAGTGACAAAAACAAATTCTCACCCAATATGGAATAGATAAATCTGGTACTGCAGGTTTTTCAAAAAGAGCAAGAGCTAAATCCAGCATTATAGCAGCATAAAGTATCCATCTGAGGTATCCCTGGCTGTACAGGTTGTATGACCTGTCATTAAAAAAATGAGAAGCATTTATTTGTTTCATTCACTGAATTTGAAGCATCTTTTTCATTTTCAGTTTTTATTAAGAATATTTGTTACTGAGGTTCTTCAACACACTGATTTCAACAGTAGACATTGACAGCAAGTATACATGTCCATATTGTATCTGTTTGCACATGTGCATGTATGTGTGTGTGTCTTTCCTAAGCCCTAAAATGGTAGTCTTGTCATACTTGTCATGGTGTGACACAACAACATATACGCTAAACAAAGACAACAAACAAACACAATAAAAAATGAAATAAAAAACAGTTAAAGAAACCAATTAAAAAAAAGAAAAGAAACAACAACAACAAAAAACAAACAAATATTAGGTGGTTGAGAGGTATAAAAATTAGAGGTGTTTGGTTTGATATTTAACTGACATTCATTTGTCATAAGTAATATGTTTTATAAGAACCCCACTGGACCTTCACCTTTCCCTGACTACATCCCCACTAATCACTATATATTAATTTTTGTTCTTGTTAATTACTGTTTGACTATATAATGCAGTTCACTAGGTCCATCTATTCTTAGCACTTGTTCTATAGTTACAGGTGAATTAGATTCCAGCAAATAATCTAAATCTGAGATTCTCTGTTGTTCATATCTCTTATATTTTAATAAGACATGCTCAATATCGTTGTCTTGAAGATGTTTTGTACAGTAAGGTTTTACTATTCTGAAATAATTAACATGAAGAAACATGGCATGATGTAAGCAACACAAGAATGAAAACAGCTGCTTCCAATGATGTTTAATGTCTTAAGTGGACTAGCAAAATAAAGTAAAGATAATGCAGTATTCTTTCTGACATAGATTTTATTATTATCCTTTTAATTATTTCCCTTTCACTTTGTATGGAGCGTACAGCCACTGCTGCAGCTTCCATAGTAAACCTTCACTAAAGCCTTCATCTGCTCATGTAGCAGTGATTGCTGTTACAATTTGTTGTACTTGATGAGTTTAGCAGACCATGAACAACTGCATATTAATACCCCTTATGACATGCCCTAGTAAGTAGAAGTCCTATTCCTCATTGTCTACTCAGAGACCCCAGGAAACTACATGGGGCAGATATTATTATACACTGTCTTCTATTTTCTGTACAATAGTGTAGTGTTAGAACTCTGACATGCTGCAGCGCTGTCCAAATATTGGGCAACAATTAGTTAAAAACACTAGTCCAGCTCAGGTCATTTATTTGTTCCTGAAGGAGCATGAGTTTCAACCTTTTACATGAATCCTATGCCACACCACATCAGTCCTAAAATTTGTGTTGTTTGGTATTAAGGGTGTACAGTTGAACATTTGTTATGTTTCCTTATTCTGTTATTATCAGCTGACCATGATCTATTTATATTTAATTATGACAAAAGAACAAAACCACCTGAGAAACTGGGAAAAAAATCTATCAGAAATTTTTATGTCAGAAATAATACATTTGGAGCTACAGTAGAGACTTATAGGACAGATCAAGTATAAACAGATTTGTCCTAGACTGAAACCCATAAGGGAAGAGAGATTGGAAGGCTAAAGAGAAGCTGAAGAAGAAATGCTGAACAGGATGCCAACACAGTGGAACCACATAAGTGCAACTTAAAAATGGTGTTCTAGAATAGTAATCCATGGCCAGCAGCAGCTGAAGCACTATATTTCACTCAGAACAAAAGGGATTCATAATAACTTAGAAGTAAAGAAACAAATCTGCAAAATCTAGACTATCAAGCTGATTTTGCCGATTGAATTGGCTCTTCTGTCCCATAACCGTAATCAGATGCAACACAAAATGAAAATGCTCGATGAGAGGTCACAGCTAGTGGATACTCAAGGAAAAAAACAAAGGTAATGAGAATAAATTCAGGAAATGATAAAAAGGCTAAACTTGAAGAAGCACCACTACAAGATGTAGAATCATACATATGTCTTGGCAGCAATATGGACAAAGTTGGAAGGACAGACAATGATACCAAAATAAGAATACAAAAGGCTAGAGAAGCTTTCATTGCATTGTGGAACATATGGAGATCAAGAGAAATCAAGTCCAACACAAAAATAAGAGTCTTCAACTCAAATGTCAAGTCATTCCTATTGTATGGTTCTGAAACATGGAGAACAACAACCAAAAAGCTACAGACTTTCATAAATGGGTGCTTGCCTAGAATAAAAGGATTGAAGTGGTATGACAAGGTCACCAATGTGGAACTGATGAACCAGACAAATGCCAGTTCAACAAGAGATGAGAAGAAGATGCTGGAGATGGATAGGACACACACAGAGGAAACCTGTTGACTGCATTACAATGCAGTCTTTGCCCTGGAATCCCCAGAGGAAGAGAGACAGGGGTAGACCAAAAAATATATGGAGAAGAGAACTCGAGACAGTAATGAAAATGATGAGGAAGATGTAGAAAGAACTTGAGCTTGTGACACATGCCAGGAGGACTTGGCATGATTTTATTGAAGGCCCATGCTCCTTGTGGAGCTAAAGGGTATGATGATGATGATGATTGAATGAAGCACCTGCTGGGAAAGAAGGGAAATACAGTGGGAGGACATGAAAAAAAACTAACAAAAATGAATGGACAGTACTTATTCTTTATTCTATATAGCATTTTAAATCAAAAGAAAAACGTCAAATATAATATGGTTGTGGCGAGTTGGTTAAAAAGATATTAGTTAAAAGAGAATGTTGATTGATAAGTTCTGTAATCTTGTCCAGAAATACCTCTGAAAATAGATTTTGGCTCATGGATAGAAAACAGCATTTCATAACAATAATACTACTCAGGATTAAATGGAAATCAAATGGTACTAGTTTGAAGAAGATTGAAGTAACTTGAGCAAGGTTCATTTCTCCACCACCATCCTCAGAACTAAAGACAATAGAAATAGATGTTGTTGTTGTTGTTTAACAAGTGCTGCTGAGCTTCTCGCTCTTTTGCAGCCAACACCAAGTTGAAAACTCCTTGGTATTTTCTACACCGTAGATCTAGACTTTTCCTGTGGCTTTTCTGCCATTCTTAAACATGTTGAGTTGAAGTAATGAGTTCCAGTTTCTCCAACTTGGCTTGCATGTAAAGGATCATTATAAACTGGTCCCAGGCTAGGAGTTAGAAGCATTCCCCGCCATCCAAGGGGACTCTTCAACTATGCAGAGCTAAAATACTGTGCTCTGGTTGTGGGTTCTCCCAAGGAATAGTCACATCCTGCACAGAGCCACATCTCAGCTCCCCCTGCCTATCACTGGGTTCATCATGGGATCCTCCTGCATGCAGTCAACCAGGTCAAAGCCAAAGAATCACATCTGGGGCTCAAGTGACTTCTCCAAGCTTAGTGTGCAATGATGGGTTCTCAACAAGTTTCACCACCGGGGGAATCCCTAAAAGTGTGTGGATGATTTTAAGAGTCAATGAGGGTGTAATTAGCCTCACAGACAGAGAATAACTTTCACAAATGTATATTGTAGCATTGTGCACAGCTGGAGGTCATATAAGGATGACTCCAGATATGCCTCCATGCATATAGAAATAGTTCAATAGATCAATGGCAGCTCAACAGATCAAAGCCCCCACCTGATTTGTTAGGTCAGAAACAAACAAAAATTAGATGTGATGTGAATGACACCAATAACACAACTCTAATTCTTGTTCATATCTATAAATATAAAATGTTGATATTTATTTAGCTCATATAATTGGCCAACAAAATTAGGTGCATTGTCAGTCTTTCATTGCAGTTAGACAGCTTGTTTTATGTAGCTCAGTTTAGACACTGTTATCTTGGAATAGTGTATTTTTAGAATTATCGTCCATCCTTGCTCCACACCCCAACAGAGATCCAGTGTGAGCACACTTCCAAATAGATCTTCCCAAGCATTACTATTCAGTAGCACTTATTATGACTATCTGAGACTGGGGAATATATAAAAAGTGCAGTGTCTGTTAAATCCCCATATTATTTTGGAGGTTTTTACATCTGTGACTTGCTGGCCTCTGTCTTTAACATAACAGAGAACAAACATTTAAACTACTACTGGCTGATAAAGCCAAGTGATTTCATTAAATGTCAGTTTTGGGGGTTAAATTTTCTCACAGAAAATAAGTTCAGTCATACAAACATATATATAAATACACATTTAGATACATACTTACTGTTTGTTGTACCAGTATATGGACTGAAAACAACATGTACAGAAATAAACTGTCAACAGTGCTCAAGACTAACTCTTTAAAGATAAAAAAAAAGATAAATGAACTTCCAGAGAGGACATGTCACCAAAAACAAAAGTATGAACCACAGAATAAGGTTACACTGCAGGATAAATATTACCTCACATATTTGTCTGCGAGAATGTATTCTAATGTTCTTCCTCCTTTTGCATCCATAACCAGAGTGGAGGCTAACAAGAGTGTCTGAAGTTAAAAGTTAAGGACAAAAATTGTGGTAAGAGTTGTAAGACAAATATTATTAAAATCATCATCAACAACAGAAACATTATACTATTATCTTTATCATCACAATCAGCACCATTATCAGCAATAACAACATGATGACAGTAATAACATCACAATTACAGCAACTATATAATAATTACAGCAGTGAACATTCTCCCACTAAATAAAGAAATGATAAGTAAATTGTAGGCAGTTGGAAGAAGAAAGAAAGAAAGACAGAAAGAAATAAATAAAGACAGGCAGCTATTGCATCATTATAAGAACAAAAATACGGCACTACAGCAACAAAATCACCATCATAGCAACAACATAATTATTACAATACCAACACATCCTTACAACAGCACATCACCTCTACATCAACAATATGTTATTTCATCTACAATACCTTCCTTGCAGCCACAAATTCATCCTCATAGCAACATCATCAATAAGACTAACAGTATCACATGATCAAGTCATCGTCATTTTTGCCTGTTTCCCATAATGCTTGGAGCCACCATTGCAGCTGGTCCTTGCATGTCAGTTTTTCACCAAATTATTCGTCTGCTAATTCAGCAGTGGTTACTGTAGCATTTTGTTTTACATGACGAGGTTGGCAGTCTCGTGCACAACCTGATATTAGTCACCACTTACGACATGTTCACGGGTGCAGTATGTCTATTCTTTCTTTGACTCCTCGTTGACTCTGGGGTAATTAAACGATTATCAACATTACTTCAACCATATTCCATTTCTTTTCACTAAAATCATCAACATTATCATTATCATCACTGCAGTTTTCTTCATCCTTACAGTCAATATTTAGTACCTCTGCATCCAAAGGTCCTTCTCTATGTTTCTCATTAGCTGCCGTCCGCTCAGTAATAGCAACTTTCTTTGATCTTCCCTGTGTGGCTAATTGTGGTCTTCCGTTCGGTGATGGCTTAGGAAAGCTGCTATAGGTGGAGTCTTTACTAGAGGAGCTTGATATTGTTCTGGTTCTACGACCATCTGTACTGCTTTCAGTTGTCACCCCTTCCAGTGCGACTACGAATTCGTTTACTTCTGCCATGGTTTCTTTTAAGGACAGGTTATTTTCGTGTCCTTCACACTCGATGATGCATTTAGAGTGGGCTTTCAGTTGCTTTGGTACGTCATCATGGATTTACTTGCACTGGAGACAAAACAAATATACGTTAATTTAGGTGGTTAACAAATGAGAAGTGCAAACAGTAAACTCTCATTCTTTCGTCTATCTTTTTTTTATTTATTTTTATTTTGCAGGAAAGCGTAGCATGGGGCAGGGAGAATTCTCTCTGCTTATAACATACTCCGCGTCGTGAAGTCTTCTTCTTCTTCCTTCTTCCTCGTTCGTCCTGAAAAGGACGTTGGTTGCGTTGTGTCTGTTTACAGCGGAGCTGAGATATCTGCGCCTTTCGGCCGGCACATCCAACTTCAGCACGGTTTTTTTTTAGGACCGGGTTTGCCTTCCCTCTTCGATCCCTACTCTCTCAGCCAGACTGCAGTGATGCAGCCTGTTTCCAGGACCACCACGTGGAGGTGGAGTAGGGTCTTGGTCAGCTCTGGTTCGCTGACCCTGACGCAAGCAGTCAAGCTATGGGTCGCTGACTGCATTCTCTATTGCTGCGTCTTTGGGTCCCGTGTGGTAATTTTCACTGTAGCTGTATTAAAAAAACAAAACATTTCGTGTACTGTTATACTGTTATAACAGTATACTGTTAACATCTTCATGAATTTGTAAGAGTCAATTCTATGGACGCCAATTAAAAAGTACAAAATCTTCATCTTGTCAAACTTACTTTTGCTTATTTTTTTGGTTTACTTTTGCCGTGAAACGTAGTGGGGGCCTGCAGTTTGCGCTCTTGATCCAAGTGTGTCGCACTGACTGCTGTGAGACCGTGATGTTGTAGGTTTTCTGTGATGTTGTAGGTTTTCTGTGATGTTGTAGGTTTTCTGTGATGTTGTCTATCCATCTGCCTCTTGGTCGTTCCCGTGCCTGAAACCAGATCTTCTAATGTTGTAAGCATGTAGTGGTAATTTATCGGGCTCCATTCCCATAAGATGGAAAAAAAGACCAACTTCATTTTCTGTCTCTCTATATACTTGATGGGGGATGTCTTTCCTCCACTTTTTTCTGTTGTCATTATTTCTCATTCTGTCTCTCCTGGTAACATTAATGGCTTTTCTTAAGCATCTAACAGGATGTCATTTACCTCTCCTGTGCTTTGGGCATGGCACATGTTTGATAATGATAGCAAAAAGTTGGTATGAATATACTATTTATCAGCTGTCGTTTAGTGTCCACGCTGATATTCTGATGTTTGAGTAGTGGTGACAGGTGGTAAGTTATGCACTACTACGCTTCAGTGTAATAGTGGACCGAATAAGTAAACGTAAGTAATGGTGATTTAAAAAAAAAAATTGTGCCTCGTTTTGGCGAGGCGCGTCCCATTCAACAAATATATAAGACTTTTAGGTCTGATGAATATAATAGTGATCTAAACTTCTTGTCCATGCATATATAATAAATCTGGTTTTCTGTCCTGTGGTTTGGTGATGTCCATGTTGCTTTATGCATCTTGTATGCGAACACATGCTTCCTCCTAGTCAGTTGATGTGAAGCATATAAATTTGTAAAATATTCAGTTTGGTCGTCAATACATCTTCTTTGACATTCTCAGGCAATAATAATAACCCCTTCAGTCATAACTGACTATGGGAATGCGCCACTGAGGTGACAGCCCTCAGCTGCTTTTTTCCCTGGTGTTCCTTTCGACGTTTTCTCCTCTTCTGCTTGTTATGAGAGCTTGGGCAGTTATATGGAGATCAAGCCACGTGTATTGCCCATGCAGTATGTTTCCCCTCTCCACGCAGCCTGCAGGTCTAAAGGAACGGCAGTAGCCGATACAGTTTGGTACCTGCCACGTCGCAGGGGTTGCCAGAATAATGTCGAATTAACATTAGACTGCCTTAAGGACTCCGGATGTATCCTCAGGGTTTACTCCCGAAGCCTTTCCCGTAAACCGATATTCTGCAAGGTGGTTTGAATTCAGAGTTTTCCATTTTCGTTCATTGTCCGTTTTCCCATTTCTTCCAGGCCGCCGTTGCCTGTTCCTATTTTTGCATTTAGGTCACCCATCAAAACTGTGATGCCTTTTATTCTCTTTATCCTTGACATTTTGTGAGATGGAGGCCGAAAAATACTTGGATAAGAGACCGAAAGACAGAAATAAGAAGGTAAAAAGGATGTGGAAAGATCTTAAGAGGATGTCACAGTACAGAAAGGCCTCGCATAAACGTGTTGAAGGCCTATGTTTCTTTGGGAGCTAAAGTGTAATGAAGATGTTTATTATTATTATTCATATCCTTTTATCTTATTTGTTGAGATTACTTTAGCCCCGTGTATTCTGTATTGTTCTCACGCATTCTGCCCTTGATTATAAAACCTAGTATGCACGTTCTCATGTAGAACTGTAAATACCAGTTTCCTACCACTCACTGTTTCTCTTCAGATTTACCACAGGCCAACGCCCCCCCCTCCCCCCACCCCAGCCATTCTAACGGCAAAACACCTATGCACAGAGATTTAAACTACAGCCGGGTAACTGAAAAACGCATATAGACCCATATGCTCTCTTTTGTCCTACATCAGGAGGTAGACGAGAAAGATTATGAGGTTTTTACATAATAAAAAATAAGGACCTCGTTTTCATAATAGAATCAAAGTAGCCCCTTGCTTATAATTAAGCAACAATTAAGATGTATATAAATATGATGATACATCATTATTACCGCACATTATACACGGTCTACTATTACAGAGAACTGGGAGCATCTACGGAACACCATTCAAAGTACTGCATTTGCCACCTTTGGTAAGAAAACAGCAAAGTCAAATGACTGGTTTGACGCTTCATCAGATGTGATGGCACCTGTTATTGAAGCTAAGCGCAGTGCTATGAATGAATACAAACGTTCACCGAGTGCCAGAACCCTACAGATCCTGAGGGCTACGAGAAGCAAAGTTCAACAAACTGCTCGACGCTGTGCAAATGACTATTGGCTCCAGCTCAGTGAGAGCATCCAGATCGCAGCGCAAAGAGGCAACATTAGACAAATGTATGACGATATAAAGAACGCACTTGGCCCCCATAAAAGTAAGACGGCACCGCTAAAAACCATCAGCGGAGAGAAGCTAACCGATAAGGGTAAGCAGATGGAGAGGTGGGTCGAGCACTACTCTGAGCTTTACGCTAGAGACAATACCGTTACGCCTGCAGCCCTTGATGCTGTCAATTGTCTGCCAACTATGGAGGAGCTGGATGCCGAACCAACATTAGAGGAACTCAGTAAGGCCATTGATAGCTTGGCCTCTGGCAAAGCACCAGGCAGTGATAGGATTCCTCCTGATTTAATCAAATGCTGTAAGAGCACGCTATTACATCCCCTGCATAGGATGCTGTGCCAGTGCTGGGAAGAGACAACTATTCCTCAAGACATGCGAGATGCCAAGATTGTAACACTGTATAAAAATAAAGGAGACAGAAGTGATTGCAATAACTACAGAGGCATCTCTCTTCTTAGTATTGTTGGTAAGGTTTTTGCCAAAGTCATCTTAATGCGACTACACAAGTTAGCTGAGCGCATATATCCAGAGGCACAGTGTGGATTCCGAGCTGGCAGATCAACAACATACATGATCTTCTCTCTCCGCCAGCTTCAGGAAAAATCAAGAGAGCAGAAAAGACCATTATATATCGCCTTTATAGACCTCACAAAAGCATTCGATCTGGTTAGTAGGGATGGACTCTTTAAAATCCTCCTGAAAATAGGCTGCCCTTCTAAAATGCTGGAAATGATAAAGTCATTCCATGACGACATGAAGGGAACAGTCCAATATGCTGGAAGCACGTCACAGCCCTTTGATATACGAAGTGGCGTTAAACAAGGCTGTGTTCTGGCTCCGACCCTCTTCGGAATCTTCTTTGCCTTACTCTTGAAACATGCATTCAGAGATGCAACTGAAGGAATATGCCTTCACACTAGGTCAGATGGCCGTCTGTTTAATCTTTCAAGGCTGAAAGGCAAAAACAAAAATCAGAAGGGTCACTATAAGAGACTTGTTGTTTGCTGATGATGCTGCAGTCGTCACTCAAAGCCAACAGGAGCTTCAGAGCTTGATGAATCGCTTCACTAAAGCATGCAAGGACTTTGGCCTCACAATAAGTCTAAAGAAAACGAATGTGCTGAGTCAGGATGTGGGTGCTGCACCAGTTATCACTATCGATAACTATGAATTGGCAGTGGTGCACCACTTCACATACCTAGGGTCTACCATCAATGACAAACTCTCACTGGATACATAAATCGACAGCCGCATTGGCAAAGCTGCAGCTACCTTTGCCCGCCTCACATCGCGTGTTTGGGGAAACTCTAAACTCACAATGAAGACCAAAGCTGCGATATATAATGCCTGCGTCACCAGCACATTCCTATATGGCAGCGAGACCTGGACGACCTATGCTAAGCAAGAAAGAAGGCTCAATACCTTCCATTTGCGGTGTCTACGCCGCATCCTCGGCATCTCGTGGAAAGATAAAGTGACAAATGTCGAGGTGCTGTCATGTGATGGCCTTCAAAGTATTTATACGCTGCTTAGACAGCGCAGACTTCGCTGGCTTGGCCATGTTCGCCGCATGGAAGATGGTCGCATCCCAAAAGATATCTTCTACGGACAATTAGCAGATGGCAAGAGAACAGTTGGGCGACCACAGCTGAGGTTCAAAGATGTGTGCAAGAGAGATATGAGGGCACTGGACATGGATCCAGCAACATGGGAGGATGAAGCTGCCGATCGCACTAAGTGGCGATGCTATTTACGGCACCACTTCAGATTGGGCGAAGAGAGGCTCACACAAGAAGCAGAGGTGAGGAGAAAACCAGGAAAATAAGCAGCTGAGGGTTGTCACCTCAGGGGCGCATTCCCATAGTCAGTTATGACTGAAGGGGCTATTATTATTACACGGTCGCACATTATACACGGTCGCACATTATACACGGTGATAACAAAATTGGCAACAAGTAGGCCTAAGTAGAATGGTTACCGTGCAACTTCAACTTCGGAAGCTGGGTAAATTTGTATTGATCGGCGCTTTGAGAAAGTTGAGAAGACTGATTCTTAAGAATTTTAATTTTTAATAGTTGTTTTTGAATACAGTTAGTTACGTAGAAATGCGAAAGTTGCATTTTTGCGTCGACTTGGAATCGGGGTATAAACAGCCATATGGAGTAGGGGTTGAATCAAAATATTTTATGGGGGGTATGTATGAGCTAACTTCGTGTCAATTTTATGTATGCTTTCTTAATCAAACCATAATATCAAATGACAAACTCTCTATAGAACATAAATGCCCAGTGTAGTTCTCGAATGTCTCTGGGGAATAGAGGTACGACATTCCTGATGGAGCAGTAGGCATATTCTGTCTCTGTCTTAAAATAGACTACAGGGAACTAGGCAAAAACACGAAGCTGTCCATGAAGGTGGCAACTTCATCATGTCAAACAAATGGCTACAGAAACCACTGCTGAAACCGCCCATGGTTGCATTTGTGCAAGCTTCCCGCAAAGGGGATCAGCTGCCATAAGGAGAGAAAAAATAAATAATAAGATTCATCTGTTTCTGAAAAGCACATTTCTTGTTATGTTAATGTGACCACTTATTTGAATCTATAGGCTTGTCTCAAAACTGTTTCATTTGCTCTGATGTTGCAGTCGTGAAACATTCTAAATCCACATATATAAATTAAAAGGTAAATGTAAAGCCTAACAAATAAATTCAATAAAAGGAAAGAAGAATGGTAAAGAACAGTGCTGTCACAATGATTGTACTCGAAATCCCCCTTGTTTTCTACTTCGTCTGCAAATTGTAACGTTTCACGTTGATAGTAAAAGCCTACTGCAGCATACACGCGTTTCCACAACACAATAAAACGTGTACTGCCTTTCTAAGAAAAACCGTGAGATACGCAAGCTGATTAATGACCTAAATTAATACTAACATTAATTACACTACGTTACCATAAACGAACGGACAGATGGACTTAGGATAGAAAAAAAGCGAGGGCTGAAAGCCGGAACGCATGCAACACTAACACGCGTCTCGCTATACAATTACTGCCATCACGCGTGTAAGGCCACAAGCACTAACTTTTTTCAAATCGACAGTGATAAAAAACACTACCCATACTAGAGTTAGGTTTAAAAAACCTGAAAAATGCTTATTAGGAAATATGACATTATACTGTTTTATGTCTGAAAACATGACAGTACCCAGACACCACATCGATCGAAGTGAACGGGAGGTAGAAGAAAATGCATATTTTGAACGCAGCCCCTTAGCCCCATAAAATTTATATAGTTGGGTTCCTTAGGACTTGCTGACAAATAATATGTTAAGTGTTACGCAAATAGTCTAGGAATTAACAAATTATAGCCAAAAGAAATAGTGAGGGTGTCAGACAACACCAAAATCAGAATCGCTCAGTGGCAGATTTTGAAACCACCATTGTACGGGAAATAGATCCCCATGCTAAATCCTATTTGATTGGAGCGCAGTAAATGTAAGGCGAAACACGATTAGTCGGACTACAAATACTAAAATTTTGTTGTTAGGGGAAACAGTAGTAGAGGTACTTTTTTGAAAAGCTGTGTAAACATGGCACGATTGGTTAGACCCGCCAATATAGGCAATTAGAAGCGTCAGTTCAGCACCACATTTTCAAATAAACTTTCTAAAGCAACAGTGCGTTGAGATTCAGCTTATATTTTTCGAAATAAAAGCCTGAGACAGCGGCAGGTAGGATTTTGTGCCATATTCATTGCCAGTCAACGTAATTGTGTATTATTTCCATGAATTATGGTAAGCTTGAAATATTCAATATCTTTTTAATGAAAATTGAATGTAAATTGATAATTTATGTCTGTATATGTGTGTGGTTCAGTAGCGAACATGAGGCAAGGCCTATATAGTGCTCCAACCTGAACAGAAGGTGTCGGAGAAAAGTAAAACTGCATGGAATTGCCAAACAGTACACTGACACCTATCTTATTGACTAGAAAGAACTAATGCTGGAATTGCAGAGGCGTGGTAACCATTAGGGAGGAGTATACTGGTGTAAATTGTTTCAGATGAAGATAGCAGTTGGCCTACCGATCTGAACTCAGTGTTTGTTATGTATTGTGTTCAGTCTGGAAATAGATTATAAATTAGTTCTGAAATAGGAGGTACAACCTTCTTGTTTCAGGGACTGTGGTCCTAAAGTTATTGAGCAGCACCTGGTCTGAGCTTTGCTGAATCTAGAGGCTGACAGCATACTCCTGGGTCCAGATAGCGACCAGTGAGGTGTCTCCAGAACACAGGAAGCTATCGAGCAGAGGAGACTTTTCCTGCCACCATCACGAAAGATAAGCTTCTGTGGCCAGAGGAGCTCAACATTATGTGTCCCCCTCTAAAATTGACATTATAGTAAAACAGAGGGACAATACCTTGTTTAAATTGATAGGAACTGGGAACTGTTCCCCATATTATTTCCAAGATAAACAAACACTTGAAGTCATGATGACACATAACAACATAGCTTGAAAAACAAAACCAGTATTACCTCATAGTACTACTACACAACTGACACACATAGGATAATACTATTACAATATGTCACTACAAGGTTCATATTTATAAATTATGTACATATAAATTGTGATTACATTTGATTGTGATTCCTGGTTCACTGTGTAGTTGAATCAGGATATATATTAGTGAAAGTAATTAATACATATATATTTGAAACTTTACCAGTGACTCATTTAAGATAGTCTTATAGAGTGTTAAATGTGTGTGAGTGTCACAGTGTTGTCAAGTGTGGTGGAATAAAGTAAATTGTTTATCTGTCTGTTGTTGTTGTGACTTACACTTCATCATTTACATAACCCTAGACATTCAACGTAGTCATCACAATATTCCAGAATAATTCTGACTGAGGTATAAATGTGGTAGCAAGTAAGGTTATCTGTAAAACACTACACCTATTAGATACAGATACCTTCACAGCTGATCTCAGTCAGTACACTAAGTCCCCTATAAATATTTACAACATCCCACTTTACCACAGATGCATGCAGGAGAAAGTTAGTTTCTATGAAATGATCAATACTTCATTTATCTTGCAATTTAGGCCAAGGTTTTTATTTTAACTGCTCGTCATCATATCAATCATATCGCTATTAAGTCGATATCATTATGGTCACCAACTCACATTCCTGGATTATTCTCAGTGGTTCTCATTACGTTCTACTGTGCAGACAGATCACGGATGATAGCATACATACTTACCTGATACCCTGCGTTATATTCAACTGGGTGGTCAATACATCTTCTTTGATATTCTGAGACCATAATAATCATAGTCCCTTCAGTCATAACTGACTGAAAATGCGCCCCTGAAGTGACAGTCACCAACTGCTTTGTTTTCTTGATGTTCCTTTCGACGTTTTCTCCTCTCTTCTGCTTGCCATGAGAGTTTGGGCACAGTTAAATGAAGATCAAGCTCTTGCCCATGCAGCATGTTCCCCTCTCCACGCAACCGGTAGGTTCAAAGGAACGGCAGCAGCCGATACAGCTTGGTACCAGCCACGTCGCAGGAGTTGCCAGAGTAAAGTCGAATCAACATTAAACTACCTTAGGGACTCCGGCTCTGCATTTATTCTCAGGGTTTACTCCCAAAGTCTTTCCAGTAAACGGATATTTCCTCAAGGCAGCGGTGGTTTAAATTCAGAGCTTTACCTTCTCCTAGATATGCTACCAACCAAGGATCACGAGCCCTATCTCCCCGAAGCTGCTGGTTTTAAGGCGCCAGTGACTCGTTTTCGCCCCCTTCTTCCGTCAGTGGAAACAGTTCCTCCGGGCTCAAATTGAGCCACACATGAAGGCCATGAGCTGGGCTTGGTAATCAGAGGCTACTTGAGGCGCATGCTATAGAAGCATTTATCTGCAATGAGAGCTTATCCTCACTACAACTCCCGGCTATGACTACTTTTGGATCTCAGGTCATATATGGCGTTATTTGTGCCTTAATTCATGTGCGTAGCTTTGTGTGTGCCTCCACCTTCTACAAGTCCACACCGTTGACCACAAATTTATGGTTTTATTTTACTTCTTACTTTTCAATTGTCAGTTCTTAGTAATGTTTTGTTCACACAACTCATAAGATTAATTGCGAACAGCTATTTGATGTCTCTGGTTATTTGGCAAAGCTACGAACATGGATTTTAGCAGATCATCTGGTAAGTATCCACTGTTGCAAATGTTTTTCAACTGTTTTGTTGTCACGTGTATTCCAAATTCACATAGAGCCTCATTTCCTTCTACTATTACAGTATCTGGTCCAGTGGCCTTTTTTTTTTAATTTTACGTGGAGCGTCGCTCCTCATCGTCCGCCACTAGTCCGTCAGATTTGTTTTGAGTCATTAATGTTGATCTTTTGTCGTCGTAGAGATTATTTGTATATTATGTATATCTTTTCTATTACATTCTCTTGACCCAGCACTACTGCCCCATCTTGTATTTTCAAACAGATATCTGTGTTCACCATAAGGCCTAATACAAATGAACTACTTCTGCGACAGCAGAACACGTAGCTTGAGATTTAGACGTTGCTGGAGAAAGAAGAGATATGCGTAGAAGATATTATCGAAATTCAGTAGCAATATGGTCTGACACTAAAGAAACTGCATTTCTTCACGCTCGCGACGCCTTAAGGCGTAACTGCACTTTCACATAATTTATACCCATGTGAAACTGTTGCTCGTTACCGATACGCTGTTTTGAACCGTTTCGTTAGCTCTGCCCATAAGGGTGTGGCCTTTTCTCTAACCGTTCTTCTCCATGGTCTCCTTTTCTCTTCCCTCCTCTTGTGGGTTAAGCTATTAACTTTTTCCATTGATAAACATATCAATTTTTTTTCATCCTTTCATTCAGCCGATAAGCTATGTAATATTTTTAAAAATTACGTCATCGAGGAGAAACATGAACGTTTGTAGAATGGATGAAACCAGGAGAAAGTAGCCGACCACTTGCCCGACGCCAACCCTCCTCAGTCGCTTCTTACTACATGCGTGGTAGGTGAGAGTGCTACTATCCTTTGCTCCCCTTTCGGACCCCGGTAATACTAGGGTAGGACACACAAACTGAGAACACCTGTTGACAGTATTTCAAGGCATTCCTCGTTCTGGAATCCCTCAGGTAAGAAAGGTAGAGGAAGACCAAATAACACACGAAGAAGAGAACTGGAGACAGACATGAAAGGGATGTAGAAGACCATTAACTGATGGCACGTGACAGGAAGACTTGGTATACGTTTGTTGAAGGCCTATGCTCCGTGGGGATCTTAAGAGAGATGATGATGTTGTTATACATTATGAGCTTGCCACTCCCATTCATAGCCTCATATTAGTCGCTTTTACAACATGGCTAATCGAGCAGTAGCCCCATTCTTTTTTGTCTCCCCAGAGACACCTGGGGTCATGTAAATATACGGTTATTCTTTACCACAAAACAACAAACAAAATGCGACAGACTTTCATGAACGGGTGCTTGATGTCACAGATTTGGTCGTTCGCCTTTTCTCATTTTTTTTCTCTCTCTCTCTCTCTGCAATTATCCATTTATTTCTTCATTTTACGCACATAGATCTGCCCCATCGCCGCGCCTTAGATTTGTTGATCTCACGGCCAATTGACCATCCTTAAGGATTAATTGTAATCGTTTAAGTTGTTAAACCAGATTGACTTCATACGGTCAACGGAAAGTATTGGTGATTTTCTAAGTAATCCTTTCCCGTCAGACGCATGCCCGTCTGGGGGCATTGTTCACTACAACAATGTTCAGACACTTGGGCGGATAATACAAAAGGAAGTACAGGTGATAATTGCTAAACTCACTTCCGACCAAACACTGTCTGTGTAATTTTTACAGAGAAACCCGCCTGAGTAGACAAATTAGCGTTGACACTAGCTGCAGGCGATGTTACAAATCGTAATTTGAAAGGTTACTTAAGAGAACGAAAGAAGTCGGGCCATATATGGAAGATGAGGTCAAGTGTTTAAAATTTAAAATACGCGGAGGAAATTGTTGTGATAAAACCCAACATAACAAGCATGATTGAATACAATTGGCTCGGCAATTCCAGAGGTTATAAACAACACTTATGATTGAAGCCTGGTCAGATAGTAACAACCACGTGCGTGGGACGAAAGCTGCAATTTAATCTGACACTTTCGCCGGTTTACAGCACTGTGAAATTCACCTCGTCAAGAAGACAACCAGCTAGCCACAGTAAGGAATAGGATCAGAATTCCATTTATCGGACCGGACCTTGTTTGAGCATCTTGTGGACTCGTACATGTGGACTACCTACATTAATACGGAAAGCCGGAATCCTAGTAATCTGAAACATAAAGTCAGAGTGGGAGCCTAGTGTAAATTAATACCCCAGACCGCGTGTAAGAGGCATCTTAAACAAGTTGCTTTAACTATCTCTCTGAGCCAGGAGTCAGTATTCCTAAAGATATTTTAGGTCAGTGGTACCAGTTGAGGGTACTGTCTCTGGAACCAAGTGTGTGGTATAAGCGGCCTGCTGTCAACGCTAGACACCATCATCAGACGGATCTTGAAGACGCTGGACCAGATTCGTGATTATTCCCTGATATTTCTTGGAACGTGTCACAACCTCCAGACTTGACCGGTGACGAGAGTGCACCAGTACATAACCTGCAAAGAACCAACCATCGGCTGGAGCAGAAACCAACAAACTTACTGGCAGCTAAGTACAAACTTAAAAGCTGCCAAATGAACTTTTCAAACAATTCCCTCAATACCCATAACATTACCCTGTGATGATAACCTTTTCTTAAAAGAGAGATTCATTTTAACTGTTAAATATAATTGATGATTAAATTTGTTATTTGTATATATACAAATTTATAGTTGATTTAATTCTTTTGAGTGTACCTCACCCGTATGTCTCAGTCACCTTAAATAAACTAAAAACAGAGCTACTAAATTAAGATTTCACTGAATTAAGTCAGTTGGGGGCTTGAACGAGTTTAATCATACAATATACCTCTTCACAAAAGTTGTCGGGCAGATAATACGTTAACTGTGCTAAGACACATTCAGCACTGTTCTTGACTTCTGAAATATCTTGTGAACACTCTTTCCAGGTAGGAGCATCATCATCCTTCTATCTGTATCTCTGCCAAGAGTAATCTTGTGCGAAGGTAGATACATTTGAAGACCCACATTATATACTCTAGGCTTTGGTCATTGTTGGACCATCACTGCAGAGGAAAGGGGAGGCAACTGTCACGAAAGGGTTGTTGTTATTTCAAGAATAAGGTTATCCTGGACAAAAAAGATGTATCAGGTGATACCAGGATAGTGCCAGGTAAGAGACTGGTCTTACAAGAAATACCCCCTTTTCTGAAAGGAATAAGGGTGTATTGACATCAAAGGGTAGGATCAGCTGTATAAACCTCCAGGTGTGATGAGAGTGAATTTCCTGAAAGTCTATTTGCTCCCTTTCAAGATCCGCCTATGATATTATGTATTATTATTTATGTTGGCTAATTTTGCTAGGGGTATTAATTATGATCTATTTCTATAACTACGTATAATATGTATCCAACAAAACTTGTACCTCAGTGTAAATAATTTCAACAAGTCTGATGGTACATATTTACAATTTATTTAACCTATAAAGGTTCTCTTTTCGGTTAGGTAATTTAAAGAAACTCAAAGATATTTACAGCATAAAATAAATAAACATAGGAACTTTAATTATCAAACAGAATCCTGTCTTGAAAGTTCTATTTTTCTTAACACTGATTAATTATTATAATTCACTATAGTTTGTCACTGCATTGAACTGTGAAGGTAGTAATAGATACTTTCTGTCCATAAGAAATCATCCTTCGCTGTGCTTTTATTTCTTTATATTGTTTTTTATAGTTGTATATGCTGAATAGGCTGACCAGTGGCTATGTATCGCCACTTATCTGGTGGGTGACGAATTCAAACTCCTCCCGCCATAGACTAACACGTCTGTGAAATTTTAGGCAGTGGAACAGGGGGTGGCTGGCTACAATGACTTCACGAGCACTTGCATGTGACGTACGTCTAGTTTGACAAGTGAATTTTCCCTGATATGATGGATGAATAAAGGGACTTTTAGCTTTTCATAACATTAGAACCCCTGAACATTTGTTGTAACCTTTCGTTTCGCCAGAGCGAACCGACCGGGACTCATTTAGTATGCGGCACGAGATCAAAGAGACAGACTGAGGGATTTCAGGGGAGACTATCGGCGCTATCAAAGACAGAAGTGGTCCCTGAAACGATTTCGCATCTCGGTGTTAAGCACGGAACCGATCGCAGCCAGAGCGAACGGGGAAAGCTGACGCAAGCAGCGAACGAAGATACGAGAGGCCAGGGGCGGCTTCTCTCTTTGGATTTGGCGGTCAGATCCCCCAAAGTCATGAGATCAAAAAAGCTGTCAAAGTTCTCATGTCCCACTCATCTTGCATTCCAGTTGTAGATATACAGATCACTTAGAAATACACTTCATCATTCGCTGGCCAGAACTTGATAGAAGCACTAGCGATATTGGAAATCTTGCTAGATCATCCCATGGATTTTATACATATTTGCAGTGAATTCTATTCTGTGCAAAGCGGTAATATATATATTGTGTAAAGTGATCAGTGGTCGAGTTCATTCATTATATTTCATTGGATTTTGTGTTAATTTAAACCTATTAAATTAAACCGTCTCAATAGTTCCAGTTGTAAATATAATGATCTATCTATTATATTATTTCAAAAGATAATAGATGCGTAAATTAACTTTTAAAGTCGCGAAGGAACTTATAATTAATAAATTCAGTTAAGTCCTAGTTTTATAGATGTGTGTTTTTAACCACTAGAATTCGCGCAGTGTTTATTAAATACATAATTAAATACTCGAGTGTATAATAGGCTTAACGGGAAATTTATCGCGCGCTTAGAAGATTATTTGTTTTAAAGTATGATTATGTTGTTATGGGTTTTCTATCTTTTTCTCTAGATTGATCACCTTTTGCAATCCCAGCAATAACGAAATCTTTCAGAGTTTCCATACTCGGTTCTTAAACTTCCAGACAGTTTGATGAGACATTTTTTTAAAGTAAATCTTGTGGTGGTCCGGTACGGCCTGGCTAGCATAATTACATGAAGGAAAGCCTACCCAAGATCATTTGATTATTATCATCAAATTAAATCTGTAAGATAAACTGGAAGATGAACAGTGCCAGTAGCGATAATTCATATACTGCTTTATTGTGAGAGATTACCGATTTACCTGAATGTGACCGAGCCTAGTTTTTCCTCACTGGATTAAAAACTTTCCCGGTCAGTGGCTATCATCACGCAGTGAAGGATTATACCATCACCTCATTTTCACCCCTATGTCGAACTGCGTCAGTGCCATCCCATAGACTCGTTTCTTTATAATAAAACACAAGAACTCTTAGAACTTCAAGTCCGGCGATAAGCGGGAATATTTGCTCTCAGTGAATCCTCGCATTATCTGGGGCGGGACATAGAAGGACTAGACAGTTGTCATACGTCAAGAGTTAATTATTGTGTTTATCATTCTAAGGGATTGTCTGATGCTGCAACTCGGTAAGTGTGTGGTGTATATGAGTGTGGATCCTCACAGTGTGCATGAATGACAGGAGATTTCATTTTTTTTTTGCAACAAACCATCTGTTAACTTGCCTACCGGGTAATACGTTTTCTGTATACCCGGCATTGTTCCTTTAGTGGGATAATTTGTTAACTCTGTTTCATCCCCCCCCCCTTTTTTTTTCTTTGCTTAGTAAAGGGAAGACACCATTGGGATAACAGTAATTTTTGTCTACCACCATAACTAATATTGTAACACCTCTTTCAGAGTAATTAAATTCTCTGTTGGGTTACATTACCTATGTTCCTGATAACTATTTATCTTGAGACTGGGTTTATCTTTGTCTAATACAAGCGGGAAGGGCTTAGTCGATACCAATCTTCTTCACCCCCTCCCTACCTTGATATTTGCATTTTTTCTGTACTTATGATAAATTTATGTAACACTTGATATTGTTTTTTTGTGTGATTTGATCTTTACGGTAAATAAACATCATAAACTTAAATCGGACTGTGTTGGAATACCCAAAAGCCCAAACATTCCCTATTTGTTTAATATAGCTGTATCCACGTCGTCTGAGTGCTTGAAGCAACAAATCGGTGTGAGCGCAGACGTGTGTCTGGAAAACTGGCAAATAATTGTTTGACCAGGAGAGTGGAAGAGAAGATTGAGAGAAACGATTTGTCGTAAATACGTCTGTCTTTACTCTCCTCCAGCACTCTGTGGAGCATCATATTTAATCTACATTTTCTATCACTGAGTTTTCATCATCATTCTACACTCTAAACCGGACTACTATTTCTAGACTCTTTTCTCTCAAAATAAATTTACGACATTGCACCTCAGAGTCCAAGAGAGTTAGTTGAAAATACTTCCAGTAGTTTGCAGGATAAAACCCTCAGGCAAAACATACAAGCTGTTAATGGCATCTAATGCTTGCGCTACAGATGCGGATGGCAAAGGTACACGACGATTACACGGTTACCGCTTCTTCTGTACAGCTTGAAGTTTTTTAATTTTGTGGCCTCAATTTATTTATTTATTTTTTTTTTATTAATGTGTTTGCTACTTCATTTTGTAGCACGCCCCTTTCAACCATCTACCATGTACATGGATTTGTTGGTTATATCAGGACGTGTTTCTTTTATTGTGATATGTTTTTGTTTGTATTTGTTTTATATTATATTATCTCTAGTCGGTATTTTTCCTTTTGTAGTTATAGTTCAACATGGTTTTTAAAAAAAAAATTCATATATGTGCTATTTTCTAAGTTAGTATGTTTTTGATTTTTACTGGATGGTTTATTTGGTTAATCTGTATGTTTCTGGGGCGAGTCTTTCACCAGTTTGGACTACTGGTTCAATTCCTTATTTGATTTTTATATGTTAGCTTTAGTTTTTGTAATATAGTGTTTTATTAACTTTTGCATTTCTGAAGGGCTCTTTGTGCCTATGAGATTTTCTACACTCATTTCTACCTTGTGGTTACTACAGTATGTCTTAATGTTTTGCCTCTGTTGGTCATATTTTTTGCAGTCCATTAGAAAGTGCCTAATTGTGTTTGGTTCTTGACACTCTTCACATGTGGGTTCCTCTATCATGAAATATCCAGTTCCCAGCTTGAGTCTCAGCAATTTTTTTATTAATTGGTATTTTTAGTTCATCTTTTATTTGACATTTTTTGCTTGGTTTTTTAAGGATTTTATATGAGTGTCTTGCTTTTTTACTTAGGTCCCATGCTGTTATCCATTCTTTATTTATTTTTTGAGCAATTAAGCTCTTAATTTCAAACTTCCCTAAGCCTACTTCAATTTGGTTATGGCTAGTTCTCCCCCCTTTGGCTTCTTTGTCTGCTAGCTCATTTCCTGCTATCCCCACATGTGATGGTATCCATGTTAGTGTTGCACTGCATCCTATATTTTGTAGATATGTATTAACCTGTAGTATTTCCTCTATAATGTCTGGCCTGCTACCTTCTGTTCTGTTTCTGATTGCTAGTACTGATGATAGGGAATCTGTGAGAATGGTTACTTTTTTTGGTGTATTTTCTGCAGCTATTTCTAAAGCTTTTAGGATTGCCACTAATTCTGCTGTAAAGATAGATGTATTACTTGTTACTTTGTATCTTTTATAAATTTTTAGTTTTGGTATTGCTATTCCTGCTCCTAATTGTCCTTCTTCATCTTTGGACCCATCTGTATATATAGTTAGGCTATTATTTGTATACCGTTCTATGTACTCTAGTGTTTTACTTTTTGCTGAGATTATGTCGTTAGATTTATTTATGATCTTTGATAAGTGGGAGTCAGTTTCTGGCACTTTTACACAAGGGCAAGGTCTTATATACCAGCGCATCCGGCGTATGGGATGACATGGGGGGAAAAGGGTGTTATGAATCTCAAAATGAGGCATATTTTAGCCTTCTGTTCAATGAGTTAAAAACTAGTTTTTCAATTATCTTCTTTATTTGTGGGGCGATTTGGGTCATTTAAAGCCTTAATTATACGGTGAATTATTCTGTATTAATATATCTACTAATTAGTTAGTTTGCAAACTGCATTTAAATATATGCACGCTAAGTTGGGACTAACCATGATGTAACGAAGCTCTTTCACTCGATATTTCTATCTTACTAGAATACTATTCGAGAAAGTTTTTACACCTACCTCTAACATAAAATTCCCATTGTTGAAATATATAATCCTCCCTTGTGATACTTCTTTATTCTTTTCATAATTAAATATCCTTGTCCCATCGGTTACACATAATAGGCCTCTAGGTTTTGCATAGTACGTTTCCTAACACACAATAATAAGGGTGAGTTTTCATTGGCTCAGAGAGTTCCCTACCTATGGCATGCGGTATGGTCAGATTAAAAAAACCGTGTTGTGAGACAGACTAAATTCACGACAGAGCTCCCCCATTTAAACAGCGTGAACCACCTGGTGGAGCTTTCCTGTCTGGATTTACAATCACGGTATTCTCCCAATGGGGTTCAATCTGCCTCTCTTCTCTCCTGGTTTCCTGTAGGTGGATGACTTCAAGTAGGCACTACTCAAGAAATTTGCCTCAACATTCTGAGATCCAAGGATAACCACCGCATGTTGTGTAAATAAACAGCTCAGGTGCTGCTGCCTGTCTAATTGCTGATTATCAATTAATGTTCACCATTACTCTTCTATGAGTCTGTTCCATGACATGTCCAGAGGTGTTAGATGTTCCTCAAGGTTCCAATAGTTATGAGGATGTCATCTATAAAATTGGTGATAGCTGAGTTGTGTAAGGGGATCCAGTAATTTCCTCATCATCCTGGATAAAACACTCGGAGTATTCTTCAACCCAACAAGCAACATATGGAACTCATAGTGCCCCTCCGAAGTGTGAACAGCCAGCAATGGTCTGAGATCAGGCTTGACTGGAATCTGGTAATATCCCTTATCTAGATTCACTAGTGACTCTGTTACTGTAATTATCTCCCAAATCCAGGTAGAGTCGATATTCACCAGGGGTTTTCTCAGCTAAACCTCACTGGAGCAATAATATGATTCATATGGGGAAATGAATTTCCTGCATCAAGAAATCAATTCTCCCTGTAGCATTCATTCATTCATAACCCTCCACTCCCAAAGGAGCATAGGCCTTCAACAAACACATGCCAAGTCCTCCTGTCCCGTGCCATCATCTCAAGTTCTTTCCAGGTTCTCCTCATCATTTTCACCTCTGTTTCCAACTCTCTTCTCCATGTACTTCTTGGTCTTCCTCTGCCTCTCTTGCCCTGGGGGTTCCAGAACAAGGACTGCCTTGTAATGCTATCAACAGGTCTCCTCAGTGTGTGTCCTATCCATCGCCATTGTCATCTTCTCATCTCTTGTTCCACTGGCACTTGTCTAGTTCTTGTCCTCAGTTCCACGTTGGTAACCTTGTCATACCATTTTAATCCCTCTATTCTACGCAAGCACCCATTTATGAAAGTCTGTAGCTTTTGGTTGTTGTCTTTGTTGTTCTCCATGTCTCCGAGCCATACAATAGGACTGACTTCACATTTGAGTTGAAGATTCTTATTTTCGTGTTGGATCCGATTTCTCTTGATCTCCATATATTTCCCAATGCAATGAAAGCTCCTCTTGCCTTTTGTATTCTTATTTTGATATCACTGTCTGTCCCTCCAACTTTGTCTATATTACTGCCAGGATATGTGTATGATTCTACATCTTGTATTGGTGTTTCTTCAAGTTCAACCCTGTTATCATTACCTGCATTTATTCTCATTATTTTTGTCTTTTCCCTGTGTATTTTCAGACCCAATTGCTGTGACCTCTCATCGAGTGTTTTCAATTTGTCCTGCATCTGATTACGGTTATGGGACAGAAGAGCCAAGTCATCAGCAAAATCCAGATCATCCAACTGCTTAGTCAGAGTCCACTGGATTCCATTTCTGTTGTGTGTTGTCGATGATCTCATAACCCAATCTATTGCCAGCAAGAAAAGAAATGGAGACAAGAGGCATCCCTGTCGCACTCCTGTTCTTATCCCAAACGGTTCTGTAAGCTGTCCTTCGTGAAGAACTCTGCATGTCATGTCTTCATATGTTTTCTTTATTAAATTAATGATCTTCAGGGGAACTCCATAATGCCTCATCAATTTCCAAAGTGATTCTCTGTCTACACTGTCAAATGCCTTTTCGTAGTCCACAAATCCGATGTATAGTGGTGAATTCCATTCCAGACTTTGTTCAACTATTATTCTCAAAGTGGCTATCTGGTCTGTACATGATCTGTTTTGTCGAAAACCTGCTTGTTCATCTCTCAGTTTCTTGTCTATGGACTCTTTTAATCTCTCAAGGATAATCCTGTTTAATACTTTTCCTGGCACTGATAGTAACATTATTCCTCTATAGTTTGTACACTCTTGTAAATTTCCCTTCTTTGGCAACTTAACCAGATATCCTTCTTTCCATTCTGCTGGTATCTCTTCCTTTTCCCAGACTTTACCAAGTAATTTATATAACATCTCTGTAGCCGTGTCGATATCTGCTTTGATGGCCTCTGCTGGTATGCCATCAGGTCCAGACGCTTTTCCCTCTCTTAGAAGCTTTATGGCTTTCTTTATTTCTTCCTTCGTTGGTCTTTCACCGTTAATTTGTAGCTCTTCTTCTGCTGGCTGGATGTCCGGCGGGTTTTGTGGAGCTGGTCTATTGAGAAGGTCCCCAAAATATTCTGTCCACCTCTTCATTTGCTCTTGTATATTGCTGAGCAGTTTCCCATTCTTGTCTTTTATGAGGCAACTTGTTTGCTTGTATTTCCCTGTTAGCTTCTTTGTGCTGCTATACAGTACTCTCATATTTCCTTTGGCTGCAGCATCTTCTGCCTCTCTTGCCAACTCCTCAATATACTTCCTCTTGTCTCTTTTGATACTTCTTTTACTTCTTTGTTTGCTTCTGTGTACACTTCTTGAGCCTTGGCTTTGGAGCTTCTAGTTTTGCTTGTGTTTAACTCTGCTTTCTTGTTTTTTTCTGTCTTTTATCTTATTGATGGTTTCTGTTGTTATCCATGCTTTTTGTTGTCTTTCCCTTTTCCCCAGTATTTCTTCACATGTCTCCTTCCATACTGTTTTGACCTGCTGCCAATAGTCTTCTGTATTCTCTACATCTTCCAGCTGTTGGAGCACTTGGAATTTGTTGGATACTGTGACCGCAAATTTGTCTCTTGTTTCTTGATTTCTTAGCTGTCCTACATTAAACTGTTGTCTATAATTTTGCATTGTTGCATATCTCTTGAGTTTCATTTTTACTTTGGCTATCAGAAGATGGTGATCTGATGCCACATCTGCTCCTCTATATACCTTTACATCCTGCAATGATGATCTAAACTTCTTGTTTATGCATATATGATCAATCTGATTTTCTGTTCTATGGTCTGGTGATATCCATGTTGCCTTGTGTATTCTCTTATGTGGAAACATGCTTCCTCCTATAGCCAGTTGATATGAAGCACAGAAGTTTGCGAATAGCTCTCCATTTTCATTGATTACTCCTAGCCCATGTTTTCCCATGACTTCTTCGAATCCAGTGTTGACTGTACCTATCTTTGCATTCATGTCACCCATCAAAATTGTGATGTCTCTTCTTTTTACTTTATCCATAATTTCCTGTAGTTTAGTATAAAATGCTTCTTTCACAGACTCTTCTTTGTCATTAGTTGGTGCATAACATTGGATGACATTTACATGAATTTTCTTTTTAGCTGTTTTGAAAGAAGCTGTTATTATTCTGGGTCCAACAGCTTCCCATTCAATTAGTGCTTTCTGTGCTTCTTTAGATAACATAAGAGCTACCCCTTCACTGTGGTGTGAACTTTCGTCTTCATGTCCTGAGGACAGCACCAATTCACCTGTGATGAGTTTCTTCCTGTCTACCCCCTTCCACTTTGTTTCACACATTCCCAGAACCTCGATTTTGCATTCCCTCATTTCTGCTGCTACTTGCGCCACTTTCCCTTGTTCGTTTAATGTCCGAACATTCCAGGTGCCAAATCTGGAAGTTCTCCTAGAAGAAAGAAGGTTAGTCAGCAACACAGACTCCTTTCGGCTTTCTCTGTGTTGCATCATACGCCTCCCCGCGAGAGGACCTTCCCCTGTCTTGGATGGCTGTGTTTTATTTTCTTTATTTGACTTGTCCATATTTGTTGGTTTTTTGTGGTTTAAATTTTTTTACAGGATGGTGTAACCGGCCCCATGCCCAACCCTCCTTAGTCGCTTTTTACGACATGCTTGGTAGGGGACAGTGTTACTATTCTTTGCTCCCCTTTCGGGCCCCGGTAACACACGGGTGTGTAGCATTGCTATATAATATAAAATCTCAATCCATGTCCGTACAATACTTCCAATGGACTATGTATATGGGCCGATCAACTACCACTGTTGCCTGTGCCCTTCGAATGCTAATTTAATAGCCGTATAGTGATGTGGGCTGAGCTTTTGGCCAATTGCCCAATCTCCCACTCCCAATTTTTCTGGGGTTGCCCCGCAGTTTCAGTTTCAAAGTTGGTTGACTAACCATACTTCTATTTTTAGCCAGTTCCTGGAATTCCGAAAAAATTTGTGTCGGTGCGGAATGGGTTGTTTCCCCTCTCGGTACGGGACGGAGAGTCGCCAGGGTCACTGGTTTTATGGAAGACAATGTGCGAGAAGGTGCCTTCCTACCCACTATGTCTACCTGTTTATGTTTCTTTTTATTTTCAGGCCTATGTCCGTCGCAATGCGTTTCTAGGTCCTGTTGATTTTCTCCACATGTGGAGTTTACCTTGCTACATTGTGCACAGGCGGTCACATACTGAAATTTGTCTTCAGCAATACCTGGCCAATAATATTTCACAGATGCTCTTTGACAGGTGGTACCAATTTTCCCATGTTCACCGTCTGATACAACATGTGCTAATTCCATAACTTTTTCCCTATAACTCAATGGCAGAACTAACGATCACTCCTTCCACATAACGAGTTTTGACATTTATTCTGGCTATGGGAAGTGTCATGGTGGCTGTTCCTTTTAATGCCCCTTGTATCTCCACTTTTTCTGTGGTATACTGATCAGGGTGCACCAGAGTTGCACTCACAACTGAGTCAAATTCCAATCCTGAATCATAAAGGCACTTGGTAGTTGTACCATTACAAGTTACTTCTTCACAGATGGGGGGATGATGGAGATCTACCGGACTTGATGTCGGTTCCTTCCTGCCCTTTCCCACTGTTATCATACATGCAGCATGATATGGAGGGACTTTCCTACCACATTCAATTGTATTGTGGTTGTTCATTTTGCAAATTTTGCACCACTTATCTCCCTGTCTGTAGGGTTTCTTATCCTGTACCTGAGGGTTCCTGTTTCTATGATCAAATCTAGGTTTGTCATAGTCTTGTTTGTAACTGTGTTGGTGGTCTCCATCATCATACTCATCCTGGTTTGGGTGCGGGGGGGAGGGGGTCTACTATTTTCTACCTGTTTCTACCTAATGCCAGCTATTTCTTTCTGAGCTACTTGATATCTCTCAGCAACTGTTAGAATCTCCCCCAATCTCTCTGCACCTTGTTTCATAAGAAATTTTCTCATGTCTGGAGGCATTGTCGTATATTTTTGATAGGGAATTAAGATCAATTTTGGCCCAGCCTGAATAAGACTAGAACAGGTGATAGCTCAGTGAGAGATCAGGTAAACAAATCGGTTCAGGATCAATCTTCTTCACAACATGTGGTCGTTGTACAGGTAATGTCAATGTTTGGCTTGGTAGCCACAACAGGCTGAATGTTTATGAAATTGGGAAAAGAACTCTGGATATGCTGTAAGTCCAGTTATCATTTATTCTTAATATTATTTGGGTTGGTGCTCGGTCTCTTTCTGGGTGTACCACGAGACCAGACAAGTCACCTTGAAAAAACCCGATATTAGATCAGAATGTTCTTTGATACAGTTTACTTCCAGTTTTCATATGGAATGGAAGCCACTGGTAAGGTTTTAGGGTTTGACCCAAATACTGTATAGGGAGAAAATACAAATACTAAACATAATATATTATAATTCACAAACCTATCCTTACCCCGCGTACATAGAAGATATATTATCCACTTCGGTTAGTTAACATTAGAAACTATAAGCTTAGAGCTAGTCTCATCGTTTAAAAAAACTTCCGTGAAATAAATTCTAGTCATTTAAAAAGAATCCATCATCAAGAATTAGAAATAAATACATATTTCGTCAATACTCATGATGAATCAGTGCATTACTAGTTGGTTAAAATATTCACTGACTGGTTACTAGCAGTTAATAAAATTTATTTATGACTGAAAGAGTTTAGCTAGAAATATTTATTTGTTCTGCTATCCACTGTAACACAGTAAAACTTTAGAGAAATAATATAACGGACCTAACTTAGTAAATCACTCTGCACAGAAAATAACTAGTAAAATATGATTGACGATTTAAAAAGATTAAATCACTCAAACTACTAGTATAGTATTTACCTCAACACCGAGCTCTAAGACTTATCTCCAACGACTACTGAGAAATTCACTTTTACATGTATATTCTAGGAAAGAGCGAAGCTAGTTGTCTATAGAGGAGATCTGTGAGGTTGTCGAGTGTAGATTGTACCGGATAGGAGAATTAAGTCTAGGTTTTTTGGTCTCCATCTGAATAGGTTTGAATAGGTGACTAGAACCTCATGTGAGGAGTTTAGTGAAAAGGTAATAGAATTTCCACACACACGTGAGAGGATAGATTGGATAATAGTGGCTTGTCGTCTGAAGAGTGTGACGAAAAGAAATAGTACTTTGCATCAGCGGAGTCTCGAGACTAGATCCTTATACTTCAACAACAGTGATGTTTACATCAGCGTCAGATACAGGACAACGCGCAATCGTGAGGCATAATAAGCGTTGTATCATCTCCATCTATTCACACGAGGCCCACCGCCATCCATACGAGCGTGTGAGCGTACAGTTTAACTACATCAGACGTGAGTGGAACAACTTAGAGCGGACATATGAGCTATATATATTGCATGGTGGTTACGTGAGTTCGTAGCTGTAGCCACATACCACGATGTATTAAGTGGTCCAAGAGCCGTATGTAGAGTAAGTCAGAGAGCAGGATACCATTCGGCTATATCTACCACATCGAAAGAAACGTACATCAGAGGGTGAAAATGGAAACAGTAATTTACACATAGTCTAGTTCGCGCCGATTATCATATTGAATTTGTATTGCGGAGGAGGATGATAGGCTCGCCGTTCCTAGTGGTTATAACTCTAGTGGTTACCCGTCACAGGCACGTTAAGATAACAGTACTAGATCGGGTGGCGCGCCGAGTATCCAACTGGTGCTAACATAGGGTGTAGTATGTGCGAGTTCGAAATGAGGATTTGTTACTGGTTATGTGTTGGGGATCAGTGACTGTCAAAAGGTTAGTGTTGGCAACATGCTTGGCAGAGTTTGAAAAAAAAATCTGAGGTGTGTATACCGTAAGACATAACACGATCTTTCGAAACTTCTGCAGGGCCAGATGAGCTTTTGAAAAGATAACATGGCAGAATATGGAAAAAAAAAATTTAGGACTAGTGCGAACCAGGCCCAAGGTGCCTGACGCCGTCATAAGATTAAAAGAAGTGTATTTGAAAGAAGGATCACGTCAAGGCGCAGCGTATCTACTCATGTGCTATAGTTCCGCCATGGCTTCTCATACTTGTACTAACGGATGGGACTTTTGCTTTGCTGCCTCTTGGAAAACACATTGATTTTAGATTTTCTCACACAGACATCAAAAAAGAATGGCAGTCTTCTGCCGCAATGAGAAGGTCCCCAGTGGCCAGTTCTCTAAAAGACATAGATAAAGCTTGTGATAGTGCGCCGGGGAAACGGACTGACTAATGGGTGATGCAAATTTTGTTTCAAAATGTGGGTCTTGATTAGCGGCGGGGTTCACCTAAACGGAGGATTATAATTCCAAGCGCCGGGCGCTGTGAGTTAGCCGATGGGCAACAGTAGTTCAATGATGCGTGGAGAGGTATCTAAATAAAAAGATGTGAAATGTCAGGGTCAGGTGCCTTCCTCCTCAGTATAGGGGGATGAATATCACTTTAGTCTATCACACACAGATTTAGTCCACAAGAGATATATATCTAGTTCGGGATATACAGTGATTTGTTTTAATAATTCACGCCATCCAGGCAGCAAAGTAAATATAGAGTTTTGATTCTAGAAGAAGTTTTAAGTTTGCTTGGCTTCCAAGTGTCCAGTATTTATCTATTATCATTCGCTTTGAAAACCCGATAGAAGATGGGTATTTTATGTATTTCTGTCTAACCGTTGTGCAGCCGTACATAATCAGTGTTTACTAGTGCGAAATACGCGCTCCGTGATGGTTATCAAAGGATAAGAACATATCTATTTAACATCACAAGTTAATGGAAACTATAGCTACTAGGTGCTTGGTAATAGTTAGTGGTTCAGGACTCCCAATAACTTTTCGACTTTTTTGTATGTAAAGATGTAACACTAGACAGCGATATGAAATAAACAGGATTAGACAGTACTGGTTGATGAGAACTTTAGCATTTAGAAAAACGGGGGGTGCAAGCTATGAGATGCTATTTATTTTTGCTGTATCCATTAGGAGAAGCCTTCCCGTTGGCGACAGTACAGTTATAATTATAGTAAGAAATCAGGCATTATCCCTCAATGATTTTAAGGAAACACAGTTGCGTATTGGATTCCTGGTCCAGGCTCGGATTTACTGATAGGGAGTGCTAGTAATTCTAGAATGTGTATTAAGTCCGTTAGTTTGTAGAACAAAAATGTGACCACGACGACATGACTGTAATCGTAGTTATCAGTGTATAAATTAAATTTATGATAAAATAGCCTACAATTGCTCGTTTATTAATGCAAGAAAATGGGGGAATTTTTATTTTTTAAATTTGCTTTACGGCACTGACGTATGAAATGCTCCCTAGTAAAAATTATAGATAGCCTACCGCACTTTATTTTCTCTTCTGCGCTTACAAAGAAAATAGAATTAAAATGAATTAAGCGAGTATTTAACCACTTTAACACTCACAAAATCTATATATCTTAGTCATATTAATTAACACTCTCAACCACTAGAAAAAAATTCGTATAAGGCTCAGTGTTAGTCGGATCACTAATCTTAAAGAATATAACAATAGCTGAAACAATTATTTATCTGGGAAAGTAAGTTCTTAGTAAGGTACTACAAAATTGCCTGAACAACCAAAAATTAACTGAGATCTTTCGTCCTAACTAGCTATTCCTGTTTTTCGATCATGAGCTCTCGGCCATTATCTATCTGTGTTGGTAGTCGATGTAGATGAGCGTGAAGGTCATAATTTATAGTTTGATAAATAACTTATTGGCACGCTACTCTAATTGTTCATCTTTAAAATGAGAATCATGACTAAAAGGGCGCTCCCAATACTTACTTCGCCATAGCGAGAAATATCGGAGGTCCGCCTTCTCCCAGCATTTATCTAGATACCGCTTTAACCGTCGTAGTTACGTAGTAACTGTGTCACCTTACCTGGACCACGAGCGTATGTATGCGTAAGTTCCCACGTTGTAGTCTCAAGGATTCCGAGTATAATTATAGCCTTGGAGCTACCACAATCGCAAGGGGCATAGTTTAAGTTTTCAATCCTACTAACGGGACCAGCCTAGTACCAATGGGTTGCCACCTCGTTTAGTCGCTAGTGTACAGTTTTTTGGGATTTTTCTCAGAGACATAAAGGGTTCTGGTTTTCTGATCTCCCGTGTGCAGATGTAAAGCGTATGCGACACCTCACCGGGGGGGACTTTTAAATTCGCCGCGATACAGCAAGCCTTCGTGCGCGCGCTCGGTGAGAAGAGGTGTGTAGTATCGTATTTGTTGTCTAGCTGTGCCCCAGGTGTTACAGAGCGGAACCGAACTTGGCGTACGCACGTCCATCAGACCGCCATCTTCATCAGCTCACTTGATCTCTGACGTAGATATCTTCCTAAGCGCGTTTCTCAGGGTTTAAGAGAAAGGGGGGGAAAGACGGGAGGTAAGAGTTTGTCGAATTAATGAGGAGAAAATAAATAGATGCGCAAAACGACATGGATAGGAAAAAGTATACAGTAAATAATTGTAATAGATACAGAGTGATAATAAAAGAGAGTGTTATGGTAGGAACGAATAGGTGAAGAAGAATGTCTAGGGAGAGAGTTAATATGTGAATATTATACGAAGCGCTTACGCGTGGACAGATGCGCCTCCCGCCCTTTCTAAGATTTATGTGATATACTGACACTCCAAGGTCTTACGTGAGAGGATGGAGTTTGTAATAGATTTCTCTAGTAAACCGTAGAGGCTATCGGTGGGTGTGTCATATCCTACCTTCTCTCTCCTGTATCCTTCCCCCTCTCGTAACTTTTTTCATGTCTGCATATAATTTCCTATTTCAAAGTTCACACTCCGGGTCAAAGTTAGTTTCACTTTCACCCCGGAGATCGTCTCCCATGCTGTCGCTGATAGAAAGAGCGTCGCCGGTACGAGTCTGATAACATTTTTGAATATAGGATTTCCCCTGTGATAGCGTGTAGGTAAAATATCCTCTTTGCCCTCACTATGTCGATCAGATCTAGTCGTCACTTGGTTTTGGTCTGCTCGGGGGTCGTGATCAGGAATGATTGGATCCCGGATTGAGTTTTTAGGCAGCGTTGTTATTTATCCGCAAGTAAATCTCTTTACAGGGAGATTTAAACTGGAATAAACTCTTCTAGCTCCTTTTTTCCTGTCAGATTAGTCGAGGAAGTATCTGGTAGTTCGGACCTTAGAAATTCTTTTTCTGGGACGGGGTAAAACGGCTCCTTGCCATTCCTATACTATCAGTCTTTGCGTGTTGGTTTCTCAAGTAGGGTTTAGTAAAACACTACAAAATCTTTCTCTTCGCTTGCTTCTCAGTTATCTCTCTCTTCTCGGCGTCTGACTATTCTGGGTATCGGGTGTTGATAGGCGTGAGTGCTATGTGATGCGTCACGCTACGGCGCTAATGACAGAGTTATCGATAAGCTGCTAGGGGGTCCGCCACCCTAGTTTTCAACCTTTGTGCCTTTAATAAACCGTGCGCACATAGATTTACTTGCTGAGGGTGCGCTTACTGGTCTCAACCGCCTTTCTGGTCGTCCTTCGTCTGTCAGAGACTGAAAAGTAAGGCTCTTTCGAAGCTCACGGGCCCTTAATTGGGTCTGGGGACCAAAGATAAGAGTGTCAGCTGGTCGGAAATCCTGTGGGGGGGGGGGGCGGAGGAATTAGGAGATTATAGCGTCGGTAGCCAGCGAATAATGGCTGCGGAACGTACTACAGAGATCCCCAATCTTCAGGGTTTTCACTTGTGCCAGTCTAACTAATCATTCCATGGTGTGATGTGTTTAGCACGCCTTTTTAGAACGCGTTACCGAGCGAGCCCCATTTTCCCGCCGGAGCTATATTAGTCCTGATAGTGTGAGGATTGATGGCATGGGTCCCTCGAGAGGTAACGTTAACGATCTCGAAAGCCAACAACAGAGATTTCGGTTATTGTGATAAGCGGCGATTAATCCGTTCAACCACTTTTGACTGCAGGAGTGAATCGCGCCGATACCGAGTGGAAAATCTGCACGAGGGGCTTCTGCTGTGCGGAGCATGCTATGGCATCAGCGCCGGTATTAAGGCGTATAGACTTGTTCTTGCCCGGGATCTGAAAGTGACATGTATACTACTAGAAGAGTCAGGAGTGAGACCTGTATACCTTCTTATTCTAGTTCCTTTCGTGAAGTCCCGTGAAATATGTTCGATGATCAGCAACCCCGTTGAGCGAATGGTGTACCGCTACGGTATTGGTGGCATTTACACCGCATGTGTGGGAAAAGTGTGTTATGCCCGTTGCTGTGGGTTGCACACGAATGGCACTGGTGCACAGGATTTTACATATCTGATAAAATCATTAATTGACGTCCCTTGTGCGCACCAATAGATTAGGTTGGTTGTGCGTTGGGCGTTGGTTTGTGGGTCGTTCTGTCCCAAATGGTTACCGCCTAAATAGGGAAGAGTCAGTGAAGCGGGCGGGCGAGGAGAAGGCGGGTGAGGATTTCGTTGGCTTCTGTAGGCTGTTTTCGTGTACTAGAGGAGCTTGGTTTTAACCTTGGTCAAGGTGCTTGCCCGTTCTCGTGTCGATAAAGTGACGCCATCCTCAGAAAATAAATATGTCCCCGTGCTGTTTGGGTGTCCAGTCGCCATGGGCATTTTTCCTAAAGCAGGGTGGTCCAAAGTATGTGATCCATCTGATGTTTGCGCTTCTTTAAGTTTCCATAGGTAACAAATTTGAGAATTTGCAGGCAGCGACCCGTAGCCCCGTTACTTTGTGGTTATTAGCCCTCTTTTAATTTTTACTGGCATGCCGGGGGGGACAATCGGCTCTTATAGCGCGTTTCCCCAATACACACACGTACGACTCCGCTGCCAAGTTTGTATAGCTGGGATAGATGCGGAGTGTGGATTCAACCATCAACAGCCGTCTTTGATCACACCTCTGACATTAAGTACAGAGTGTTATCCTCCACCAGATGCGAGTGTGGAAGTGGCTGCTGTAGTGTGCATCCACCCTTGTCGAAAGCGTCCACAAAGTGTGGACGGTCTCTCTTGCGTCTCTTGAACCGGGTTTTGACCAGGTTCCGAAAAAGAAAACAATGCAAATCATAAAGAAAGGGGCCCTCTTGATCAAATAAGCAAGAAGTTGGAGAACCGTTCTATAGTACAATACCTCGCGGTGATAGTCGTATCCCCAAACAGGAGTGGAATTGGCACGTGTCAATAATTTCATCTTGCGAAGAGGCTGTTCATAAGCAACCTATGCGTTTCGTGCTCGTGTTGGTTTCTCGTGTCTGATCATGATGTCCCGTGCTCAGAGGGTTCCCTTTTGCCACCGTTGTCCTGTTCTGGCTACTGCTGCCATGTAGGCGTGGATTCTGGTTATTCAGACTGTGTAGGGTTGGGGGTTGGTGTTGGGGTACGTTGTTTCGTGTGTATGAACTTGGATTTTTTCAGGAGGCGGGGAGTTTTGATGTCCCATTTTCCATGTGGTTATGTTTTATGTTGAGAAGCGCTGATGAAGATTGCGAGGCTAGGTTTATATTTTCGTAAAATCTCCTCCTGAGCGGTTTCCCTTATTGCCGTAGAGAGGCAGCCAGCGCGATTGGTGATAAGCGCTCAGACTTTTTCCAAAATGTCTTCCAAGTTTTACAGGCCTGGCCGCTGCTCGAGCGAGAATCTCCGGTAGTCGAGAAACAAAGTGTGTTTCAGATAGTTTTGGTTCGATGATATACCAATGTACCGTCAGACCTTCATGAGGATAGAGTGTGTGTTGTAGCGGTGCGAAAGTGCTCAAGGCACTGTGTGTTTATATATCCCTTAGCGGACTATGATGAGAACGAGGTGTGAAGGAAGTTTGCAGAAGTTCTCTGAGTCCTGCTGTTGCGAAACAGTTTTGCAAAAACTTTGCGAGCGTTGGATCATTTCAACAAAGTGCGCGATACCAGATTTAGAACGGCTTGATCTTCAACTACATCTGTGAGTCCGTCTTGTTTGGCTACATTTTCAAGCTTAACGAGATAAAACAATCATAAGCAGAACCTATTAGTGAGGCCTGCGGGTAGCAAGTGATATTCGAGATGATCCAACGTCCGACCTCTTACAAAAGCTTCTACTAGAGGGACCGTAACATGAGTGTTGCCAAATTTTCGCGTGCAAATGTTTTCTAACCAATTTTTTGAAGTCATTACATACTATCCTCTTACATTTTGAGAATCAAGAGAAGAAAAGATTGCAGACAGTATTGAAAAAGACATAGCATTTTAGGTTTTGAAATGAGCTTGAGTGTATATGCCAGGTTCATTAAGGTCAGTTAAGGAAGAAGAGAGAAGACTCGGTTCCAGATTGGCGTGACGGAAAGATCGTAACGCCAAGACTTGATGGTGACCTCTTCGACGATAGCCCTTAGAGACCAACCTCATCTGGCGAGTGCGTTGGCGGATTCTACGAGTTTTCACAGCGCCAACTCCGAATGAGCTGTATCTCTGTTCACCTCTGCTCGCATCTCTGATGTCTGTACTCTCCTTATCTCTCTTCCCTCCATGCTAGTCGGTCGCTGACCCTGTCTCGGGTCTTCAGCGTCCCATCGAGAGCTCGCAATCCATGCGAATAGTTCGCATTATTCCGCGGGGAGCGTCCCAACATCTTCTGCCTTGAGCAGCCTGATAGTGTCCGAATTCGTTGGGCGCTCGCTGCGCTTAGCTCTCTTTTATCCATCTGAGTTCCGTTCATGAGACTTCTCCTCTCTGCAGCAATCAATATCTCTCTCCTAGTTCCGTCTCTGACAAATGAGGTTCTCGCTTATCACTCTACTTCCAGAGTCCCTCCTCTCTCGAGCTTCGTCCCTCGAAGAAGATTGACCTAAGCTTTGGGGGGGGCCGAGCGGGTTCGTGCCATATATTATGTTCAGTGACCTGGGAGACAGCGATGGAGATCTATAAAATAGGAAAAAGGTATAGTAACTCTCGAGTTTCCTACCCAAATTACGAGAAAAAAAAAAACCAAAAATTCATAAAAATGATGGATATCCCTTAGACACGTGGGATTATCCGTGCGCGACCAAGCGGGTAAAATCTAACGTATCGTGCGTGGCTGCTATTATCGTGCACAAAAAGCAACTCAATAGCAGACAACACGACATACGCCAAATAAAAGGTAATTTAAGATTATACAACAGAAAAAATAAGTTTGCTACGCAGTTTTTTTTTTTGATGGAAAAGCAAAAGAATATTGAGGTTAAAAGAAGATTAAAAAGAGAGAAAATAATAATCCCTAGTAAAGTTATATGAAAAATCCACTATAAAGTACACCCCTGAAGTACAGAGATCGTGATGTAAGGGAGAGGAATGTAAAATCTGGGAGACAAAAAAGATCCGAAGGACACACTCCGTAACCTTAGTTCTCAATATACTGAGCCGTTTTTCTGCCTCAGTACCGGCCAGTGGGATATGTGGTTTATACAGCACTCACAACACTTTAACCAGCATTTAGTATTACAATCCAGCCAGTTAACCTATTATCCCTTGACAAAAATCAAACCAGATAGAACCAACAATGTCATAGTTATATATCAAAGCGATGGCTAGTTCTCGGAAAAAAAAAAACTTCATTAGATTTTCTTGTGGATGGATTCAGCGCACGGTACACCCAGCTAAATCTCAAGATTCCGTCATAGAATCCTCAGCGTGGTTAAATTATTTAAAAAAAAAGATACATTCAACACTCACAAGACATCACACTCTACATCTAATATACAGAATAAGAAAATCTGTAAATACAAAATCCAGAGTAGACGAGTTCCCGCCACAATGTTTGCGTCAAACTCGTCACGAGTCCCTAATGTACGACTCGTAATTGTCCTAATTCAAAGACCGGTATTAGTGAAAGGTAATAGAATTTCCACACACGTGAGATGATAGATTTGATATAGTGGCTGTCTCTGAAAGCGAAAAGAATTCTTCTCTCTCACCTATCTTCTACAACAGTTGTTACAGCGTCAGACAGACTACACCAATATACATATTACGTATATTTCTATCACTCACAGGCCCGCACATACACGTGACGACAGGTAAACACACAGACGTGGGAAAACTATAACAATGATATATATATTATCTAGAACGAGCTGACCAAACACGATTATTAAGTTCAAGAGCGATTTTATTATCAGGAAAAAATCGGCTCACAACATCAAAGAAAGTACATCAAGGAAAATACATATACACATAGTCATAAAAAAATCAAGGAAATGTTGCAAGGATGATAGCCCCGTTATAGTGTTAACTCTAGGTTTAGCCCGGCCCCGTTAAGAGAACAGATGATGGCGCCCGAGTCACAGATACATAGGGTTTGAGTCTAAGAGTTTTTCTTTGTTTTATCTCGTAATGATATGCACAGAGTTTGAAAAAAATCTGATTTAACCTAAGACAAAACACAAGAACTCTAGCCTTAGCAACAAATTATGCAGATTGAAAAAAAATTAGGACAGCAACAGGGTGTCAAAGATAAAATAGTGAAAAATATCACTCAAACCAGCGTACACTCATTCATTCCGCCATGGCTTCTCATACTTGTACTCACGACTTTGCTTGCTGCCTCTTGGAACACATTGATTTTTTTAGATTTTCACACAGACTCAAAAAATGCAGTCTTCTGCCAAGAAGTCCCCAGTTCCAAAAGACGTATTTAACTTGGAGTCTCCGGGAACGACTACTTGGGTATGCAAATTTGTTCAAATATCTGATTAAGTCACCTAACAATTATTCCAGGCGCGGGAGTTAGCAGAGCACAGTGTCAATAGCGTAGGTTTCTAAAAAAAAATGATGAATGTCAGGTCGGTGCCTTCCGTCAGTATAGGATTCACTTTAGTCACACCACAGATTTGTCCACAAGATATAATCTAGTCGGGAAATGATTGTTAATATTCACGCCACCAGGCAGCAAATTATATAGAGTTTCTAGAAGAAATTAAGTGCTGGCTCCAAGGTCCAGTATTTATCATTACAGTCTTTGAAAACCCGTTATAGGGATATTAGTATTTCTGTCTAACTTGCACCGTCAGATCAGTGTTACTTGAGAAAACCCACGTGGGTTCAAAATAAGGACTGTCTATTTCTTCACAAGTATGGAAACTACTACTAGGTGCTGGTAAAGTTAGGGTCACCCCAAAACTTTCACTGTGTGGAGGAAAAATAACACATATAATATAATAAACAGAATCTGTACTGGTTAAAACTTACATTTAAACTTGCAAGCAGAGAGCTTTGCTTATCATTTAAACTTCCCGTGACGTAAGTTATATTTAAAAATCAGCAATCCTCATAAATTAAGAACACGTGCGTATCTCGTCACCATTCATGAGGCTGGATTCTAGAGTTTATACGTTAGTTTAGAAAAATACACTCGACTGAGTATTAGCAGTTAAATTAAATTTATAAATAGCTACAATTGCCGTTATAAGCTAGAAATTTTAATTTTTAGTCTGCTTTCCACTGAATGCTTCCCTAGAAAATATAATAGCCTACCACTTTATTTCTCTTCTGCGCTAAAGAAATAGATTAAAATGAATTAAGCGATTTAACACTTTAACACTCACAAAATCTATATATCTATCATATTAATTACCTCAACCACAGAATTACAGGTAGTCGCACAACTTAAGAATAAAAATGCTGAAAATATTTCTGGAAGTCTAGAAGTTCGACAAATTGCCGAAACAAACTGAGATCTTCGCTAACAGCTATTCTGTTTTTCGAGCGACCTATCTACTGTGGAGTCTATGAGCGAGAATGAAATTAAAGTTTCAAACTTGGCCAATATCTTAAAATCAGACAAAGGGCCCAAACTTACTTCGCCAAGCGAAATTATCTCCCCTACTCCCCACATTTACGTCCGCTTAACGCGTGTCGTAACTGTCACCTACTGACCACGATGTACGCGTGTCAGTTTCAAATCCCAGACAGCCTGACTCCATTTCAGGGCAGTTTTCACACTACAGCTGACCATGGCCCAAGTGAGCGCCGTGTCAGTTTGGGATTTTCCAGACAAATGTCTGGATACTGACCGGTGCAGATGTAAAGTATCACACCGCACCGGGACTTATGCCGAGAAGAAGCTCGCGCGCTCGGTGAGAATGTAGACGATTTGCTACGTCCTGTGTTCAGCGAACCGACTTATCACGCCTTCTGACGCCCTGCAGCCCTGACATCTACGTAATATCGTCCTAGCGCGATTCTCAGTTTAAGAGAAAGGAAAACAGGTAAAGTTTGCGAATTATATGAAAATAATATTCGCAAAACGAATGGATGAAAAATATACAGGAAAAATGAAATACAGAGATAATAAAAGAGAGAATTTGGGTGAACGAATAGGAAGAAGATGTAGGAAATTAAATGAATATAAACCCTACGTGACAGAGGTACTGGATGAATTGAGTTAGATTTCTGTGGTATATATATTAAAAGATGAAAGGAGATAGTTAATTATCCCCCCGAAAAACCAGACCCTACCAGGTGTTCTCACATACGGGAAATTTTACGTTCAGTTTTCGGCTTATGCGTAATTCAAAGCCGAAACCCCAGGATCTTCGTTCTCGCTTAAATCAGAAATCGGCAATGCGCTAATCTGTGTGAGTTTCCTTCGTCTCTCTGCTCGTATTCGAGCGAGCAATGTCTTTGATCTGGCAATACGCCGTGATCAATTACTTATCAAACAAACGGATTCAGGGAAAGGTAATAAAGATTTCTCACTTAGGTTCCCCATATCAAATTTATTCAAATCTGGTCGCTGTCTGATCTCTACAACGATTTGATCTCTGGCGCTGGTGTTAGACCCCTTATCAACCACTCTATTTTTAACAGTCATAGACTGGGTGATGCGCCAGACAACAGAGGGCAGTCCAAGAGGAATAAGATGGACAACATTTTCTACATTGGAAGATCTGGAATATGCAGATGACATTGCACTACTAGCACATTCACATCAACACATCCAGGAAAAAACGGATAGACTTAATAAGTTTAGCCAGCAGGTGGGCTTGAATATCAATTTAAAGAAGTCTGAGGTCATGACGCTCAATGTGAGCAACCCTAAGCCCCTATCAGTAAGGAATCAGCAATTGGTACAGACAGATACCTTCACACACCTAAGAAGCATAGTATCACCAGACGGCGGGGCAGGCAAAGACATCAACATCAGAATGAATAAGGCAAGAACAGCCTTTTTTAGCCTAAACAACATCTGGAAGTCCTCCCAATACAGCACAAGCACAAAATTAAGATTATATCAGAGCTGTGTGCTTTCTGTGTTTCTCTATGGTGCGGAATGCTGGAGAGTTACAGAGAAGGAAATGTCGAAATTGTCCTCTTTTCACACAACATGCCTAAGAAAAATTCACCGAATCTTTGGGCCAAATACCATCACTAACCAAGATCTGCTTACTCGTAGCAAGCAAAAGGACATGCACACCATCATAGCTGGCAGACGCTGGAGCTGGGTTGGTCATGTCCTCAGAAGAGACCCCGATGCTATCACAAGAACAGCTATGCTTTGGACCACTGAAGGAAAACGAGAGAGAGGCCGACCAAAAACAACCTGGCGGAGGACTGTGGAGGCTGAGATGCAAAGAATGAACCAGAGTTGGGGCACTGTACGAAGGATGGCCACCGACCGAGCAAAGTGGAATCAATTTGTTGTTGCCCTACAAGATGCCACTAGGCGTGATGGCCACTGACTGCTTTGACGGTCGGCGGCTAAGGATCAAAGAAGAAGAAGCTGGTGTTAGAATTACCGCTCACGTTAGCGAATGTCTCTGGTAGACTCTCATCAAAGAAATCTGGCTGTCGTGAAATTCTACATCCACATATATAAATTAAAAGGTAAATGTAAAGCCTAACACATAAATTCAATAAAAAGGAAAGAGAAATGGTAAAAGTACAATGCTGTCACAATGGCGTACAAAAATCCCCCTTGTTTTCTACTTCGTCTGCAAATTGTAACGTTTCCACGTTGATAGTAAAGCCTATAGCAGCATACACGCGTTTCCACAAAACAATAAAACGTGTACTGCATTTCTAAGAAAACCTTGAGATACGCAAGCTGATTAATGACCTAAATTAATACTAGCATTAATTTCATTTTATACACTGCGTGATGAAAAGACAGATGAACTTAGGATAGAGAGAGGGAGGGCTGAAAGCAGGAACGCCGGCAACACTAACACGCGTCTCGCGATATACAATTAATGCCACCCCAAGCGCAAGGCATGAAGCACTAACTTTTTTTTCAAATCGACAGTGATAAAAAACACTACCCATACGAGAGTTAGGTTTAAAAACCTGTAAAATGCTTATTAGGAAACATGACATTATACTGGTTTACGTTTGAAAGCCTGACAGTACAGCAGACACCCTAAAGTTTGGAAGTGAGGAGGTGGTAACAGCACGACTATCCTAGAAGAAAATACATATTTTGAACGCCGCCACGTAGCCCCCTTAAAACTTATATATTTGGGTACCTTAGGACTTGCTGACAAAGAATATGTTAGGTGCTAAGCAATTAGTCTAATATTTAACAAATTATAGCCAAAAGAAAATAGTGAGGGTGTCAGACAACACCACATAATAATCGCACAGTGGCATGTTTTGAAACCACTATTTTACGGGAAATAGGTCACCATGTTAAATCCAATTTGATTGGCGGGAATGATATGTAAGGCTAAACACGATTAGTCGGACTACAAATACTAATTTTAGTTGTTAGGGGAAATGTGAGAAGGGTAAAATTTTTTGAAAAGCTTGTGTAAACATGGCCCGATTGGTTAGACCCGCTAATATAGTCAATTAGGAGCGTCTGTTCAGTGCCACATTTTAAAATAAACTTACTAAGAAACAGTGCGTTGAGAACCAGATCATATTTTTCTAAATAAAAGTCTGGGACAGAGGCAGATCGGAATTTGTGCCATTATTCATCGCCAGTCAACGTATTTGTTACTATTTCCATGAATTGTGGGACCATGGTCCTAAGTTATTGAAGCAGCACCTGGTCTCAGTTTTGCTGAATCCAGAGGCTGACAGCATACTCCTTGGTCCAGATAGCGACCAGTGAGGTGTCTCCAGAACACAGGAAGCAATCGAGCAGAGGAGTCTTTTCCTGCCGCCATCACGAAAGATAAGCTTCTGTGGCCAGAGTAGCTCAACATTATGTGCCTCTAAAATTGACATTATATTAAACACAGAGGGACAATAAATTGTTTCAAATGACAGGAACTGTGAACTTTTCCCAATACTATTTCCACGATAATCAAACACTTGAAGTCATGATGACAAACACCAATCTAGCTTGAAAAACAAAACCAGTATTACCTCATATTACAACTTCACAACTTACACACATAGGATAAGAATAATAAAATATGTCACTACAAAGATTATATTTATAAACTGTGTACATACTACTTGTAATTACATTTGATTGTGATTCCTGGTTCACTGTGTAGTTGAATCAGGATATCCATTATTGAAAAGAATTATTATATATATATTTGAAAATTTACACTTGACTCATTTAAGATAGTCTTATAGAGTGTTATATGTGTGTGAGTGTCACAGTGTTGTAAAGTGTTGTGGAATAAATTAAATTGTTTATCTGTCTATTGTTGTTGTGACTTACACTTCATCATTTTCATAACCCTAGACATTCAACGTAGTCATCACAATATTCCAGAATAATTCTGACTGAGGTATAAATGTGGTAGCAAGTAAGGTCATCTGTAATACACCACACTTATTAGATACAGATACCTTCACAGCTGATCTCAGTCAGTACACTAAGTCCCCTATAAATATTAATATCATCCCACTTTACCACACTGGCGACCAGCGTTAAATGCGTGCTAAGTGAGAAAGAGAGACAGATCTATTCTGAGTAATAGGAGGTTTTATGTTAACCCAACAGGCGTAGGTGAAGTTAGGAAAGAGAAAAAAAAGAAGAAAAATGAAGATAAAGAAAATAGATATATAAAATCAATTATCATAATCTGCCACAGGCATATACTCTCTTACTTGCTCCATCATGACCATTTCTTTTAGGTCTTGACACTTTCCAAGAGTAGTCCACTTCTCCAAGTAGGTTTCTAATCTTGCAGAGAATTGGTGGTAAGTTTCTCCAGAAAGTAGCTTGGCAGTTCTGAATTTCTTCCTATAAAATTCTGAGTTCTTTTCATAGCGAACTAGCAATGCCTGTTTCAAGATTTCATAATCTTCTTGGTCCTCTCTGCCAAGTTTGGTAAAAACTTCATAAGAGGCTCCTCTCAGCCCTTGTGATAACTTAAGGCTCCATTTCTCTTTCTCTAGGCCATAGTTAGTAGCTAATCTCTCGTACCTACTTAAAAAAGACTCAATATCATCTTCTTTCTCCACAAATGGATCCAAGTGAAAATTCATGGCTCCATTTGAGGCGTCCTGACTTGCACTAGTGTCAGATATAGTTGGACTACTTCCATATACTGGAATATTTCCTTGAAGTTCAAGCTCTTTCAGTCTCAACTCATGTTCCCTTTGCAATCTCTTTTCTTCAGCCTCCATTAGCCTAACTTCCCTATCAGATTCTATTTTCCTAGCCTCCCTATCAGCTTCTAGTTGTAATCTTTTAGCTCCAGCTTCCCTATCAGACTCTATTTTCCTAGCCTCAGATTCTATTTGTAATCTTCTTTCAGTTTACAACTTTTTATCTTCTCTTTCTATATACTTGTCACACTCAGTAGTAACATATTGAATAAGAGCTTCCCCACTTAAGCCAAACTCCTTTGCTGACTGCACTGTAGCAGATCTAAACTTTGCCAAGTCTGCCATTCCCATACACTCTTATCAAAATTAATTAGACTTAATTAATACAACTAATTAATTAATTAAAACCACTGTCAGCGTATTCAGTCCCCAAATTTTTGTTTTATTCTCACTGGTACTACAAATGTGCTTTACTTAGCTTTTATTTTTACTTACATTTATTTTTATTATAAAATTACTCCTACTGCTAATCATAAGACTAACTGTCTCAAAGAAAAAACTCCAGGGTAGTACTGAAATCCCTGGACTGAGACCCCAGTGTCACGAAAGGGTTGTTGTTATTTCAAGAATAAGGTTATCCTGGACAAAAAGATGTATCAGGTGATACCAGGATAGTGCCAGGTAAGAGACTGGTCTTACAAGAAATACCCCCTTTTCTGAAAGGAATAAAGGTGTATTGACATCAAAGGATAGGATCAGCTGTATAAACCTCCAGGTGTGATGAGAGTGAATGTCATGAAAGTCTATTTGCTCCCTTTCAAGATCCGCCTATGATATTATGTATTATTATTTATGTTTATGTTGGCTAATTTTGCTAGGGGTATTAATTATGATCTATTTCTATAACTATAATATGTATCCAACCTCTAACATAAAATTCCCATTGTTGAAATATATAATCCTCCCTTGTGATACTTCTTTATTCTTTTCATAATTAAATATCCTTGTCCCATCGGTTACACAGAATAGGCCTCTAGGTTTTGCATAGTACGTTTCCTAACACACAATAATAAGGGTGAGTTTTCATTGGCTATTGTATCAGAGAGTTCCCTACCTATGGCGTGCGGTATGGTCAGATTAGAAAACCGTGTTGTGAGACAGACTAAATTCACGACAGCAACCCGTGACACTTGAGTAGAATAGAAGGACTGAAATGGTATCGCAAGATCACTAATCCCATCCCAACTAACATAATTGCCGATGTATGTTACGTCGGTCGGTCTCACTCAAAATAGTAACTCGCGGCAGAAAAGAAAGTGCGCAACGCACGGTAAAGATAGTAGATGGAGGTCAAAGAACACATGAAAAAAAAAAAGAGAACTGAAGTGAAGGCGATGAAGAAGACATAGAAAAACCTAGAGCGGATGGCACGGGACAGAAGAATTGGCATACATTTGTTGAAGGCCTATGCTCCGTGGGGAGCTGAAGGTGATTCTTTACCGCGGTAACAGAACACGTAGGCCTAGGTAATCTAAGTCTGTTTTCCTTTACCTCAGCAACATGTGGTTAATACAAGGCTGTTTCTCTTCATTAAAATAAAAAAAAGTTAGCCTCTTTTTGGCGAGGAGCACACGTTCAGCCTAGACATCTGGTCCGTTGAATATATTATAGCGCATGTCTAAATATAAAAGACCGTGTGGTGTGGTTGTGAATTATGTATGAAGGTGTTTTTCTTCACGATATTTGAATAAACGTTCATATTTTATAAGAGTACAGAACTAATCACTCAAATAACACTGACAAACAACATTTTTCTTTCTTATATAAGAATAAGTGTTCTTAGGTCAGTTTCTTGCGCTGATTTCAAATTTGAAATCCGTTTATCTCTATCACGTCGGGTTCTTAAGATATTTGTGAATAAATATATTTTTGGGAAACCGTTATTTGCTCCGTTTCATTTTTACTATATAACTTATTAAAAATTAATAAAATGCAAAATAATTCTACTTTTTATACTGCTAAAAGATGCATGACATATGTTATGCTATTTTCAAATAGTTACTGTATTTTGAAATAATTCTGAGCGAAATATGGCTTCTAGAAGTTGTAGAAATTCGGCTGATCTGTTCTGTTACGTGTGCGGATATTTTACCGATCGTGTTCACCAGAAAAAACTTTACACCATTACTAAAGAAAGAAAATGAACTTTATTTCGATTCGAAAGTTGATGATGCAAATAAATCTTGGAAGCCAAATGCAGTTTGTTCGACTTGTGCAAATACATTGGCAGGTTGGTTACGAAAATCGCCGAAGCATAAGTCGATGCCTTTTGGAGTGCCAGTAATATGGCGTGAACCGACAAATCACGCTACTGCTTGACAAATATCCATGGTTTCACTTTTAAAACTAGAAAGTCTGTGGTTTATCCAAATATTTAATCGGTTTCGAAACCAGTGCCTCATGATCCAATCACGTGTCCGATCCCAGTTCCACCAGAACATATCCGTTGGACGTGAATGAACCATCAGAAAGTGATAGGTATCATAGTTTACCTGCTTTAGAAACTAATTCTGACTCGGATTATATACCGGTGAATGATGGTGTTCACTTAATTAACCATTCAGAACTTTCAGATCTAATACGTGATCTCGCTCTTACCAAAGGACAAGCGGAATTACTCGGTTCGCGACTCAAAGAATGGAATCTTTTAGCGCCCAATACTCCGATATCTAAATTTCGTCATAGACACAGAACTTGTTCAATACTTTGAGATGGATGATGACATTTGCTATTGCAAAGATGTAACAGGTCTAATGGTGCACCTCGGTCATGAGCACATAGTCAACGAATGGCGACTTTTCATCGACTCTTCCAAGACTAGTCTAAAAGCCGTGTTATTGCATAACGGAAATTTATTTTCATCAATTCCAGTCGCCTACTCTGTTCATATGAAAGAAACTTATGACAATATGGCTATACTTTTGGCAAAAATAAAGTACAATGACTACCAATGGCGGATTTGTGGAGACCTAAAGGTCATTGCAATTCTCACGGTCATGCAGACTGGGTATACTAAATTGTGTTGCTTCCTATGTGAATGGGACAGCCGCAACAGACAGGAACATTATGCAAGAAAGGTGTGGCCTATCAGGGATCGTATGCAGCTCGGGCATAAAAATGTAATACACGAGCCATTAGTTAACAAAGACAGCATCATTTTACCACCGTTACAAATAAAGTTGGGGCTCATGAAGAATTTCGTAAAAGCGTTAGATAAAACGAGCAAAGCTTTCACTTATCGTCGAGAAAAGTTTCCGCAAGTTAGCGATGCAAAGATAAAGGAAGGTATCTTTGTAGGACCTCAAATTAGGAAAGTTATTGCAGACAAACAATTCGAGAACTTGTTACATGGTAGTGAACTTCGCACATTGATGGCATTCAAATCGATCATCGATAACTTTCTGGGAAATCACAAATCTGTCGACTATGTGCATATTGTTAAGCAGTGCATAGATGCATACAGAATTATGGGCTGTAACATGTCCCTCAAAATCCATTTGCTCGATTCGCGTCTTGACTTTTTAGCTGACGACCTTGGCGAAGTCAGCGATGAACATGGAGAACGATTCCATCAAGATATCGCTGTAATGGAGTCACGTTATCAAGGACGGTGGAGTGTGACCATGCTTGCCGATTATTGTTGGAGGCTTCATCGCGATGTACCACATGCCATTCACCGACGAAAGTCGACTGCAAAGAAATTCAAGCCTACATAACTGTTATACTTCTTGTACGAATGATGTTGTAATACTGTATGCATTGTTAAAAAACTTCAATTGCGTATTTCTAGAGATCCCGACCTGATAGAGAAAAACGGTTTGCAGATTTAAAAACAGCGCATTAACATTGACCATAAAAACATAGAAATGTTAGAGAAAGAAAAAAAAAATATTTTTTTGTTAGCCAGTGTAACCAAAGTCGCTAGCAAGCACACTGCAGTAATATAATTTCATAATTCCGTGCATATGTAAAAATTTGGTATGTGAAGGTAATTGTATGTAATGTTATGCTTGCACCATCGTATGCATAGAGAAATGTTATATAAAGAAACACGTTCACGCAATAGTTATTATTTGACACACTTTTAAATAACCATCATTTACGATTCTTCGCTGTCAAGATGTACAGTATTTTAACAAATACAACCAAAATCAAAGATTCAGATTCTAAATTAACAATTACCTCTCTCTTCTCAATCCCTGTAGAGATAACGAGTTACTCCCTGTCACAGATTTAGTCCGAAAACAGATGGTTCGCTGCGGTAAAAAAAAGGGGGGCGTGTCAAACCATGAGTCCTTTGTACACAATACTTAACTTTCTCCGTCTATTGTTTGTTTAAACCTAACTGGCTAAATAATGTTACGAATATTTAAAGTTCCACATCTATGGGCTTGTTACAAGTCGTTATTAGCTCTGAATTAGCTGCTGCCTTTATCATATCCTTGCAACGTGGAATCATACATAACAGCAGGGTGAACACATCGACAAAAGGTCTAATTTGTTTCGTATCTGAATTCTAGGCCAGTGAGTTGAAATTTGCATCGACCTGTTAACTATCATTTGTTCTCTACTTACTAGTGGAAATACGATAAAATCCATTGAGCAGGGTCGACAACCGCTTAGGGCGATCTACCGGTATATTATAAGGAATAATATGGTAGATCTCTTGCTGACGTGAAAAAAAAAAGAAAGAATTAGTATGCTATAAACATTTCCGATAGCCCTTTTCCGCCGGCATTTATTTAACAAGCGCAGTATCCGTCTTTTTCTGCCATCCCAGTGAAAACCCAGGACTTTGCTCACTAAAATTTCGGTAATTTCCTATTATTCGAGGGTTTTGCTCCGCAGTGAATATGTGTAGTTATGTCTTGTTTCGTAACAGTTAGGGTTAGGGTTAACCCTAATAGACAGACTTAAGGAACTGCATAATATAGTCAAACAATGTTTAACACGAACAAATGGAAAAGGACGGTGGTTGCGTTGTGTATGTTTACAACGTAGCTGTGATATCTGCACCTTTCGGTCGACACATCCGACTTCTGCACGGCATTTTTTAGGACCGGGTTTGCCTTCCCATTGCGATCCGTGCTCGCTCAGTTACAATGCATATGACTTTTAACAGATGAAAGTCAGTTAAATATCTGTTAAAGTCAGTTATATAACTAGAACCACCGGGCCTTTACACCCCTCCACTTTAATATTATTCTTGTTCAGAGTTTATTCTTTTTTTTTTAACTTATAAACACAATTGTGATTATCCCTATTTATATTGATTTGACAAATGTGATGCCACTTTCTCATATCGGCGGTTGTTCATATTATTTGGATTTGAAAACAATATATATCCTAATTATAACCCATCAAAAGGTTGAACGGGATATCTTTTTTTTCATTAATTAAAAAAAAAAAAAAAAAAACTGCGGAGCGAAAACCCACGAGTAATAGGAAATTACCAAAATGGTAAACGAGTACTGTAATAGGAAATTACCAAAATGGTAAACGAGTACTGTAATAGGAAATTACCAAAATGGTAAACGAGTACTGTAATAGGAAATTACCAAAATTTCTGTTTAGTCGTGAACTGCATAAAACAGGAACGCCATCTTTTCTTTGTAGTGAAATTTCGGTAAAATATAATTAAATTTGAATTTTCAACCTCTATTGTGATGGAATCGCATTAAGCAAATCGGCACAGATAGTTTGCCACAAAAAAAATTTGAAGTACGGTATATTGACTGAATGTTTCTGCATGATGGTGTCTTTGTTGTGAGCGTATTTCAAGCCAATTTAACTCTTCCGTGCGAGGTTATTTGTTTTAGGACATGCCTACTGCATATGCATAAAATGTTAATTTGCATTTGTATACTAAAGTTTGGTTTTCAGTAGCAATTAGTTTTATATGACTAGGGTTCCAGCTCCATGCACAAAACCTGACAGAGTAGTAGTCATATTCTTTCTTTGTGTCCTCAAAGCCCTCCGGTATAGGGGCAAAGACGAGAATAGCCCAAGTATAAACAGCATTCCATAACACGAAAAGCATTCTTTCCAACAAATGTGTCACAAGAAGCAAGAGAGTTCTTCAGTATTACCTGCAGCCGATTCGTCATATCAAAGCCAGTCAAGGGAAACTAGTAAACACGTGAGAAGATGCCAGGAGGCCACAGTGATGTGGTTTTACTGTATAATTTAACAATACTATGGACTGTTAAAAAATAAGAAGAACGAAGATATCCTGAAAGAAACGTGTACGCAAAGGAAACATACAGCATATACAAGAAGAAAGCAGTCCATGTTTTTTACAGGCTTTTCTTTAACTTGCAACGTATGTCACTCTCTTGTCACCTTCAAATCTCGCAATCGATTTTTCAGTCACTCCCAGATGAGCAATAGCTCTGAAACTTGGCATAGTTGTGTATTCCCCATGACAATACTATAATCAATCGTAAAAATAATAAAATTACAATTAAATTTTTTTTTGGGTATTGTATCATCAGTGAAATGGGCGATAACTGCAAATAATCTAGGTGTATTCTTTCCAACAAGATTGTCTCTCTTGAGAGAAATATTGAAACTTCTCCCCCCCCCACATACACAGACTATCGCACACGCGTGCACAGACATACACACAACTGACAACTACATGCGCTGATTCTACATGAAATTAACTTCTGCTTTATACTTCATTACACACTTATGGATAAAATATATGATAAGCGCCCCACATTTTTTTACTGCAAGCTAGAAACTCCTAGAAAAATTATTTGTGGCTTTTCAGTGCATTAAAAGCCTGCGTTTAAAATATTTTTTTAAAATTTAGGCATGTAATGGGAAGAGGAAAGTTTGAATACATTAAGACAAAAGTTTGTGGGAAAAACGAGAAAGAGAGCGGCAGAAAGTGAAGATGCTGGACATTTTGACATGGGTTAAAAAGTAAACAGAATAGATAGGAAAAAAAGGTAAAGGATCCCGTTACAGGCTTATTGAGGCATATTGGGAATACAGTGTTAGGCCCGAATTTTCTTGACCATCAGCACACTAGGGGTGATTTTTTTTTTTTTTTTCGTACGACCGCTAATACTCGAGGCGAAATCTCAGGTTATTATTTTATGTCTAACCTGACATTGATTTTACGTGAGTATCCCTTTATTTCTTGTACAGAGACAGGTGTCCCTCGCCATTCAGGCAAATACTCGCCGATTTCGGAGGTACCCATTGCAGCTGGGTCGGCTCAGGAGCCGCCAGTCCCTGGTCGACGACACTTCTTCAAATATCCTCGCCAGGTCTCCAGTTAATCCAGTCCAAATCCCGGTCGACGAAAAATCCTCAAATGCCGTCGCCCGGGTTTGATCCTGTATCACCCGGTCGCTAGAGCGGTGTTGTAACCACTACGCTAGCGCGGCTCCCACTAGGGGTGATGTAGTCAGCATCACGCCAGCAGCATTAACATTCCCAGAGTCGTTCTGGTACCCAATTCATGAGGCTGGGTCTACCCCAGAGCCGTTTGCGGTCTAAAAAATCCCACCTCAACTGGGAATCGAACCATGGACCACCGAGCTAAACAGAATAGATAAGGAAAGGTAATTTGGGCAAACGTGATCGACTTCGCCAGCCGCAATGGCACCTGAAGAAGATTATCATGACAGCAAAAGAAAATTAAATATTTTAGCCTAATAGGAAGATGAGAGATATAATGCTCATTTCTAAAAAAAACTAAGTTGTTTTATTCTTTCTCTATATGTTCGCTTTCAACAACGACATTTCTCATGGCCACGTCTGAGTGAGACAAACAACAGACAGAAAGGAAAACATAAATACAATAGCTACTTGGCAAACAACTAGAATATCTCAATTTCCGATGACTTATGTCCAGTGGTGTAATCAGAGGGGGGCTTATATGGTTCAGGTACCTCCCTCCTTTTATGTGCTGGATGACTCAGAATGCATTTTTCTGCTTATAAACGTTAGATTAAATACTAGTTTTAAGGGCTTTAGTTTATTCATATTTTAAATAACAATCATTCTCATTTAGAACATATTATAACAAAATGGCTGGGGAAAGGGGGGGGGGGGGGTGTGGACGTGGACTCCAGACTAATCCTCCATATAGGCACCTCCAACCACAGAAACAATTTCTAAATATGCCTTTTAATGCACAAACATAAAAGACATGCAGGAAATGTCAGACTAACAAAACAAAGCAGTAAAAACAGCTATACATGGGGTGTAAATAAAACAAAGGAAGTGAAAAGAAATAACAAGCAAACAAATCAGATCAAGGTCAATGACCAGATAACTGAAGAAGTGCACAGTCTGAGATGTTTAGGAGGTAAAACTTAACACAGCCAGATTTGCCTTCAACTCTATCTGATCAGCATAAAACTTTGCAATGTTTCCTTGTATGGCAGCAACAAACTGTCTCCCCTTTCTTCAATCAGTGGCCATCCTTCGCGCAGTGTCCCAATTCTGGTTCACTGCTTTGCATCTTGACCTCAAGGGTTCTCCAAGTAGTTTTTGGTCAGCTTCTCGTTCGCCTTCCTTCTGGGGTCCATGGCATTGCAGTTTTTGTGAATGTTTTTGCAATAATACATTTTTACTGCGAAATATTATATGTGGAATGGGAAGGTGTTCACTCAGCACAAGCTAGAAGCATCATTGCTTCATTATCTGGGGATTCAAAAAAGCAGTTGGGAGCCGCGCTAGCGTAGTGGTTACAACACCGCTCTGGCGACCGGGTGATCCAGGATCAAAACCCGGGTGACGGCATTTGAGGATTTTTCGTCGACCGGGATTTGGACTGGATTAACTCGAGACCTAGCGAGAACATTTGAAGGAGTGTCGTCGACCAGGGATTGGCGGCTCCTGAGCCGACCCAGCTGTAATGGGTACCTCCGAAATCGGAGAGTATTTGCCTGAATGGCGAGGGACACCTGTCTCTGTACAAGAAAAAAAGGGATACTCACGTAAAATCAATGTCAGGTTAGACATAAATAATAACCTGAGATTTCGCCTCGAGTATTAGCGGGCGTACGAAAAAAAAAAAAAAAAAAAAGCAGAATATGTAGTAGACGACATAAGTGGTACTTGTTTGCATGGTGCTGCACAAGATTTGAGGATTGATATCACTGGACTGCCCAAAGCACATTCCTGGAAAAAAAATCACCCAGCACTGAAATGTGCTGAGCCCATGGCATGCTGGATAATGACAGAAATTTTTGTATCCTATTCACTGCTCTGATGAGGAATTTATTTCATGATCATGACTGATTTATTCATGTAGTTTATTTCGCTGTTGTGGTATATTGGTTAGTAGTTTAGTTCATATTCATCTGTTTTGTCGGTGCGGTTTATTTGGGCTGTTTTATCTGCACTGGCTTGTGGAAATGATTTGTTTTTTGATGTTCACTTGTTCTGTTGCTTGGTGTGTTGGTAGGTATCTTTGTTTGTGTTGTTTGCTTGGTTAGGTTGTTCTGTTACTTGGCAATGCTGGGTAACACAACTACAACATTTGTGTGTATTCCTGGAGGTGTCTGTTGATGTATGTATATGTGTATATACTCGCATGTGCAAGACAGATACAGTATACACAAATAAACATGTTAAACTGTAAATGTAAAGATATACTGACCATTATATTCTGGTTATCAAGCAATTACAAATTATTACACTTCCACTACAATTAAACACATATTTTCTTTTCCTGTGTGCACACAACAACAGTTTAAAAGATATAAATTTTACAAACTTCATATGTGACTGACTAATGTCACTCTTTCATTAAAAAACATTAGCTGTGCATAGAAGCAATAAATGTACATCAGTTATGATTCACTCTTGCATCCACCCTATCATTTAATGACTCAATCATTCATCCACCTACTATGGCCCTTCTGTACCATAACTAAAGTTAGATACAAATGAGAATACTGGGCAAGAGGTCAAAGCAGTTGGATCAGAAAATTCACAGAGAAAAGACAAAGTTTGTGAGGATCTGGCAAATGATAGCTGATTGTTCTTAGAAAAACACCATAACAAAATGTGGACTCATACATAGCTTTGTAGCAACTGTAGCGAAAGGTTTTTGAGAGTATAGTTGTCAGTATAGAACAGACAAAGAAGTCAGTCTGAAAAGAATATAGTCCCAGTGTTAGAAAAGAGCACTGGTACCAGAGGATAGTCACGGCTGTGAAGGTCTCTGCTTCAGATAGTATTCAGATTAAAGTCAGAGCCTAAGATGCTGCTTCTGCTATGTAACTAACCTATGATAAGTAACAAATTCAGTACAATTCAAACTGCAACAATATAAAATTGATAAGTCAGATGAATACAATTACTGACTCATTTATTATGTACATCTATCTTTTGTTATCTTCTTATTCAATTATGAATGATGAAAAATGATGAAAGTGAATGAAATAAAAAAAATTAATTTCACCTTATTTAAAAGTAGAGTTGTAAGTATTAAATAACAAAAGTTCTTGTTGAAATCTTCAAACTAAATAGAATGTTCCTTCAATTTTCCTGTAAGACTAAAATGTCACTTGTCTTGAATACTGAATTTGAAGTTATCATCATAACACTTCTATTGTTCTTTTCTTTTGACTCTCACACTGGTTGTAGCATATTCACATATAGTTTACCCAGCTTCAGTGATCTGGTACAGCTCTTCTGGTCTACAAAGTGGTTTTCACAGCGGTTGGTTATTGACCCTGCACTAGACTAACCAACATCTGATGGAGTCAGTGCATGAACAGAATCACACCAAGGTGCTCCTTATTGTTGAAGTGAGTCATGAGTGGATTTCAGTTCAAGATCCTGCTGTTCCAAACTAGAACAGTAACCTGAAACAAAGTGTGACGTGGCTTACCTTTGGTTGTAATGGCCCACAAGTCTACATGTCAGTGTTCAGTAAATTAATATTAGACAAACATAAAGGTATGTTTTCAGGCACTCGTAAGAAATAAAGAAGTAGAACAATTGGACAACAGAAAAACAACAGACGTGAGTGGCTTACCCAGGGTTCGAACCCCGTACCTTCCGTACGACAACTCCGCCTAGCTATCAAGCGAATCACACTGACCCCACGGCCAGCTAGGCATCCCCAAAAAAGGATGCTTTGCTGACTATTTATCAGTACGAAACACACAAGATAACACCGGAAGTATACAGTGGGCAACTCAGCCCTTTAATGACGCAATCACTTCTGTTGTTCCCCTATTAACAGTATGTGTCAGTCCAAACAAGACAAAGACCTTGATACTGGGTCCAGTAAATAGTAGAAGACTTAAGGACAGTAGTAGGCTGATAAACGGAAGGAGGAACCCTGTAAACAGTAAATTAATATTAGACAAACATAAAGGTATGTTTACAGGCCTCGGGTTTCCCTTCCTTATGTGTTATTTATGTTTATACAATACCAGAAACCTACCCTCTGTTCTATACTACTGTCCTTAAGTCTTCTAATATTTACTGGACCCAGTATCAAGGTCTTTGTCTTGTTTGGACTGACACATACTGTTAATAGGGGAACAACAGAAGTGATTGCGTCATTAAAGGGCTGAGTTGCCCACTGTATACTTCCGGTGTTATCTTGTGTGTTTCGTACTGATAAATAGTCAGCAAAGCATCCTTTTTTGGGGATGCCTAGCTGGCCGTGGGGTCAGTGTGATTCGCTTGATAGCTAGGCGGAGTTGTCGTACGGAAGGTACGGGGTTCGAACCCTGGGTAAGCCACTCACGTCTGTTGTTTTTCTGTTGTCCAAGTGTTCTACTTCTTTATTTCTTACGAGTGCCTGAAAACATACCTTTATGTTTGTCTAATATTAATTTACTGTTTACAGGCCTCGGGTTTCCCTTCCTTATGTGTTATTTATGTCAGTGTTCAGCGTTATGCACGTGTATGTATCACACAGTGATCTCTTCTAATGGCAGTATAACATAATCATGACAGGTGTCTAACTGTATTACATTTTCATAAATAAATAAAATACATTGTTAGTGAAAATCATGATGCTGCAGTCGCCTTCTAGTTATAGTAGCTTGCAGTCATCTTTAAAAGTATTCTTATTGATTAAAAGCTTTTGAACACTCCTGAGTTTTCATTCCGGCTTAACCTTGGTAAGTATCATGTTCGTTTCATCATCCACAAATTAAATTCCAATTTAGTCCTTACAGGTCGATTAAACTTATCTAACCTGAAATGAAGTTGAATTTATTTACAATATATATAATTATAAACCTACATACCTTCTAAGGATGGTTCAGAAGTTCAAACAGAACTGAGGAATTGGTGATGATTTGAACTGCCCGGCATGCAGACGAAGAAATAAGCTTTCCAGGCACGATGCTCTCTCTACCTCCAGCATTCCGTCTATCTTCTGATTTGTATTTTGCATTCTGTACGATTTGAAAGAGCCACCGCTTGCTTTTATAGGTTGAGCGTGAACGTTTGAGAGTACGGTCCCACTGTAGTCTGAATGTTAGCTTTTCTTGCTGATATGGGGAATCTGTGCTTAGCATGGTCCATAAAACGTGCTCGTTCTGTTCAACTAGATTATGGATCAATGTCATCCATATCTCCTTTTATATGTACGATCGTTAGCTTCATTTATGTATTTGGTTGTCTGTAATTGGTTTTGTCTTTGATTTAATATTAATTTCCGAAGTCGATCAACACAACAGTTTTCATCATGCTTGCACCTTTACCTTCACTTATCTCCAAAACGAAATAATGTAGCAATGTTTCCGTTGACATGCATATAGTTGGTCTTCTTCTTCAACAAACGAGACTAATATGTCTTTCCATCCAGCCATTCTACTTTAATCCATCTAAGTCTACGTCTTCCTATGCACAATCTCTACCTTGTGTTTATACGCCATTGTGAAACTGGCTCATCGCAAGTGAGTGTTCACGGCTTCTGATTGGCTGCTATCTTTGTCTTCCAAGAAAAAATCAAGGCATACATTTACGTCATACGACAGCAACAAATACAAGGTTCGTGGAATGAAAAGTTACAGTAAAGTATGAATGCAGAAAAGGAAACTGCTTGCGCCAGGGTCAGCGAACCAGAGCTGACCAAGATCCTACTCCACCTCCAAGTGGTGGTCTTGGAAACAGGCTGCATCACCGCAGTCTGGCTGAGTGAGTAGGGATCGAAGAGGGAAGGCTAACCCAGCCCCAAAAAATGCTGTGCTGAAGTCGGATGTGTTGGCCGAAAGGTGTAAATATCGCAGCTTCACTGTAAACGGACACAACGCACCCAACGTCCTTTTCAGGACGAACGAAGAAGAAGAAGAATGCAGAAAAGATCGGCTTTCAATGGATTGAAATTTTTAAAAATTCCAATAAGGAATGAAGAATTTTCAACAGATATTTACAGGCATCCCTAATATATGGTTCCCAATCATGGAGAACAACATAAATAACATCCAAATACTTTCATAAATGTGTGCTTGCATAAAACAGGAAGATTAAATTGGTATATGATGACCCACGTGGAACTGATGGAAACAACCAGACAAGTACTAGTACAATAAGAGCTGAAGAAAAGATGTTGGCACTGAATCCAATATCCAACACACATTAAGGAAACCAGCTGATAGCACTAAATTGGAGTATTTAATCTGGAATCCTCAAGGTAAAAAAAAGAATGTGAGATCCACATGGAGACAGACTTAGAAAAATGAAAAAAATACATGGGGGAGAATCTGAGTGGGTGCCACAATACAGGAGGGCTTGGCATAGCTAACTGAAGACCTCTTCTTCCCAGGAATTCCATGCACAATTACACAAATCCACTACATCAATGCATAGCTAGCTGAATACACAAATGTAAGCAGAAGTCAATATCACTCTTGTGATTGTTGACGACACTATTTTTGGTGTATATTAAAAGTTACCAGTTTTTGTGTGTCACATCAATCACACACACTCGCATGCTTACACAGACAGACAGGGTCTAAATCTGTAAAGGGAACTAAGTTGTATAACACACCTACTGTACTTGGTAACACGACTCTTGAAATAAGAATTGTAATAATAAATTACAAATGTATCTTAAAAAAATTATGTACAACATAATTTACAAGTGTTACCCATTTACATTGTTTATGCCCCACGTAGGTCATGGGGGTCTCTGAGGTGACAAAGAAAGAATATGACTACTACTCTGTCAGGAATGTTAGATGAGAAGACTAATATGAGGTTGTCTAACCTGATCATGTAAAAACTGCTACAGAAGCCATTGCTACAAGAGCACATAAATGCTATGGTACAGGCTTCCCACAAGGGGGGCAGCTTCAGTAGTGGCTGTAAGCTCCATGGTAGGGAGCAACTAAAGAAATGATGATCTTCTGATGTTTATGTAGAACATTGCAGGAAGAATTTATTATTGGTTTCCAGTTTAATGTACAGATTAAATATCTCCCTTGAATTTCATAAAAGGATGCTTGCATAGAAAAGGATTCAAATGGTATGACAAGGTCATCAATGTGGACATGATGACAAGAACCAGTGGAACAAGAGATGAGAAGAACCAGTGGAACAAGAGATGAGAAGAACCAGTGGAACAAGAGATGAGAAGAACCAGTGGAACAAGAGATGAGAAGAACCAGCTGGCGATGGGTTGGACACGAGACATCATTACCAAGCAGATCCTTTTTCTGGAATCCCCAGGGTAAGAGAAGTAGAGGTAGACAAAAAAAAACATGGAGAAGAGAACTGGTGAGAGAAATGACAATGATAATGAAGACAAGAAAGACCTTCAGCTGATGGCATGCAACAGGAGGACTTGTCATGTGTTGATTAAAGGCCTATACTCCTTGGGGAGCTGAAGGGTACTGACTGATTGAAACGCCTCATGAGATTTATTTCTTCAAGATGTCTGCCGCACATTTAATCAACCTTCCTATGAGGCACTGCATTTTCCTGACCACTTTACATTCTGATTTTATCTGTCTATTCTATGATGCTAAATTGATTGCTTTTCTTCTCACATTACATCCAAACCACTTTATTTTTAAAAAAAATCTCTTCACATGCTACCTGAACTGGCTGGTTCAAATAATGTCTCTGGTTTTTCATTTCTTTGTGTGTTAACACCTGCCTTTCTCAGATTCAGAATATCGTACGGGCTTATTTTTGCTTATTTTATTTATCTTATCAAGATATGGAAATGATTTAAATCCAGACATAGTAAATACAAAAACTGTGCAAGAAACTAGTGTTCTGTTATGTAAATAGTTTAAAAACGATTGTTTAGTCTGACAAACACACACACCTATCAACAATGTCATCTGTTTCACCAATGCAAGCCATACTACATTTTTTAAAACAAGCAAGACATAGATTCATTAAAAAAAAAAAAAACACTCATAAACTTCAATGGTAGCTACAGGAAAAGAGAGTAAAAGTTTGGAACACAAACTCATTAGATCTACACCTCAAATGATTGCAAAGTTTTGTGCCAAATTGTGAGGTTTTATCACCATAAAAGCAGATATGAACAAGATTATGAATACCTCGTAAGTTTTAATCACAATGACTAGCACCTACAAAGGGACGGTAGGGAATTTTATACAAAGAGACCACTTGTCTCAGTATCAGGAAGAAGGAATGTTCAATGACAATCAATATATTCATAACTGCTAAACATCTTTGCTAAGTCAGCTTTTTTTTAACCACATTTAAAAAAGTCTTGTGCGTGTTAAGCTAAATTCACAGTAGCAGAATCAAACAAATAAACAAATGGTTACAGCAACCACGAAGCCAAAGTATCACCTTGTATCTGACAAAACATCTTTAGAAACAATCAAGTAAAAGGTTTAATCCTGTATTTAACAGTTTTTTTTGTAATTTTAAGTTAAAAATAATCAACAATACAGTAATAGCATTGTCAAGTCAAAAAGTCTCTGAGCAGATGTAGAGGTTTGAAGAAAACACCAGGTTATTTTGAAAAAAATTATAATATATGATCATAAATAATAACACTGTAATGACTGGAATGAAGATCTGAAATCCTTCCAGTGGAGTAAGTAAGTATTCTATAAACATTTTCATACAATAAACACCAATTAACGAAGTTAACAAAAAGGTAGTCCCATAGCAGATACTGCCATAGGGGAGTCAAGTGTTACAGACTTCACAATACTAGGTCCAGCATCAAGAGGTGGGGTGACCAGTTCCCTTCCTTGCTGCCTTTTCCTTCCCTAACTCAAAGAGCAAAATCAGGTACCCATTTACAGCTGAGTAGACTGGAGCATGCCAGTACCATGATTTGAACCCAGCACCTTTGCCGTGAGAGACCAGCACTATAACCACACTGTCAATCAACATAGTAACCACATCAAATTGACTATTATTGACATATATGATCTCACAGATATAACAGTGACTGCTGTGGTGGGGCGCTGTTTGAATATATTGTGGGTTCGTTTTTATTATTTCAGATAAATTGCTACCCCTGTCCACAGTTCAAGTATATGTTGATTATGTTAATGTATATTTGATTACTCCTGCTGTTTCATAATAATGCTCGTTATTCTGTTACGTCCAGGGTGACCCAACGATTATAGTTTTATTCCATACTCAACAACATACATGTGGGTTCTTTAACTGACCCAATCACCAATGACGAACTAAAACAGTCTTCCTTTTTAACGAACTCAACATCCTTTAATAACGTATATTCCTTGTAGCATACAGAAGCGTTCGTCAAGATTAATCCTTAATTACCAAACCTCATCAATACAGTATTAATCATATGCCAAGAGTATTCCTCCTCTTGTACAAACCACATCCATTTAGAAAGGTGAACACTTCGCAATATGTTCCCAATGGAACTTACAAGAAAACACAGCGGCCACAAAGCTCAAGGTTTTTTTTTCTTAACACCTTGGCCATACACATTATAAACATCTCTTTTTTCTCATTTTTTCCCCCCCCGGTGCGCCTTCATTTTCGATATTCCAAATAGTGCCGCATGTATCAGCACTGACTCAAACTCAATAAAATCCAACATGTGGTGTGCATGGGCAGACACCACATGTTACCCCCCTGCGCGCTACTGGAAACTGCAGGTTTCCAGGCCATCATTAACTATACTTAACTATAATGATAAAAAGGAAAATCAAATTCAAGCAATGAGTGAAATGATATCACGATGAGTGAAATGCAGTTAAAAATATGTGGCAACAACTTTGTGAGCAACATATTAATGCTGCGAAAAATATCGCTATATAATCTACCTATCAATTGATTATGAACATAAATAATGTTTGTTGTCACTTCCTGTACCCAGGACAGTTACATAGTTCAATGTATTACTCTCGACAGAGTATCAGCGATTACATTATTATGTCCTTCTATATGGACGATATCAAAGTCATACGCTTGCAACTGCAATGCGAATCTCGTAAGTCTTGCACTTGGTGATTTACAGGTTTGGATATATGTTAACGCTCTCTGATCTGTCATTATAGTAAAATGCGTACTGTTGCGTGATAAATTCTCGCAACATCATTTTATTACAATATCTATTTTATAACGCAAGGGCAACAACTGCTTGAAATTTATAGTTACTTTTCTCGGTAAGCATTTGTCTTCTCGCGTTGGTATTGAATGCAGTTGAGTTTTTGAGCTGTGGTCATTTTTCGCGCCGGACTGCGCATGACTGGTCTTGCTTTTTGGTCGATCGGTTTCCGCCCACCACTAGTGGAGTGAGCGATTTGAATGGCGAAAGAGATGCCTCGTTGAAGAGGGAATCTCCGCTATTTTTTTGTTCTGTCAGGGATGTGTAGTCCTCTTAATGGATATTTCGTTTATTCGAGATAATACCTCTAGTGTTTCCCACATGTCGGGAGGCGTGATATTTCTGTGTATTTCATGAAAGCAAGGTAAATTGACTTTTTCATTAACTCTATCGATTTTGGGTCGTGAGCGATTTCGATTCATAGCCTGTCTTCAAAAGTCGTCGTCACGAGATGTTTTCCCAGCTCACATGTCGCTGTATTGTACTGCATCGGTTGATGCATGTTCCAAGGACCATTACTTGCTACTTTGTTAAATGAACTAGGTTTGGAAAACCTTTATTATCTAGAGGATATTTTTGAGGACATTATTTATACTTCGGCAGACGTGTCTGTCTTGCTGAAGTCAGACTAAGGAGAGTGAACTGATCTCATATATCTGGTTATCTCCTGGCTGTTATAGAAAAGGATGGAGTTTTTTCACCTGACTACATTTACAGCACTATGAAATATAACATGCATCTGACTCATCATTGTAATGCTGTCTACCGTCTATTGCTGTATTGAATGTTGCTGTGATAATGACTGTTTGATGTGTCTACATATTCGCGTAACCATTTTGTCACTGTGGCGTCCACAATAAATAATGAAGAAAAACGTCAACGGCTGTTTCAAGAATCATTGACTTTATACGTCGTGAGTTTACTGACGTCCTATGTGGATTGCCCTGTTATTTTTGTATGAACATTGTTTGACTGAACACATCTGCACACTACACAAAACCAGACATGCGGATACCATCCATCATCATATGGCATCACGCATCACGTACCTACCACATACTTTTGAAGTTTATTCAAAGTCCATACTATACCCAACAGTTCTCTGTCGAAAATAGAGTATTTGGATTCGGCTTCCGACAGTTTCCTACTCAAGTAGTAGATCGGATGAAACTTGCCATCAAAACTTTGTCCCAAACAACCGCCTATTGCATGGAGCGAAGCATCTGTTACAACAGTAAATGATCTTTTTAAATCTGGCAGTCTTAATATAGGATACTGTGAAAAATGAGTCTTAATGTTTTGTAATGCATGGTTACATTGTTCTGTCCAAACTACTTTGTTAGGCATACCTCTTTTAGTTAGATCAGATAAGACAGCAGTCAAAGACGAGAACCTTGGAATAAACTTGTGGTAAAAATTCACCAATCCTTATAGACTCCGTACTTGCTTCTTTGTAGTTGGAATTGTAAGATCAAGTATGCGTTTTAAATTAGATTCATCAGGCTGTATTACATGTCTGCCAATTTTGTGTCCTAGAAATGAAATTTCATTGAATCCAATTTCTATTTTGGATGGACGGGCTGTGAGATTGTGTATTCTTAGTGTCAGGAGTAAAGATTGTATACCATCTACATGCTCTTCCCATGTGTCATGAAACATGCAAATATCATCTATATAAGATATTAGGTCAGAACGGTTCCCAAATACTCGACGCATCATCCGTACAAAAGTTGCAGGTGCATTTTTGAGCCCAAAACACATGACATTGTATTGGAACAAACCCTTCGCTGTTGCAAATGCCGTCAACGGTTTACATTCTTCGGTCAAAGGGATCTGCCAATACCCTTTTGATAAATCGAATTTGCTAAAGAAAGTAGCAGAAGCTAAATGAGGTAGCAAGTCCTCCAGCACAGGCATTGGTTCAGAATCTGATATCGTGACTTTATTTAGTCGACGGAAATCAATGCATATACGAATGGATTTGTCTTTCTTCCGTACTGCCACCATCGGAAAACAAAATGGAGAATCTGATGGAGAGATTATCCCCATTTTCAACATATTGTCAACCTCGCTGTCAACCTGCTCTCTGATATGCAAAGGAATTGCATACGGTCGTAACTTAATAGGAGTGGGATCCGATAATTTTATTTCGTGAGACATAATGTTAGTTCGTCCAGGCAGATCAGATAATACATCTTCAAAAGATTTCAATAGATTGAGAATCTGATTCTTCTGATCTGAAGGTAAATCGTTACAAATGATTACATCCTTCCAAGTTTCAGAGGCTTGGATAGGTACCACAGGAAAATCAAGCGGTACATCCGCGAAACTAGTTGCTACTTCATCAACTAAAGCAATAGATGCCAGATGCGGAGATTGATTTGTGATAGATTCACAAATATGTTTGAGTGGAAGAGGTCTAGAAATGTAAGGTTGTAACATGTTAGTGTGGAATGTTTTTTCTTTTACCCCTAATGTCGATGATGTAATCCACGTCGGTTTTCTTACCCACAACTTTAAAAGGACCTTGCCACGTAACCAACAAATGATCACCTTTAAGTGGCAAGAGAACAAAAACTTCATCGTTAATCGATAATGATGTTAATCTTCTATCACGATTAATACGCGACCGAGTCTTATATTTTGCTAATTCTGATGCTTCAGTCGCGATCTCACATGCGTCCACAATGCATTGACGTAGATCTGTGACATATTGGTGACTAGATTTCGTAACCGTATTATCATCGTTTGTTATCACCAAATCATGTAAGATAGACATTGGTCCTCTTGGATTAGCCCCGAAAACTAATTGAAATGGTGAGAATCCAGTTTGACGATTAGGAACTTCTCTATACGCAAAGAGAACCGCTGGTATCAACCGGTCCCAATCATGGGGAAACATTGTTGTTACTTTGCCCAACATCTGTTTTAATGTAGAATTCCAGCGTTCTACAACTCCGTTTGATTGCGGATTTAATCTGGCACTCAATGTATGACGGATGTGAAGCACATCACAAATTTCCGAGAACATACCTGAAGTGAATTGCGTGCCATGATCTGACAGAAGCTCTTCAGGAACATGATTTACAAAACGTTGCGACGTCCTTATGAACCCCTGGCCAAAAAAAATGTGCCATCAATCTATAAGCTGTGCGGGCAATCCCCATATGACCCGCAAAAGGAACATCATGTGCATTAGATAAAACTAGTGATCGAAATGACGTAGGTACTACAATTTGTCTGAGTACTGAAGAATAATTGTCAAAACAACGTATCAAAATATTGTCATGAAATTGATACCAATGTCTGGCATTATTTGTCTGTGTAATAGTTTTAGCCGTAGCTAAAGTGAATAAACGTCCCGTGAAGATATTCGTCAGATTGGTATAGCATCCCTCTCATGGTAAATAAGCGTGAACGATTTCGTCATGGATATAATGTTTTTTCTGATCCTCAAGTAAGGTACCAGGTCTGGGCATGACCTAGTATACGAATATTGTAAATTTCATGTCTGCACAAAGTTGTATTCCAACAGCTGTCTCTGCATAAAATGTTCATTGTTGAACAGCGATAGATTGATCAAACTTCCCGATATTGTCCCAACAAAGGACTCTGTCTGCCAATAACTTGAGCAACCTTCAAATGTCCTTCAAATCCAACGGACGAGCCCCCATATCTGTGGTGGGGCGCTGTTTGAATATATTGTGGGTTCGTTTTTATTATTTCAGATAAATTGCTACCCCTGTCCACAGTTCAAGTATATGTTGATTATGTTAATGTATATTTGATTACTCCTGCTGTTGTTTCATAATAATGCTCGTTATTCTGTTACGTCCAGGGTGACCCAACGATTATAGTTTTATTCCATACTCAACAACATACATGTGGGTTCTTTAACTGACCCAATCACCAATGACGAACTAAAACAGTCTTCCTTTTTAACGAACTCAACATCCTTTAATAACGTATATTCCTTGTAGCATACAGAAGCGTTCGTCAAGATTAATCCTTAATTACCAAACCTCATCAATACAGTATTAATCATATGCCAAGAGTATTCCTCCTCTTGTACAAACCACATCCATTTAGAAAGGTGAACACTTCGCAATATGTTCCCAATGGAACTTACAAGAAAACACAGCGGCCACAAAGCTCAAGGTTTTTTTCTTAACACCTTGGCCATACACATTATAAACATCTCTTTTCTCTCATTTTCCGGTGCGCCTCATTTTCAATATTCCAAATAGTGCCGCATTTATCAGCACTGACTCAAACTCAATAAATCCAACATGTGGTGTGCATGGGCAGACACCACACTGCTATGTTCACATGAAAAAAGCAAAAGTAAAGCATAAGAATCTATTAAATCATTTCAAAAATGGCTGGCTAAGTTCTTGCACACATACACATCCAACACATCCACAGCAAGACTGGTTACTTTTGAATTCTAACACACTTAATTCTGAACTGGTCTCATTCTAAAGTGTAACACGCTCCATTGTGGAATAAACTGACTTCCCTTTCTTGTCGCTCTCTTCTTTTGATGCATCAGATTCTGTTACTTCTTCTTGCTTGTCCTTTTCACTTGTTTCAAATGCCTCTACTGCTTGCTTTGTCCACTTCAGTGATGCTCTGTAAAGTTGTTCTTGAAGCAATTTGTCTGTGCATTTAACAGCAAGAGGCTCTTCTTTGCAATCTCTGTCAAAAAGTAATGCTATATTCAATATGCAATAACTCACTATTCAGACACAGTACAGACCTTCACCAACAGCATATGTAGTAAGAACTCTATTTTTGTTGCTACTTTCTTTAAAGCAGTATTTTCTAAATCAAGTAACATTTCTTAACATCTTGCGTCACGAGAGAAACATTTCTTAACATCTTATGTCACGAGAGAAACATTGTTAACATCTTATGTCACGAGAGAAACATTTCTTAACATCTTATGTCATGAGAGAAACATCGTTAACATCTTATGTCATGAGAGAAACATCGTTAACATCTTATGTCATGAGAGAAACATTTCTTAACATCTTATGTCATGAGAGAAACATCATTAACATCTTATGTCACGAGAGAAACATCGTTAACATCTTATGTCACGAGAGAAACATTTCTTAACATCTTATGTCACGAGAGAAACATCGTTAACATTTCTTTGGTCTTCCTCTACCTCTCTTTCCCTGGGGATTCCACAGCAAGGACTGCCTAGTTATGCTATCAACAGATTTTATTAATGTGTGTCCTATCCATCTCAAGCGTCTTCTTCTCATCTCTTGTTCCACTGGCACTTGTCTGGTTCTTGTCATCTCTTGCTCCACTGGCACATGTCTGGTTCTTGTCATCCTTGTATTCTATGCAAGCAACCAATTTATAAAAGTCTGCAACTTCTTGATTGTTGTTTTTGCTGTCCTTTGTATTTCCGAGCCATACAACAGGACAGACTTGACATTTAAGCTGAAGATTCAGATTTTTGTGTTGAGCTTGATTTCCTTTGATTTTCATACATTGCCCAATGCAATAAAAGCCCCTCTGGTTCTGTGTATTCTTATTTTGGATATCACTGTCTGTCCCCTCAATTTTGTTCTTTTTGCTGCTAAGGCATATGTATGATTCTACATCTTGTAGGAGTGTTTCTTAATAGGAAATAATTATCTTTCCATCAGTTTCACATTGGTCATCTTATACCATTTTAATCCTCCTGTCTTGCAAAAGCACCCATTTTTGAAAGTTTTTTTGACTGTAATTTATAATGTTCTCCATGTTCCAGAAACATGTTCTGACAGCTTTGCCACTTGAGTTAAAAAGTCCCAGTGCAGTGAAAGCCCATCTTTGTTTCTATATTCTTACTGTAATATCATTGTCCATACCTCCAACGTTGTCCGTGTTGCTACCAAAATTTATCTACAAGCCCACATTTTGTATGTGTGTTTATCCATGTGCTATTGGGCTAGATCTGCTGAATTATTCTCTGAATCTTTATTTTCTCTGTGGATTTCAGATCCAACTGCTGCATCTTCTAATCAAGTATTCTCATTTTATCTTGCACCTGGTTTTGGTCATTGAATAGAAGGGCAAGCTTATCAGCAAAATTTATATCATCAGGATGTTTTGTCAGAGTCTACAGAATTCCATTTCTATTGACTGATGTTGTAGTTTTCATAATTCATTTATAGCCAATAAGAAGAGAAATTGTGACAACAGGCATCTCTGCTGTGCTGCACTTTTTATCTCAAACAGTTCTGTAATCTGTCCTTCATGAAGAATTCTGCGTTTCACTCTTCATGTGTTTTCCATGAGAACAAAATGCAAAATAATTTTTCTAACACCCGAATTTGTATGAAACAGATAAATCATCGCTGTTTGCTTCAGAACAACCCTTACTTGATTCTGTACGAAAAATTATGTTTTACAGAAGTGTCCTTAAATAAACTCACTTGAAGTGCTTGCCACTGACTTCTGCCACCTCATCCACTGTCGCACAATAGACTGCAATCTGAGCACCATCCTCAGCACACTTCATAAGCAACCACATGAATGGCCCAAAGCTGACGCGAATAAACTTTTTGGACTTGAGAGGCAGATAGCGGTATATGTCAGTATTACATATACCAGGATTTATCACATTGCAAGTAACCTTGGTGTCTGAAAAATCAACATATAATTATGATTGTTCTGATTAACTGTAAAACTGTGCCATGGTACAGGATACATGAAAGAACATCAATGTAGTAAGCAGAGTTCATATTAGTGGGAAATGTTTAAACTGTTACAGCAATCAGATTTTGAAGTTTTAAAAAATGTAATTTATTTATTCTCTTTGGAACACGTAAATGCATTTTCTATCTATCTTATTAGCATGCCTCGGCAAATGAACCTTTTGACTTGTTTCAAAACTGTCCCATTTACTTTGATGGAGAAGTCATTTTCTTCGAGAGTGCCGTTACTTGTCTTTTGGCTATTTAGGATAAAGTCTTTATTTTTACTTTCTATCACTATTGCATCAATCACTTCCTGTAACATGTTTTCACTTTCTGCTATTAAAACTGTAACATCAAGTTGATTATATTATGTCCACCAGCTTATATTCCAGTATGGGATGGAAATGCAGAAACAATAGTGTTTATTTAATGTGATTTAGACCTGACAATGCCAAAGACTAAACAAATCACAACAGAAACCACCACTGCAGAAACATGTGAATGCTTCGTGCAGGCTTCCAGCAAGGGGACCAGCTACAGTGGTGGCTTCATGCTTTGCAAGGCTGAGGTCATAAGATATGGGGCTCTAGCCACCTGAAGAGGGATAGACTGCACCATGTATAAATAAACCCAAGGCACACCACAAATTGAACATATCACATCTGCTACCAAGGATTTTACTTCAAGGCACAGTATCAAGCAAAATTAGACAGGAAAAAAAATGGATCAAATACATAAAAGAATAGAAAAATCTACAGGTTCTAGAATTAAACAAATATTCAATAGACAAAAGTGGGTCTAGTCAAGTGCTCATTGCCTGTGGCATCCCAATGGCCAAGTGTTAAGGGACTAGTCAAGCCAAATCAAAATTTATATTTTATGTATGCAAACTGAAATAAATTTGGCAGATTATATTTTGATTAACAGGTTCTGGATTTGAGTGAAAACACTGTCTACCTTTCAATCTCTCTGTCAGCTGAAGAGTATGCAAGACCACAGCCAGTTTACTTTGTGCATACATGTCTCCAGGGTGATATTCCCTGTTATCATGGTTGATATCCTCAAAGTTTACATCTCCAAGATTATGTGCTGATGCTGTTGTGTTGAGGATGCGACTAGGTGCACTTTCTTTCAACATGTCCAACAACAATTCAGTCAAGAGGAATGGACCTGAGAATATTAATTATTACGTTACCCTGCATGTTCACTTACATTATTCACAATGAAGAACATCAATATTTATTGTGAAACAGACTGCTAATGATCAATCTTCTAATTTACAGTGACTTGTGCAATTTCTAAGCTACATTCTACAGAAATATCTATACTACATAGCCCCTAATAAGATAAAGGACTTTCATACCCAAATATGCTGTAATTCAACAGAGAAGAATTAACAATTTTTTAAATCAACAACCTTTTTGAAAAATAAAAAAAGCTGAACAGAAAGGTGGGCCATAAGAATATATGATGTGCAGTTATCTAAAAATAGAGAACCAAAAACATGCCAGGCACATTTGATAAAGAATGAACTGCGTTAAAGCAACAAACTACTTTCCCTTTCTACCTCTTGCTGACTGGGTCATCTGCACACATGAAAGTCATATACATTTTCTCCTAGATTACTTTAAAAAAAAATCACAGTTCAAATCACAAAATGTCAGTTTTCATTACAACTGTTCTCTACCTATTTCTATTTAGGGTTATCCTTTTCAGCTTTGCCAAGGAGGTCCCAGATGCTTCAAATTTTCAGGTTCTCTTTGCCCTCCCCACACTTCTCTTCTTTGTGTTTGTTTTCTGAAAACACCCTCAGAAGTCACAATGAATAAGGATAAAGAAAGCAGTGGTTAAACTGAGGTTTCTTGCATCTCCACAGAGATGAAATCCACATGTTCTGTCTGTTCATCATACATCAGGCACTCCTGCAGCAGATTTCATTTTATCAGTGGCACAGGTTCCTGTGTCTTGACATTACAGAACAAAACAGGAAGACTGACAGTAACATTGGATGAACCCTTTCAAGGCAGAGGTTTGGCACTCCCCATGTTTAGCAGAATTCTACAATTTCAGCACCACCTTCATTTCTTCCAATTCGTAATTTCATCATTAACCTTTAGCACACTGCATTAAAATGGTGGAAATTTGCCGTGCCACTGCATTCTTTTTCACAACGCCCCCTTTTTTATAGTGGGTGTAATGTCTATAGTTTCTTTGTTTCTTGGTCAATTGCTATAATTTTTGGAATGTATATAAATAAATGAATGATGAATCTGATGATATAAGTTTTGTTGGTGTATATGTTAGATGTGATAGGAAGAGAGGAATGGAAAGATGAAAAAAAAAAAAACCTCGTGGTGCTGCAGTTGTATTGTCCACGAGGTGTAGAAATGATAAGATAGACAGAAACCTGTCCCTGCTCATCACATTCCTGAACCCTGGCATCTCAATGAAACAGTCAATTGACCAATACAAATCAAATGACAATCTTTTCGTTACACCCATCATCAGTAGCAAAGCAACAAACGCCCTCATCTCGTCAGCAGTGACATTCGTCCACAACGTCACACGGGATGATGCACCCGCATCTTGCCCTTTCTGTTCACTAACCTGACTGGCGTAACGATTAGTTTCCGTTACTAACGTGTTCAAAACATCATCTGTGATGAACAGACGGAATACATCTACCTCAGAGATGTCATCGGCAACGCCCACAGGTCCCACAACTTCGTCAAAGTTGCGGAGCCAGTCGTGGTTGTATCCAGAAGGGGCCCTGGGAATATCAACTTCATCAAAATCGTCGTCAACAACGCTAGACATACTACTGTCGTCCCCATCTCCGCCATCACCCATATTCTGAGAACCGATATCAGCGCTAGTAAAGCCAACAAACTCCTCATCATCGGAGTCAGAATCCATGAAAATTTCAGTGAAAATGGCAGCTTGTTCCATGCCGATTGATTTCGATTTGAAAAATGCACACAAAATTAACGCTAACACTCCCGTCACAAATATAGATCAGAATAGGAAGTGAACTCTTTCGCAAATAAGATTAAAACTAAAGATCCGGGGGTAATATGACATGTACACATGTTATATGGCAGGAAACCAACTCTATCTGAAAGTAGCAGCATTGCGCCTGCAGAACATATAGTACCTCTGGCGCAACATTGCTAACGCAGCGTGCTAAAGGTTAAGCGAACAATGTTGCATTATTTCGTTAGGCCTGTGGCTGGTGCATCTTATTTCAACAGCATTTTGTCAAGTTTACCTTCCTTAGCCCTAGGCTGTCCCCTGGCCACCAAAGCAGCTTCTTTCTCCTTGTCTGGTCTCTTATCTTTGACCTATCTAGCTTGGGAGACACTCCTGTTAGCTATACTACTACCAGCACAGCTTTTGGAGAGAGATACAAGCTCTCCTGCCAAGATCAGGTGTAGATATTCTCATGTCTTGTGGGTTCTAGTTGAGGGCAATTCTTGCAATACTGGCTGGTCCTGTCCTATGGTATGTCCTATAATTCTTCACTATCTCTCTTTAACCTCCAGCTATTTGGTTGTCTAATTCTCTTTCTTAGGTATGTCTTTGTTGTTCATCTATTTTTTTTTGCTCCTTGCGAAACATGGAGCCACCACTGCAGCTGGCTCCTTTGCAGAAAGTCTGGGTCAAAGCACATGCTCCTGCAGCAGTCGTTTTGAAGCAATTTGTTTTACACAATGAGGTTCCCAACCCCCTGCACAATCTCATACTCGTCACCTCTTTCGACATGCCTGGGAGAGCAGCAATTATATTCTTTCTTTGTCTCCAAAGCGACTCCTGAGAATTACACGGAGCATACTTCTGTTATTACATCTGGTCAAGTGATACGGAGGATGCGATAATGGTGCATCTTAGCAAAGGTCTGAAGTCTGGACATGATATTCTAGGTAACTTGTCATCTTTCTGAACCACACAGCTCATCAAATTTTACATTTGGGCAAAACTGAATTATCTTCTTCTCTTCAAGTACCATGCCTGGTGGCCTTGGTAATCATGTCTCTCCACAACTTCCTGTCTCCAGTACTGCACATCAATTCTGTTGTTAACATCTTTGTATGCCACAATATCAAACTGTTCAGTATATTCTCTTTGTTGTCCTCTATCTCTGTTTCTTTCAATCTTTCCTGTTGGCACAATATATTCAATCTTTCCTGTTGTCACAATATATTCAATCTTTCCTGATGTCACAATATATTCAATCTTTCCTGTTGTCACAATATATTCAATCTTTCCTGTCGTCACAATATATTCAATCTTTCCTGTTGTCACAATATATTCAATCTTTCCTGTTGTCACAATATATTCAATCTTTCTTCATCTGTTTACACAAGCCCAAAGAAAGTCAATGGCTTCTTGAATTATCAACTCACCTAAATAATTTGTCTGAAATTGTACATCAAACCCATCCTCTGTCTTTTCCTTTGGGCACATCATCACACCAGCATTATTAATAAGGATGTGCAGATGTTTCTCCTCTGGAAAGAACATAATTATGAATCAGAGATATAACATTTAACAAAACATCTAAAAAAATATAACACACACACAACCACTTTATCTGCCTTTAAATGTAATTTAAAAGACTGAATGGTCACCCAATCACAATAGAATAAATAGTTTAATAGAAAGTCGACAGTATGGCGATCTCTCTGGCAAACCTCTACACCCCAGGGTAAAAGAGGAACAAGCAGTAGTATTAGAAAGTCTAAAATATAGTATATTTATTCTTGGCTGTGACTTTATGTGAAGCATTTCATTTTGTCATAAAGTATACCACAGTCTGCTGCGCTATCAAATTAAACACAATTAACAATTATGAGAACAGTTTTTACGTCTGGATATAATTACATATAGCAGAATTGGTCAAAATGTTACTTTTCTTGAATTTCTCCACAAATTCTCTGATGGACTTGAAGGAATTAAGGTCAAGTTTTAGGAAATAAACATCCATGTTTTCAGTTTCCTTGCGAATAAATTCAGCCGAGTTTTTCCCTTCTGCTTCATTCCTACAAGCTAGAACAATTCTGCCACCTAAAACGAAAAAATAATACAATGTTAAAGCCAGAATCTTAACAAGAGTTTTACTGTAAATAAATGTTATATTTATTTATTAGTACCACTCATTTCTCTCCCCCTCCCCCACACTTCCTTTCTGAGAGCCCCTGAGGAGAAAAAAAGAAAGAATATAGTTCTCTTGAGGCATGTTATAAGAACTAATGTGAAGTTCTGCAACAGGCTAGCAAACTCATCACGCAAAATAAATGCTATAGAGTTATAACATTTAACGAGCATATAAGTGCCTGGGCAGGCTTCCTGCATGTGGGCCAACAGCAGTAATAGCTCCATGCTCCTTACGGAGTCATAAAAGAAGACACTTCATTTTTACTTTGACACAGGTCAAAGCATAAAACTATATATCCAGGGCACTTAATATTTTAATGATATAGTAATATTTTAATTGCACAACTAATCATTCTCTAATAAATGAAATAACCAATGTCTGTGATGGGTTTCCATTATCTGAATTATTCTATAACAAAAAACAGTGGGCCCCCCCTTAGAGCGTAAAGGAGGTTAAGGGGCCGAAACATTTGATCAACGCTGTATTGCTCTGTATAGAGTTTCCTATCATTATCAATACCATTTAAAATAATGCTCCACAAGTCTCATGGGAATAATATTTCAACATATATGAACTAACTAGACAAACAGAAACTAACCAAAGATAAATTCAAACCTCTTTTGGCTAAATTTAGGGCAATTTCTCTGCCAATGCAGCCATTTGCCCCTGTAATAATCACAGTCTTGTCTTTGAGCTTAGCTCCACCAATACACTTTGGTCCCCTAATCCACTGGCTGAAATAAAGAGAATTGAATAGAATCAGCAGTGTAATTAAAGCATAATGAACTGTTTACTGTTGCCATAGAAACCACTGCTGTGGGAATAAGCATATACTTGGTGAAGGCTTCTTAGAGACATTGCTGCAATGTTGACTTCATGCTTCATAAGGAGCGCATAAGTTCGTGCAGGCTCTCTAATGACAACTACAGTGCTGGCCCCATGCTCTGTCGGAGTGACAAGTAGAAAGAAGAAGATATAGAAATTGTTTGTACCAATATTACTGCTGATGTTATCATTCAGAAGTTATCACTATTCAGAATGCTCTCTTTATGTTACTACAGAGCTAGCTTTCTTTCATTGTACTTATCCTCTGATCTCCAGGAAACTGAAAATGTTTATCCACCCCTCTTTATTCATGATAAATCAAGGAAAGAATTTTAAAAACTTTGCTGAGAATGCTATGCAAATTTATCCATGTGAAAGAAATCACAAAGAGTGACAGTCTGACAGAAAGGGATAAAATAAAAAAAAGGGAAGTCAGGTCATAGAATCATGTAGCGGGCAAGGATGAATGTTGAGACAGTATACGTAGCTTATACATACAATTTATGGTACATTATGAAATACAGAGTGCCTCAAAACATATATGTATACTTTAAATGCATATCATTATCTTACAAACAGACATCAAAGACTGACACTTTCATACTTAAAGCCACACTTGTTTCAATATCTGTCATCAGCAACAATGAATGCTGACAATGATTAACAAGAAAATGGAAGTACATTCTGTATTACTACTAATGGAATAGTGGAGAATACAAATTCAGTTTCAGACCTATTTCACAGCCATCTTGGGGATTTAGCAGCTGAACATTCTCATTTGACATCCAAGCAACAACAACAACAAAAAAAAACCGTACTGGAGCCAGTATTAAAAATTAACAATACATGAGAAACACAAGATATTGTAGCAGCGTGGGTGTTTCTTTTATTATCACAATGCTACTACTACTATTACTACTAGGTGGCTGAGGCAGGCCTAGTATTTAATTCAATGGTCAAACTTCCTTCCTTGACCTATCTTCCAAGTTAGAGCTATCTCTTTGACTGGCCCTTTCCGCCAGAGATGGTGATTCCTGGATGAGATAAGGTTCGTCTTTTGTTCAACCCAGACCACGTTCTTCTCTCCTTGTTGTTATAGCGACTTGCTCGTACTAGTGGTTTTAAGGCTATATATGTTATATAGGTTTAACTCTTTCTCACATACCCACTCCACATCCTTTTATTGATTAAACCAACTTGAGTGCTGAATTTCCAAACATAATAGCTTTTATTTACATAACATGTTCCACAATCCTTTCTCATAAAGGTACATTCCAATCTCCATTTTATATCCAGGCATCCAGACCTAGGCTCTATGTATTTCCCCAACGATTTTATTATTATATTCCTTACTGTAGACTCTTGACTAAAGTACTATAACCTGTCAGGCCTGGCTCAATTGCATGCATCAATATCAATTCATAAATTACATATAAAGTTATATATTGTCAGGTGCAGCTGTGGAGGCATCTTCATACTTACTCTTTAGTGAGAGAGCGCATGAGTTGTTTCTCAGTAATCTAATTCACCATTTACTCTTCTGTCCTCTAATCTGTTTCAACCTGATCAGTCTTATACCCTGTTAAGAAGCATCTCAAACAAAACCAACTTATTTTGTAAATCCAACGTCGACAAGTGTTGTAGTATCTGGCTTCGATACTTACGTTGGCGAGAGAGCGCATAACCATACGACAGTGTTGCAAAACTCTGTACAATTTTCTTGTTTAATAACAATGTCTCATCTTCTTTGTATGACAGCCCATCCTGGCTATCTGATAATAAAAGTTATCCACTTTTTTTACGCTTTAATATTGCCTTAGCTTCAATATTCTCTTCTGTAGCTCGCTCCCTTAAATATGAGCTTCATTAGCATGTGACAATATGTTGAACGTGTTTCAAAAAAAAAAACATGTCTCTCTTCACTTAAGTCAAGCATAATTAGAGTCAAAGACCTCTTACCGGAGTATACAGAAGTCCGTTACCTATCACTGTCTTACTATCACCCCTATGAGCTAATCCTAGGTTTAGCAGCACAAATTATCAATCAATTCTAAGTGTTCTCCATTAATTATTTTTCAAAAATTTTATTTTTAGTTTTATAATACAAAATTAAAAAAAATTATTATTTTTACAAAAAATATCAATACAATATAAAAGGATTCTTGTAAAAAAAAATTCTACTAAAAATTTTTAAAACCCAACCCCCCACCCAAAACCAAACCCAAAAACAAAAAACATTCGTACAAAACCCCCCCACCAAACCCCCCACCCCCCAAACCCACACCCAACACTAAAAAAATTGCGGTCTAAACTTCTGCTAAACACCCAAAAACAAAAAAACCCCATGCAAAAAAAAAAAAACAAAAAAACAAAACCACCCCCCAAAAACCCCCCCCCCAAAACAACCCTAATCAACCATTGTTTACCCACCCCCCAACCACCCCCCCCCCAAGGGTAAATCAAAACACCCCCCCCCCCCCCCCACCCCAAACCCCCCCAAAAAAAAAACCAAAAAAAAACAAAAAACCCCCCCCCCCACAAAAATCTTTTTGCAAAAAAACCCCCCCCCCCCAAACCCCCCCCACCCCCCCCCCAAAACCCCCCCCCCCCCCCCCCCCCAACCCCAAACCCCCCCAAACCCCCACACCAAAAAATAAACCCCCCCCCCACCCCCCCCCAACCCCCCCCCCCCCCCCCCCCACCATTTAAAACCCCCACCTCCCCCCCCAAAAAACACCCCCCTAAAAAAAAAAACTTATTAACCCCCCCCCCCCCCCCCCCAACCCCACCCCCCCCCCCCAAAACCAAACCCCCCCCCCCCCACCAAAAACCCCCAAAAAACCAACCCCCCCCCCCCCTTTGTTTAAAAACCCCCCTAAAACACCACCAACCCCCCCCCCCCCACCCCACCCCCACCCCCCCCCCCCCAACCCCCCCCCCAAAACCCCCCCCCCCCCCCACCCCCCGCCTCCCCCCCCACCCCCCCCCCCCCCGAACCCCCCCCCACCCCCCCCCCGCCACCCCCCCCCCCCCCCCCCCCCCCCCCCCCCCAAATATTTTTAAAACCCCCCAAACCCCCCCCCCCCCCCCCCCCCCCCCCCCCCCACCCCCCCCCCCCCCCCCCCCCCCCCCCCCCCCCCCCCCCCCCCCCCCCCCCGCCCCCCCCCCCCCCCCCCCATCCCCCACCCCCCCCCCCCCCCACACCACTACCCCCCCCCTCCCCTCCCCCAAGCCCCCCCCCCCCCCCCCCCCCCCCCCCCCCCCCCCCCCCCACCCCCCCACACCCCCCCCCCTCCCCCCCCCCCCCCCCACAAAAATAGAAACCCCCCCCCCCCCCCCCCCCCCCCCCCCCCCCCCCCAACCCCCCCCCCCCCCCCCCCAATTACACCCCCCCCCCCCCCCCCCAAACCCCCCCCCCCCCCCCCCCCCCCCCCCCCCCCCCCCAAACCCCCCCCCCCCCCCCCCCCCCCAAAATTAACCAAACCCCCCCCCCCCCCCCCCCCCCACCCCCCCCACCACCCCCCCCCCCCAAAAAAACCATAAAAACCCCCCCCCCCCCCCCCCCACCCCCCCCCCCCCCCCCAGAAACCCCCCCCCCCCACCCCCCCCCCAGGTTAAACAATAACCCCCCCCACCCCCCCCCCCCCCCCCCCCCCCCAAAAAACCTACCCCCCCCCCCCCCCCCCCCCCCCCCCCCTCCCCCCCCCCCGCACCCCACCACACCCCCCACCCCCCCCCCCCCCCCCCGCCCCCCCCCCCCCCCCCCCCCCTTTAACCCCCCCCACCCCCCCCCCCCCCCCCCCCCCCCCCCCCCCTATATAAATCAACCCCCCCCCCCCCCCCCCAAACAAAAGACCCCCCCCCCCCCCCCCCCCCCCATAAAAAAAAAACCCCACCCCCCCCCCCCCCCAAACTTCCCCCAACCCCCCCCCCCCCCCAAAAAACCCCCCCCCCCCCCCCGCCCCCCAAAAATAAAAAAAAAAGTTCACCAAAAACCCCCCCCCCCGTTAACCCCCACTACCACACAACACCCCCCCAACCCCCCCCCACCCCCCCAAAAAACAAACCAAAACCAAACATAAAAAAAAATAACCCCCCCCAACACCCCCAAAAAACCCCCCCCCCCAAACCCCCCACCCCCCCCCCCCCCCCCCCCAAACCCCCCCACAAAAACCCACCACCCAACCCCACCCCAAAACACCCCCCCCCACCCCCCCCCCCCCCCCCCCCCAAAACCCACCCCCCACCACCACACCCCCCCAAAAAAACACAAAACCCCCCCCACCCCAAACCACAACCCCCACAAAAAACCCCCCCCCCCCAAACCCCTTCATAAACCCCCCCCCCAACCCAACCCCCCAACAACCAACCCCCCCAAACCCAAAAAAAAAACACCCCCCCCCCAAAACACCCCCCAAAAAAATCACACAACCCCCCAAAAACCCCCCAAACCCCCCCACCCAAAAACCCCCCCACCCCCCCCCCCCCCCCCCCCCCCCCCCCCCCAACCACCCACCACCCAAACCACCCCCAAAACCAAACAAAACACCCCCCCCCCATACCCCCCCCAACCACCCCCCTACCCCCCCCCCCACCCCCCCCAACACCCCTAAACCCCCACCCAAAAAACCCCCCCCCCCCCCAAACCCCCCCCCCCAACCCCCCCCCACCCCACCCCAACCCCCCCCCCCCCCCAAACCCCCACCCATCCCCAAAACCAAACCCCCCCCCCCACCATCCCCCCCCCCCACCCCCCCCAAAACACCCCCCCCCCCAACCCCCCTAAACACCAAAACCCCCCCCCCCCAAAACCCCCCAAAACACAACAAATTCCCCCCCACCCCACCCAAACCCCCCCCCCCCCCTACCCCCCCCCCCCCCCCAAAATTTCCCCCACAAACCACCCCCCCCCCCCAACCCCCCCCCCCAACCCCACACACACCCCCCCCACCCCCCCCACCCACCCCCCCCCCCCCCACAAAACCCCACCACCCCACCCCCCCCAAAACACACCACCCCCCCCCAAACCAACCACCCCCCCCCCCCCCCCCACCCAACCCCCCCCCCCACCGTTAAAAATCCCTCAATTCTGAAAACAAGAATCAACATCCTTAATGAAAAAATAGCCTATATTGTCCATGCAGAGAGCCCCCTATAGACAATTGCAAGTACTGGACCCCCAAAAACAGTCAAGCTTTGTATTTATAGGGCGCATCTCCATCATGAATAATCTTAAGCTTTCATTTTAGTGTTGATGTCTTGTAATAGCTATCCCCCCAACTTTATGTTTTTGGGCTGTATTTTAAATGTTTAAATAAAGGGCCCTTTAAAAATGAAATTCCTAATTAGCACATTTATTTGTAGTTACCACTGACTTTGGCCATAATCTGAATATTTGCTGTATATATTAATTTTAGGCATAATGAAGCAGTTCACTATGATACTTCTCCCAAAAATAGTAGCTGTCTTGTATTTATATTTCTCTAACATGTTTTGAATTTTATCTACTACAACTTTACCCATGTCTCTGTATTAGGGTCCGTGGGGGGTTACAAAATAATTTAATCCCATAAAATTTTGATTCTGTTAACTTGCGTTAAACTGAAAAGGGTAAATCTGTCTTGTTTGCCCAATTACCTAATCCCATTAAACTAAAATTTTGAATATTTAGTTTGGATTTTCGTTAGCCGTATCCAAAACTCAGTAAAGGTTTCTAATATCTTTCTTATGGAATCTACAGTTGCTGGAAGGAATAAAGTATCATCAGCATACGCTAATGATTTCCTTTCCCATTGCCCGGGTATAAAAAGTCCCCGTGATGTTTACATCTCTTATTTTTTCCAGCACTGGATCTAGTGTTAAAACGTTATAACCAGTTGGGAGACAAAGGGCAACCCTGTCTCACTGATCGTGTCAGCCTAACTGGGTCACTTAAACTATGTGATTAATTAATATTATTTTACTATGGGGTTTTTTTATATAAGATCTCTATCCATGTTCTAAAGTATGTACCTATTTGTTTGCTTGTAAAGTTTTGTGTAGAAAGGAATGTGATACCCTGTCAAAGGCTTCTTTTTCCTGATCTAGTGTTCAATAGTATTGCACTTTGACACTGTCTATACATGCGTGTATGTAATGAAATCCCTTATGAAGTGTGTATGTCTACAAATGTTCCTACCGTGTACACTGCATTGTTGGTCAGGATGTACCAACTTCTTCATGAATAATTTAAGTTTCAGAGTGAGAGCTTTGGCCAAGATTTTATAATCAGTATTTAAAAGCGAAATAGGCCTGTAATTTTTTATTGACTTTCTGTCAGCATTATCTTTAGGTATTAAAGTAATAAAGGATTCATTTAAACTATTCGGAAGCTCTCCTTTCTGGAAGGCTTCCTCAAACTGCTCCTAAAATTGGGAAAAAGAAAATGTATAAAAATGTCTGCCGTTAACCCATCTGGGCCGGGTGGATTTATTTTTTCTGGAAAGTACTAATCGCTTCCCTTAAGTTTTCTAAAGTTAAAGTTTCGTCTAATTTCCTGCTCTCATCATCAATTAAACGTTTTGTGTAGTGTAGAAATTTATTTGCGTTTGGTTCTTTAGCGTTTTATAATATTTTTATAATTTTGTGTAGTATTCAAAAAAGGCTAGTGTATTCTGTTCTGATGCTTTCCAATTCATGTCAAATATTTCGTGGATAATACTGTGTTGTTTTCTATTGTTGTGTTCTATCCCTTATTGTGTTTTTTAACAGGTCCCAATATTCTGCAATGTTGTTATTGGGGATATCCTGTGTGTAACCCTGAATGAGTTGTGTTATTGTGTCTGTGAAGAAAGTATTTGTTAGCAAATTATTGTTGAATTTCCAATGTGGGGATCTCTTTAATTTTGTATATGTGTGCCCCGTACTTAAAACTGTGTATGCTGCTTGATGGTCTGTAAATTTAAGCGTGTTTTTTATATGGTAAGTTTTATGTATATTGTAACTAATGGATGCGTAAAACCTGTCCAGTCTTGAGGCCTGTCTAAAATAAGGGTTTGTCTTGTCATGAAATGTGAAAGCTTGTGTGTTCGGTTGTAGTTTTCTGTAAACGTCTACTAGGTCATGTTTGTCAAGGATGGGTTGTAAGTGTCGTATTGATAGGGGGATTTGAATTTTCTTTCTCTGGGATACGGGTCCAAAGGAACTACTGTCTAAATTGGCCAAAACACAGTTAAAATCTCCCCCTAACACTATTCTAGTTCCTTTGTAGTGTTTATCTATAGTGTCATACAGTCCGTCGTAAAATTTGGGTTGGTCAGTGTATAGTGCGGGTGCGTATATATCGATGAGTGTGTGCGTGTCATGTTTATTGTGTTTATTTTGTATTTGTATAATGACAATTCTGCCACAATTGTCTGTTCTATAATGTACTGCTTCCCAATCTTCATTGATTTGGAGGATGGCAGTACCCCCATAGCTGGAGCCCCGGGCGAACCAGCCATGTTTAAGTCCTAATCTAGTTACTATCTGGTCGGCATGATACCTAGAAGTAATCCCCGTTTGTTGCAAGAACAAAAAGTCGGGTTTCTCTTTTTTAATCAGTTTGATAACGTGCTCTAGCTTATTCCTCAAACCGTTGATATTGAGGGATATAACAACTAGGCTGCTTGACAAAGTGGTATCTGAGGGTTGGCCACTTGTTGCAAACTGTCTACATGGCAAAGTGGCAGAGTGGCCACTTGCCATATCTAAACTATTTGACAAAACGGGGGCTTGCGAACCGTCCGTCTTTTTTGGGTTACAAAGCTGAGTAGTGGTCTGAGGCTGGCTACTCGCTACAGGTGAGTTACTCAATAAAACACTAGTTGATGGTTTATTATGTGTTTCAATGATTTTAGGAGGCAAAGTAGTAAACTGGTCATTTATTACACATGGTTTACACAGCATAGCGGTGCCCGTCGGCTGACCGCTTTCTGTCGTAACTAGGTCACTCGACACATTCATGTTTGCATTTCTTGACGAAGCGGTGCATAAAGGCTGACCTGCTAACCTAGTTACATGACTGCCTGACGGAATAGTGATCTGGGGCTGACTATCCGTTCTGCTATGATTATTTAGGCTGAGCGCAGATGAAACTGCGTCGCCTAACTCTCCCACCCCAGTAGGGGGGGGAGTTGACTGCTTACCTAAAACTGTGCTCATGTTAGAGTGTGTAGGAACCAAAACATCAATATAATACTATTTACACTAAAGAAAAAAACACCAACTCTTAAAATATAAGGCACACATTCTAACCTATAGTTATTTTCATATTTTACTATTTTTGTTACAATGCAATTGGCGAAACTTGTTGCTTGGGCCAAAAGGAGGTAAGGCCTCTTCCCACGCACTGGTAGAATGGTGTCCATCTTTTCAGCAAGCTCACAGAAGGGGATAACATCGGGATGTTCATCGTTCGTCATCGTACATCTGTAACACTCACACATCACTTGCCTAAAGATGGACAGTTTCTGTATGCACTGGGCCCCAGTGCAGGGAAGAGAGGCTCGAAGGGGTGGACTCATCCGTCGCTCACATCTTCAAGGTCTTGCCCATCAAGAAACAGGCTTGTCTGCGTCATGATAGACTCCATTGCTTCGTCATCTACCACTGCCGCACTCTCTGCTGCCCAAGAGGAGTACAAAAACTCTTGGATCTGCGTTGTCTTCTCTGGGGACTGGCTGGTTTGGACGCCTGTCTGCCCTGGCTCGTCAATTATAGGCATCGACTCGTATCTTGGTGTAGGCGACCTTGGTGGTGGTGACGGTGGCAGGTCTCTTCGGCTCGGGGAGCGCTGATTTGGCGACTTGTTCTCGCTCCTTCTCCCCTCTTTAGATCTTACTGGATCCATTGCCGGGGTTAAGAGCCTCTTTCTACTCTCTTTTATATCTTTCTTTTCTTGTTTTGTGAGTACTTGTGTGTACCCATCTTGATTGCTGGCTTCACCAGATCTTGTACATTCTGGGGCAGGAAGCTCCTCTGTCCTACTTTGCTCCGCCGGTGTTTTTTCTACAACCACTGCTTCTTCTTCTCTTGTTTTTCTCATTTGGGTGGGGGCCCCACGCTTGTTTGGGCATTGACTAACCCAATGCGTGTCTTGGCCACAAATGGCACACTCTGTCTTCCGTCCGGGTATAGATACCCACACTCGCTGGAACTTTTCAGTGGGTCCTTCTATCTTCAGGTTAATGAAGTGAGGCACTCGTTGTGCCGAAGGCTTGTACAGGACGTTCCATTTGTCCTGGGCGGTTTTAATTCTGGAAACTTCCGCCTCCTTGTCCCCCGTAACTGCCGCCGCTACTCTCTGGGCCGCCTCTGCTTTTATTGTGGGGGGCATCCAATTTAAAGTCCCCTTCGACTTTTCTTTATCGAGGTGTTCTATGTAAATTGACATGTGTGGGTTGGTCCACTCGAATTTTTTGCCGTGCAACCCGGCGTAATGCCTCATTTGAGCCGCCGCCGTCAGAGTGGCAAACCACTTGAACGGCCCTGCGAACCTGTAAAGGGTGGCCACACCACTCGTTCCGACGCCGGCTGGTCCGGCCAGGATACTTGCGATCAGGGAGTAGGAAGCCCTGTTGGCCTGTGGCCCAGTTACAGAGATAACTAAAGTACCTTGCTTGTGTAGGGCACCCCCTTCTAGATCATTTTCCATGTTAATGGTAAAAGTAGGCACAACTGGTGCAGGCATAATGATTTCTTCTTTCTTGGTTATTACAACCAAATTAAGCAAAAACAAAAGTCACAACACAGTTAGCCTAGCTAACACAGCTAAGCTAACACACACAAGTCCAGAAAATACACAGAAAAATCCAAGAATCCAACTGACTCGTGAGAGCCCAGCAAAACTTGACTTGCTCTGTCAACTTCTCTGGTAGGACTGACTTCCTTTCGTCCTTCAATTTCCTATCTGATGGTCCAAAGTTGTTTTAGTTAATACGATTGGTCCATTGTTCAGTTCACTCACCTATCGCCACGCTTAATTCTATGCTGTCAACCCCGTGAACTGTGCTACATAACTGTTTATATTTCGCTTACTTTTTCACGTGCGTTTCCCTATCCTAACTCACTAAACTTGTAAAGGGCGTTAATATTCATAGTTATTCCCCTTAGTACTTTTTACCTTAGTTTAAATAACTTATTACTCAAATTATTCAAATTTCTAAAGCCATTTTCTCATACTTTGTTATATTAATAACCCAAAATTATTGTTCAACTGACTTAAACTTACAGTGTATTTTACACTGTACAACCACACGGTGACACAAGTGTTCAAGTGTTATTTCACAGATTTTCGTGCGGATTACCTTTGTTTGTGTGCGTGTGTGTTTTTTTTTCTCTATCCAAAATGGAAGTACAAGATATTATTCTAAACATGGAAGACGCCCTGGAAGGCGGGTCGTTGCACAGACCCGGTACTCTAGTTCTAACAACATCCGGACCACAAGCCGCGAGAGCCTCTTACTCGCTGATGGCCAGCATTTTGGCTGGACCTGCAGGGGTGGGCTCAAATAACATTGCAGCCCTTTACAGATTTTCAGACCCTCTAAAATGGTATGCGACCCTGACGACGTCAGCTCATATAACACATTACCAGAAGCTTCATGGGAAGAAATTCGAATGGGATAATCCCAAGATGTCTATTATCATAGAACATCAAGAGAAAGAAAAATCCAAGGGGGTGCTACACTGGCTACCCCCAACGATAAAAAAGGACGCTGTTCTGCAAATAGTCACATCCATTACGGGCGACAGAGAAGCCGACGCTTTCCAGTTAAAGAACGCCACTGACAAGTGGGCCTTCATGAGTAACCCGACCAGAAACGTCCCGCACTATGTCAACATGAGACTACAGTCGCAGGGACACGAGACAAACGTAAAAATTTCTGTGACAATGACCGGTAGACGAACGCCTTGCGCGATTTGTGGTTTGGACAGTCATTGGGTTAACCAATGTCCAAAAAGGAAACCGCAAGTAGCAACCACAGTTACAGTTCCGGACAAAGCACAACCTACAAAATCAGCACCATCAACATCAGCTGCACCATTAATACAAAACAACCCCCAGATAACCAATGACGCACCACAAGACACAAATAACGTGGATTTACCCGAATCTGACCCAGAAGATATGAACAATGACAAATTTACACTTTTTGTAAACAAGAGGAAACAGAAGAAAGAGAAGTCGAAACAGATTAAAGTCAAAAGAAGAATTACGCAGATGTCCCCTCAGTCCACTCTGGGTGACACCAATATGACCACTGACATAAACAACAAGCATGACAGCAGCACAAGTGATTGTGACACAGATACACCACTCCGAGGTGGTGCCCCCTCTTCCTGGGCAGCGAGGGCTACAGAGGACTACTATGACCCAGTGTTATCAATAGACTTGGAGAGTAACTCACCGGGACAGGACTTAACCTTCTGAAAATGGAAAAGAACTTTTTCACGAGTGCGTCGCGCGTACACAGACGACCCAGAGTTACAGAAGGGAAACTCGTGATGATTAAAGACGTTAAGAACTGTGTAATTAAAATAATACATATAAATATGAATTCAAGGACAGATAGAGACACAAGATACATAGTGGATACATATATGTGCAAATGGAGATACACAAGTATGTATTTACAATGCTATAATTCTCTTCCTTTTCAAGACATCCTTTCCCTTTGTAGTATCTTGATACTTATTTACTTTTCTGCCTTTTGGTTTTTCATATCCTTTTCACCACATAACCACACTCTTTCCTCCAATAGTCCTTTTTGTCAATTTTCATCCTGTGATCCGTGTTCCAAGTCTCGGGCTTTTCCTTTCTTGAGTGGCATTTTTTTTCCTCATCCATCAACCTTATTCCTTACCCACACGGATGCTCAAGTACCTTTCCTCTTTCCTAGAACTGACTACACCTGCTGCTCTATGCAGTAACAAGGAAACTGCATATGTTTATTTTATGTAAACGTTTAATAATGTTTAATGTTGGGTTTTTTCATGGCGCACACAGTTTTACACCCCAACACTACGCCCTTTAGTTTAACCTTGTTGTCTTTAAACATAAATGGTTTAACAAATAAACTAAACTCTCTGGGAATACTAATTAAAAAATACCAACCCGATTTTGTTTTTCTGCAAGAAACCAGAGTTATTTCAAACTTCCGTGCTAAACAAATTACAACAAAATTAGGCTTAAGAAACGGGTGGTTTAGTATAGGGACATCACACACAGGTGTAGCGATCTTACAAGTATCAGAAGACTGGGAAACAACACACCATAACACGGACACTAGCGGTAGATTAGTTTGTGTCCAAATCAAAAATAAACAAAGCGAACAAGAGGGAACTTAATTTTAGGAGGGGATTTTAATTGTGTCACGTCTGATTTGGATCGTGCTGGTCGAACCTTACCAGAACCGGACACACATGTGAATAAGAATCAGACATCCCCGTGGAAGATATTACAAACTATTGTAGATGAGCATGGTCTAAAGGATACCTTTAGAAGTGTTGAACCAAATAATAGATCGTACACTTTCATAGATAAGACATACCCAGGCTTACGACGAGCTTCTAGGATAGATAGGATATATACATCAGAAATTTACAAGGTACAGAAAACACAACATATTAACAGCACACTCGATTTCACAGACCATAAAGCAGTTTATACAGTGTTAGGTATAGGGACGCCCATTATAACATCTAAAAGATCTCCACATTGGAAGTTTAATAACAGTTTACTTAAACATGATTTCTTCACAAAGGAAATAATGCAGCTCATATTAGGATACACAGAACAGATCCCTGAACAAAATATTGCAGGATATTGGGACCTATTAAAAAACACCATAAAAGACAGGACACAGGTCCTGGCAACCTACATACACAGGACATCCAAAACACAAGAAAAGATATTAGAACAAGCTATCAAACTGACAAAAGATATAGACAAAGCTGACCCGGTTATTCAGATGTTACAGGACCAGTTAGAAACAGCATAAACAACACATATACAAAGGTGCAATGCTGAGAGAACGAAGTTTATACACAACACAAGAGACTCCAAACAAACAGTATTTTGGCGATAGAACAGAACGTTCAACAAAATAAGCAGATTCGCCAAATACAAGATAACAATGGACAATTGCAAACAAACAACACAAACATATGTCAGACCATCTTGGAATTTTATAAACATTTATACACCAAAGAAGAAACAAGAACAGACACGCAAGAAAAATTTTTAAAGTACACAAAATCTCTTACAGAACAAGAAAATAAAAATTTAGACCAAGTTATAACACTCGAAAATTTGAGGGAGGCAGTAAACACACTAAACAGAGATAAGACCCCTGGCCCAGATGGCCTTACATCAGAATTCTATATTTTCTTTTTTTCCCGTTCTTGGACCACTATTAATGAAAGTTTTTGAGGAAGCTTTTCAGAAAGGCGAACTTCCTGAAAGTTTAAACCAGTCGTACATAGTACTCTTACCAAAAGAACAAACAGATAGGAAACTACTAAAAAACTATAGACCCATATCACTTCTAAATACTGATTACAAAATTTTAACTAAAACTTTAACTAATAAATTGAAATCATTCATGCATATCCTAACTCATGACGACCAACAGAACAGCGTGCCGCAGAGAAATATTAGCAAACATACCCCCTTTTTTTAGAGACCTGATTAACTACGCGGCAGACAAGCAGCACGAGGCCGCTTTTCTATCGTTGGACCAAGAAAAAGCCTTCGATAGGGTATCCCATTCTTTTTTGCACAAAACACTGCTTGCTTGTAATGTAGGGCCATACTTTAGGAAAATGGATAGAAATTATATATATAAAAAAACCCGAAAGTAGACTTTTAATTAATCACACAATTACAGAACCCTTTATTCTAACTAGGTCAGTCAGGCAAGGCTGTTCACTCTCGCCTTTGCTATATGTACTGTCAATAGAACCCGTGTTAGAGAAAATTAGACAAGACACAAACATCACGGGGGGTTTCATTCCAGGACAAGGTCAAAGGAAAATTAGCCGCGTACGCGGACGATACGATTTTTTTCCCAACCAAAATTTCCTCTATTCAAAATATTTTAAAATACCTTTAAGGAGTTTGAACGAGCCAGTGAAGCAAAACTAAACATTCAGAAATCAAAGTTTTAATGGGAATAGGTAAATGGCAGAGAAACAGATCAGATTTCCCTTTCCAGTTGCTACAAGTAAATGAAATAAAAATTTACGGTATTACATACACTGCCATCACCAACACAAAGGAATACAGAGGTGTGGAAAAACTTGTTAGAGAAAATAAAAACAACTAGAAAGAGATTAAATATAACAAAAAACTACTACATTTTTGGAAAAGATCGGTTTTAATCAACACTTTTATTTTACCTAAATTGATTTACATAGCAAATGTTCAAACATTCCTCAAGAAATTATTACACAAATAAACAAAACTCATAAGAAACTTTCTTATTCCGCAAAACACCTTACACTGTTATAAAGCATAAAAACGTTATTTACAACCCAAAGATAGAGGGGGAGTATCTTTACAAGTCTTATAGCAACTAAAATAAAAAGCTTTAAGAATCAAGTACATAGGAGAAATAGTAAAAATCCTGAACAATACCCTTTGGCTCTTATTATATTGGTCCTGAGATTATCTAAACGTGTGTCGTTACAAAAACAATCAACTCAATTACTTTGGCAACTTTAACCACGGTTCTACAAAACAATGCAATACGGGTTAGCATACAAGGGTCATTACACCTTTATTACCAACAAAATACACTCGCTCCATTTACCAATCACAAGTTCTTATTATGTGCACAAGAACCCTCATTAAGGGACAAGGATTTAAAAACGTGGGTGTATAACTACTTTTAATAAACTGATTTACCAACCTATTTTTAAGAGCTTACACGAGTTACCCACTTGCTCCACCCGCAAAGGATAAGTCACGTTTAGATTATTATATAACATGGTCTCACCCATTAGGCAAAGACTTGTTGCACAGTGGAAGAACCCCCAAATGCAATATTTATGTAATAACCAATACACAGGAACACAGAAGAATCATTTGTTTTTTTACAATGTAGTACAGTCACTCTACAATAGGAATTTTGGAAAAGGATTGATGGTCTACTTTCCACGCAGGTTAGACATGGTATAGAGTGATATCATGCTGAATTCCCTACCAAAAGTGCACACAACAAGTTGAACTGAAACTTTTGAGCCTGGGTCCCCCCCTTAGTGGAATTTAAATATTTAGTCCTGGATTTGTATCCAAGGAACTACGCGGTCCATGTTTGAAGGAAAACAGTACAACGCCCACTTTTCTTAACAAATATTCTTACCCCAAAAAACACAATATATTAAAAGTTGAAGAGAGATTCAGGGAGGGGAAAAGGGGGGGAGATTGAGGGGGGAGGGGGGGGGGGGGGGGGGGGGGGGGGGGGGGGGGCAGGAAACTAAATTTCACTACCCTGATTTCCCTGACTGTTACATAGGTTTAAAGTAATTATAGCCAAGTTCCGGCTTTCCTTGGATGCAAGTTCAATGTAAATTTGAAGATTTTTTTGGACAAACCCCTTTTCTTTCAAGAGTGCCAGTGTGAGTGAGAGTACGCGTTTTGGTTTTTTATATGTTAAAAAATTTGTGGGCTCTTGTAATTCTAAAAGGAATTTAAAAAGGAAAAAGGGAACTTTGTGGGCAAGTGTAAGCTTTTTATACATATGTGTAAATTACTATGAACTGTTTTAGGAATTTGAATTAACTATAGATCCTTTTTTTAATTTTCGCAGGGGCTTAAAATTTTTAATTTATTATTTTTTTCTTTAATCCTTTATTATATTATTATTATTACAATTTATTTAAATATTTTTGTTTAACTTTATTTGGGAGAGTGCGAATGAGGCTTTATATGTAATATACAATGTATTTGCCTGGTATTTCATGCAATGTACCCGTTTTGTAAAGTTGAAGAACGATAAATAAAAAAAATTAAAAAAAAAAAAAAAAAAAAAAAAAAAAAGGCACTATGAAAAAAAAAAAAAAAAAAAAAAAAATTTACACTGTACAACCACACGGTGAAAATATTGTAGAATAACCCTTTATAAGAGCACTGAAACGGTAAGATAAGGTCATGTGACCTAATCATGTGATAACACATCAGACATGTGACACACAACAGGGAGTATTTTCTCTTATTTTTATAGTTTTATGTTCTCTACTTAATTCTCACTTTCTTTCCCTTTTGTTTTTCGTTTGTCTGTCCCTGATGAAGGCCTTGTGGCCGCAACGTAGGTTTTTTCTTGTCCTTTCTCCCAGTAAGACATCACTATTTGTGTATTTTTCATTCTATAAGATAAGGTCAACAAATGTTGTGGAAATGTTGTGAGCCATTAATTTGAGGTCATTCCATGTCTTCCTCAACATTTTCATTTCTTTCTCCAGTTCTCCATGTGTTTTTTGGTATATCTCTGCCTCTCTTAGCTGGGGGGATGCCAGTACAAGGACTGCCTGGTAATGCTATTAATAGGTTTCCTCATTGTGTGTCCAATACATCGCCAGCATCTTCTTCTTATATCATGTTCCACTGGCACCTGTCTGGTTCCCATCATTGGTTCTATGTTGGTGACCTTGAGAATTATAGAAAGGTTATCATCTCCTTCACTCATTGAAAATTATAGTAAGGTTATGGGAAAATTATTTTATATGCACCGCAAGTGCTAAATGTACTGCTTTATATATACTACTAGAAAAAGCCTAGCACCTTCATCCAAAATCATCATATCCTTCTTCGCTCCTTATTCAGCAGGAAGTCATTTCTGCTTTTGGCTCCCTTGAGGAAGCTTACACCAAATCACATACATGTTTTTGCAGCTGTGGTTCTATAACAATGGTGTTTTACAGGATGAGGTTGCCAGCCCCATGCACAACCACATATTAGTTGCCTTTTACGATACTTACCGTGGTCAAACAATGAAAATATGAATTACAAACCATCAGGATCCATGACATTACATAAACCAGTGATTACATGGCCATCACGACTGGAATATTGTGTATCATAGCCTTTCTATAACTTTTGGCTTTGTGTCGTTTCTGACAGCACATGTGTTGAATGATAATTCTAAAACATAATGTGTTTCTGTGTATTGTTTATTTCAAAAATAATTATCGACAGGAAAAACAAAGCGAACTGGGGGATCTAAATGCCTAATGTGGTAATGGTTAAGCCATATTGCAAGTTGTACTTGCATACGCAAAATAGACTTTGGCTAAGCTAAATTATAATGGCGGATCACATTTTATTTTTTTTATTCATGAAGAAAAATATCCTGTTCAAACCCTGATGGATTATAATTAGGATAGGCACTACACAGTAGCCTACCTCCAATTCCAGATAATATGTTTAACTCTTTGACTCCATAATTATTTTCCACCATGTGCCATAATTATTTTTTGAAGAATTCTAAACGGTGAAGTGTACTGACTTTTAGTATAAATTTTATGTTAATCTTTTTCTGTGAACATGTACTTATTATATACCAAACTGTAGGGAAATGGATAGAGAATTGTAACATATAAAGTCTTTGGTAGTATTAACACAAGTGTGTTCTGTATACTTAAAAAATTTTGCATGTAAAATTGAAAAACACTAAAGAGTTAACCGAATACGATCTTACCAAAGACAAATTACTGTTGTAGACAATAAAACTTTCTTTTTTAGTCTTCAAACGTTGTTAATCCATATACAAAGTAAAAAAAAAAAAACATGCTTATGGCCACAATTAGTCCATTTAGTGTTATTCACACCAGTTTTTCTGTGGTCCCTTGTAAGAAAAAAATAAATTATGCAATCGTGCATTAGGCCTACATAATTTTCAAACAAATAAAGAAGAATAACATCATTTAAAAACTTTTTTACTCTTGTTTAATGTTTTAATAGTATCCTTAGCTTCATCTTCTACCAAGAACTAGTGATTAGATGTTACGGTAGGTCTAGTTTTGTTGCTTTTTGATCGACCAGAATATGACTACGCCCACTCATCAACTAAGTCTAGTGTGTCTAGCTTTTCTGCACAGATTCCGTATTTTGACAACAAACTGTGACTACCAAACAATCATCATCAATGTCAGCAATGTTTCAAAGTAGTTTGACACAATTATTTGCTTAGGAGACTTAGAAAATGTAAATATAAAGCGTGACATATTTCTCTAGCAATAACAACGAAAAATGCAAACACGCGAATCGTCACAAAAATTGTGATAATAACATCAAAACACGCATATGTGCTGCTTAACTACAGTCAAATTAGTTGTTTAAATGGACAAATACATCAGCAGGGCATGACATCTTGAGCTATGAAATCTTGAAACACATACCAAAAAGTACCATAGAAATTATAACATCCCTTTTTAACAAAATTTGGAATACAGGAAAAATTCCCAAAACATGGAAAACAGCAGTAATTATTCCAATACTAAAACCAGAAAAAGATGCCCATGATGCCAGTTCATACAGGCCAATTTCTTTAACTTCCCATCTAGGTAAAATATTAGAAACCATAGTAAATAAAAGATTAGTTTTATTTGGAAAAGAATAATTTATATAATCAAACTCAGTCAGGATTTAGGAAGAACAGATGCACTATGGATCAGATAATTAAATTGGAACATGAAGTAAAATCGGGATTTCAAAAGAAAGAAAGAACTGTGGCAGTATTTTTAGATATAGCTAGGGCTTATGATGAATGCTGGAGAGAGAGGGTGCTCTCTTTAAAATAAAGAAGATAGGAGTAACCGGTAAAATGTATAATTATTTAGAGAATTTTCTGCAAGATAGATATTTCACTGTTCAGGTAAACAATGATAGATCAGAACTGTATGAACAACAAAATGGAATACCCCAAGGATCAGTAATGTCTCCTTCAATTTTTACAATAATGGTAAATGATTTAGGTGAGGAATTTAATGATATAACAAATAAATTGTCACAGTTTGCAGATGATGTTGCTATATGGAGGACTGGGAGACATCTGCCAAAATTATATAAGGATCTACAGAAGCAAATAAATAAAGTATGTAAATGGATGACAAAATGGGGTTTTCAGCTGAATTCAAATAAAACATTGGGAATGATCTTCAGTAAAGGTAGGGTTGTAAAAAATAAAATTATAGATATAAATATCCAAGGGCAAAACATTAAAACAGTTCAAACCACTCGATATCTAGGAATGATATTGGACCAACAGCTGAACTGGAATAAACACATAGATAAACTAGTGGAGTCTTGCAGAGGATTGACTAACTTATTAAGATATTTGAAAGGTAATGGATGGGGTGCAAGCACTAAGACAATGCTCACTTTTTATAAATCTTTTATTAGAGGAAAAATAGATTATGGAAGTATAATATATGACTCTGCTGCACACAGTAACAAGATTAAATTAGACAGAATTCAGCATCAGGCTTTATGTACAATAGCAGGTGCAATCAGATCAACATCAATGGGAGCTATAGAGGTGGCTTTAGGAATCATACCCTTGGAATTACGGAGAAAGGAGTTAAGACTAAATTACATGAATAGAGTTATGTTGGATAAATCTCACCCAGCACATACAGCTTTTACCAGATGCCAACTAACAACTCAGGCCAAGCCAATGAATACCACTAGATACCCTACAGGATGGAAGTGTATGGAGGAAATTGTCCATCTGGGTACATTAATTACATCAATTAATAACAGTTGTGAATACAAGCCAGTGATTCCGCCCTGGGAGATCAAGAAACCAGACACGGACTACCACCTAGCAGAATACTTAAGAAAACAAATAATATAGAAAATATTAAAAACACAGCCAATAAAAATATACAACAAATATCAAAAGACAGCATTACTGTGTACACAGATGGATCCAAGGGAGAGGATGGCAAATTGGGGATAGGAATATATATTCCAATATGGAAAATGGCAAAAGAATATAGCATCACGGAAAATACATCCATTTTCACTGCAGAGATGGTGGCAATACTAAAAGCACTAGAAATATTCTCTAATAACCCTCCCAAAAAATTAACAGTTTTAACTGACTCTCTTTCAACAATTAAAGCACTTAGAAACTTACGAGAATGTAGTAGACCTGATATAGCAGAGGAGATTTTTCTGGCTACTACATACTTATATTCTAGAGGATGTTCAGTATTAATTGCTTGGATACCTTCACATGTTGGCATAGAAGGAAATGAAAAGGCAGATAAAGAAGCCAAGAAAGGTAGATCTGATAAAAATCTAATAAATGTAGGGATGAGTAAATCAGAAATTAAGAGCTTAATTAAAGATTTAATAACTGATGAATGGAAAGCAGAGTGGGATAAAAATCTGAAAGGAAGACATGCATATAAGATGTTCAGGGCTCCAACAAGAAAATGTCAGATATCTAGGGAATTGAAAATTCCCAGTAATAAGAAACTTCTCAGACTACAGCTGGGAAAAGGCTATTTCAGAATAGAAGAACCTTACTGTGCAGGATGTCTTCAAGACAATAATATAGAACATTTCTTGTTAAAGTGTAAGAGGTATGACCAAATGAGAATACCAATATTGGATTATTTGCAGGCATCCAACTTACCTATAAATATAGAGGAGGTGTTGAGAATAGACAGACCTAGGGAACTGCATAATATAGTCAAACAATATCTAACACGAACACATGTTAATATATAGTGGCTGGGAATGTGAAGGTCTGATGCTGTTCTTACAATGCATGTGACTTTAAACAGATGAAAGTCAATTAAATATCTGGTAAAGTCCTTTATATAACAAGAACCACCAGGCCTTTACACCCCTCCACTTTAAATATTATTCTTGTTCATAGTTTCTTCTTGATTTTGTTTGTTTGTTTTTTATTTTTTATTTTATTATTTAACGTATAGGCCTAAGCACAATCGTGAGTATCCCTATTTTCAAATGTGATGCCGCTTTCCCATGTCGGCAGTTGTACATATTATTTGGAATTGAGGGCAATATATATCCTAATTATAACCCATCAGAGGTTGAACGGGATTTCTGTTTATCTTCATTAATATATAATAAAAAAAAAAAAAAAAAAAAAAAAAAAGTCATTCTACGAGTTTTAAAATATGAACTGCATTAAACGGACGATTTTTAGGGTTAGTTCGTGATAAACTAAAAATCACGCTCTGAGCGTTGCTCTGGCATGGCGCGATAAAAATTATTGGAAATAAAGTAAATGACAATTTCCAATGTGTGTGTGCATTTCCTTTGTTGATACGAAAATTGGGGTTTAGTGTTAGGACTGATTAACCTAACTCCTTATTACTGCATCTCTGAATTATTGTTTAAGGGCCTATCAAACACACGTCCCACTGTTCTTCATTTAAACCCAGAAAAACAGTTGAAATGAAGAACCGTCTGTTCGATATGGCCTTAAAAAGGAATTCAACAACACAGCAAAAAGGGGTAGGGCCTAAGGGTTTTTAATCCTAAACCTAAACCATAGACCAACGGGCTGATCACCCGTTTGCCAGACACTTCGATTACGGAAACAACGGCAAATGGGTTGATTTGCCATTGCCCTAAAGACGCCACTAGGCGTGATGGGAAACAATGGCAAAGAAAACCTATCTGCTGTTGCCCTAAGACGCCACTAGGCGTAATGGCCACTGACTGCTTTGACGGTCGGTGGCTAAGGACAGAAGAAGAAGAAGAAGAAGAAAACCATAGGCTAATCCTAACCCTAATGACTTATTTTGATGACTTCGATGAACACGACCCACTGTGTTCTTCATTTCAACCCACAAAAACAATCGCCAAGCCAAAGTCGCCACCACTTGGAAGACGCACACCAGACACTAGGAATGAAAGGAAAGGATGTTCATAGCACATGCAATATGATATGCCAATCTTACCGGAGACCATACACCGTTCCACACAAACCAGCGATTACGAAAGGCCACCATGACTGGAATATTGCGTCCGGGTTAGGCATATTAGCAATGAAATCTTCCATTGCTTTATTTGAGCCCATTTTTGGTTCAACACACTTTTTTTTTTAAAGTTAACAATAAGTTGTTAAAGTCACGCTGACTGCTGCGATGCGTATCAAATCAGAATTATCTCACGGATATAAGTATATGAAACCTATAATTAAATTTGTAATGTACATCTCAGCAGTTCAAAAATAGACTCCTGATAATTGTTCGCATTTAATATCTTTGTATATTTTCTCATTGAGAACAATATATACAATTTAACAATACATATTGGGCTATTTTTGCTAAAGCAATCAGGCTTCGTAATTAGACAGCATCTGGGAAAACAAAGAAATGCTCTCTTTCGTAAAATAATGGATGACAATAAAAATACAATGAATTAATAGCACAGACAAACTGTAGAATCAAGAATTCCCAAGTCTGATAGTTGCTTTAAAAATATGACTAGATTGAGAACCGAAAAGAAATTTATGTTCTAATCATCATGGGTCCCGACGGTTTGTTGTTCATATTTTCATTGTTGGACGAAGGTGCTCTGCTCTTTCTGGCAGTATACTTTGTATCCTTTCCGAGCTATGTTTGATAATAATATTGCAATTATAGCTTAAATCCTTAACAAATTCAGTTCACAAACAGCGAAACAAAAACACGAAATGTTAGTAGAATTATGTGTAGCCTATATAATTTTAAAAAGCTTGACATAGGTAGGCCTATACGACTAGTGATATAATTTTTCGAATCGATTGCATCGAAAGTTGTTGTTGAAATAATGCACAACGGAGCCTCGTTGTTCCTTAATAAATCTTCAGGTAATCACTTTGTCAGACTTGGAGTGTGACTATCTCAATGCCAGAACATGCTGTGACAAGCTGAACTACGTGAGTAGGCGCCTACCTAAATTTGACTTGGTTATTAAACTAATTGTAATAGTTGCATTAAAATCTAATTTTTACTTATTCAGATATATAACGTAAACTTTTCATGTTTAGTTACTCCACCACCCATTGCTACCAGCACCCCTACCTGATAGCAACCCATTATATTTACTGTATTTTGACTTGTTTATGATTTTATTACTGTTAACTTGTAGGAATTTATTACTTTATTGCTTTTTAACTTGTTGCAGTGGGTTGTGCTGGAACTGATAAGCCATAATATACTGTCACTACTCTTGCTTCTCTCTGGGCACTGGTTTCTCTTTCTTTTATATTGCCCGCTTGGAGCATGGCTCTTATACAAGTAAGTACAAGTTGCTTTACTGAAATAAATGTGTTTTGTATTATATGTTTGGGCTCATTTGGTTTACCATGCTTTTGCTTAGTTGTCTGTTTTATTTATTTATTCTTTTTTTTTTGGTTGATTTAAAAAAAAGCCATGTTTAAGAAAATTAGTAATTTTTACAAAAAAACATCACATCCAAACTCTAAACCAGTGTTTCTCAACTTAGGCCATATAATGCCATTGGGGGGGGGGGGGGGGGGGGGGGGGGTGGGGGGGGGGGGGGGGGGGGGGAGCACACAGATGTAAATGAGGCTCAGAATTAGGCCATGAGCAAAAACTGGTTGAGAACCACTGCTCTAAGACCAATGGTAGGCAGCCCAGTAGCTTTGGAGATCTACTTTCGAAATGCTGGGCTCTCTAAAGATATATCTTTATAAAAACCATTTTTGCAGAGTTAGGTTTCAGTTTATAAAAAACAGTCTTAAGATGTCTCTGACCATAACCTTTCTTGACAAAAGTGATGGCTGCATCATACCTGTAATCCTGGGGATACTACACTTTCAAGTGCCAGCATCAATGCAATATCAACAGCTAAGCCCATCTACACTGCACACAAGATACCAGTTTGGAAACAACAGCGCTTCCCAGAAATGATATAAAACATTCCAGGTATTGAGAAAGAACAGCCAGACTGAAAGAGAAAGAAGAGTCTTAACCAAAAAATACATAGAGAAACATTACCCAAGCAACACCTGGATTCATGCTTACACAGATTGATCAGCAAAGAATGCAATAGAAAATGTAGGTGGAGGAGTCTTTCTGAGCTTTAGCAGTGGCACACAAAAAAAGTTGTCAGTCGCAACAGGAAAATTTTCAATTAACTTCAGAACAGAGGCCTTAAAAACTGCAAAAGTCCCAATGACAGAAGAAAGCTCTGAGAGACAAGTAGCTGTCTTCACAAATGCTTTATCAGTAATGACAGCTCTGAAAAGTAAGAATAATGCTGGCCTGGATGACCTAAGAGTAACACTTCACAAACTATGTTAGCAGTTCAAAAGTGTTGTGATACAGTGGATCTCATCTCACTGCAATAACCCTGGAAATTAAGAGCCTGGCAGATTGGCAAAGGAAGGTGGAAAGCTACCTCAACTTGACACAAGCAAAACTTATGAAGAGGGGGTCAGTGGCTAAGAGGTATAGTGTCTGCCTCTATTTCTAAAGGTACTGTGTTCGGTTCCCAGTACAGGGAATATATTTGATAGAAATTTTTTCAGAGCCAGTGGGTCCTAATGATGTCGTACCCCCCCCCCCCCCCCAATCTCATGGGTACTTGAATCGGATGCCTAGCCTTCTCAGATAGGGCAAAAAAATAGGGTCCCGTTTGTTACGGTATATGATATTAACGCCGTCTGCTAAAGGTTACCAGACGTGCAATTGTAAAGGTTAAGACATTTAATATATTGCGATAGATGTTTCAATTACTGAACGCTTCATACACGATCGATTATGACGTGTATAGCGTTGTTTAGGACACAGTCGGTAACTAAGAAACCATACCCTTTTTACATTGACCGTCAAGCTGTTAAGACGCGTCTGACTTTCCTTCCAATGTTGAGCATGGTATTGCCATACAGATATATTTTATGCAAGTACGGACATGGGTCAGTCCATTGCTATTACGAAGATTTGAAATGATTAAAGGTCAGTACGAAAGTGAAAATTAAGGAAGGATGAATTACAGTCCATAGTATTTGGTTTTGCCAGTCTCATAGACTCACTGTCGGCCGTTGGAAAAACCCCAACCGCGCGTGCATACAGCTATGACAATCTGCATACAGTAATTTGATTATTGGACAAGGACTGATAGGATATCTACATATCTATGCCATATATTTTCAAGTTATAATATGTACCTTTGTGATCAACATGCATGAATCGTCTTGACGTGTAAACTGTATTAAATATTTGTGGACTCTATGAACCGACTTGTCACATCAATCGTATTCCCAGGTTCAATTATTGTTCAGAATCTTCCACCCCTGCATTCGCGTAATCTTACATAGAAGGCACGATACACGATCACTCAAGAATATCAAGAAGATAAAAGAATGGCCAGACATTTATAACTGTTTTATTAATATCACATGGAACATTGTTCAGAGCTAACCAAACCACGCCTTGCAACACGCCACTTGCAACAGTGGTGCCCGGTGTCTGGGGACGAGAAAACAACCAAAAAACAAAAAAAAAAAAATTTTTTGAATGACTTTCGAAGGAAATATTTACGATCAGTTTTCCATCACATGATCCAGCTCAAGATGACGTGGAACCCAGTCTAATGCCTAACAACGCGACGTTCACTAACTGAAATTCGTGTAGGTGAAACTATCGAGAAACTGAAGTCGTTCGTTTTAAGCCTAACCAAGGGAAAAATAAGTCATTTGAAGCAGACTACAAGAAATGGACTACAGGAGCAGGCAGTCAGGGGCATTAGCCTAGCTCGTTGACGACCAATAGCACTGATCGATAGCAACGGGAAAGATAAGTCTAGCTGTTTAAATTGTCGTCATTGCAAAACCGTAATATACTGAGTTCCATTTTGCTTTGATCAGGCATGTCCTAGGTATTTTTCATGTATATATGTTAAATTTGTTTTCCATCGTATGTATTTGTTACTAATCGTGGGAGGAAGGGAGGATGGTACTGAAATTAAATTTCTGTGGAGTGTCTCACGATGCCTATAATTAATTTCGGTCGTTTCTCTTAGGTACGCGTTAAACGATTGCACCTTTGGAAACCCCATTGAGGTTTGACATTGGACTGTGTTGTCCAAATCTGCTATCGTTTGACGATTTTTGCGTTGCTGTACTGTCCCCCGATAGATAGATTGGTGTATTTTATTCGTATTCAGGTTAATATATTTTAGTCAGTTCTGTTACCATGTTCGTTACTGGTGAGGGAGGGGGATGGGGGGTATCAGGGGGGGGAGTGGGGGGGGGGGGGGGGGGGGGGGGGGGGGGGGGGGGGGGGGGGGGGGGGGGGGGGGGGGGGGGGGGGGGGGGGGGGGGGGGGGGGGGGGGGGGGGGGGGGGTTTTTTCGTCCAGTCTCCTATGACTATCCATTTATTTTATGATTATTAAATTTTCGTCCCGTTATGAGTCTGTGACGTCATCATTTTTCGCAGTCATTTTTTTTTTTGTGTGTTACCCTGTGAATATTAAGTTGACCTCGGGTCAGACCTTGACCCTTCATTTGGCTTGTGACACTTCCGCTTGTTTTATTTAGTTCATAATTCATTTTTAATTGTGAAAATGTCTTGTTTGCGTCTTAACATTGTTTGTACCCTTTAGTTGCATCATTGCTTGTCTGTCCTCATCACATATATTAACATCTACATTAATAATATGATATTATATGCAATAATACACTTGTAATTTAATTTAATTAATTTTTTCTGCTAATTAAGGTTAATATGGGACATTGCATAATTATGCAGTGATAGTCCAAGAAAGTAGCACTACAATTTATAAGAGATGCCTAGGGCATAATAATATAATATATATATTGACCAAATAAAATAATCTTATAGTCTACCTTTGAGGTAATAGACCCATTGTATATTATTTAATATACTTTTCTGGTACTAAGAGAGTGACTTAGTACATTGAACAATATAATTACTAGGAATTATACCCAACATTATTGGATATTGAGATTAATTGTGTGATATAATTACATTATATTTAACAGATATCATAACTATTTATGATATAGTATTATTTAGATACAATATTGTTACAAAATATTGTCTATTAGTTGAACTTAGACATTAAGTTCAGTACTATTGTGATTACATTATATTGAATATTTCCTAAGTTGAGTAAGTATAATAATTACTCCTGAAGCTACTAATTTTGACTAATTTAATCAGTAATTATCAATAATTACTTACAGAATAAAACGTCAAAATGCTTACTATAAGACCATTTCGTTAAGATTGGCAGTGAAAATGGTTATAAATCTCAAGAACTTCGTCAGCTTGCTGAATCAGAACTGGAAAAATATGAAAGAAAAGAAGAAGAGAAAAAAGCTGCATTAAAGAAAGAGGAAGCAGAACTTGAGATGAAGCAAATTGCCAAGGAAAATAGACTGAGAGAGATTGCTCAACGTGAAAGAGAAGAGCAAAGAACAATCGCCAAACAGGAAGAAGAGAATAAATTGAAACGAGAGGAAATTATTTTACAACAAGAAATGGAATTGGCGCGTATTAAATTGGAGACAGCAAGATTACAAGCACAAAGTGCTGATGCAAACCAGAATAATAACGCACAAAATGGATCATCATCCAGCCAACCTAAACACTTCTCCAACTTTAAAATACCCATTTTCAACTTGAACGTCGACTACCTTTCATCGTTCCTTGCATGTTTTGAACAGACTTGCAAATCTATACCCATTTGCCTGAAGAGTGTCCATGGGTACTACACTAATTAAATGAATTCTTTGGTTGGAGAACACCACTGACAGCTTCTCAAAATGCTGACCCATCAATAGCAAATAACTACGGTGCTATTAAGTCCTTGCTTTTATGAAGATTTCACCTGGACGAGGAACACTGTAGGTTGAAATTTAAGGGAATTTTACCTGAATCTCCAAAAGATTTGGCAGGATTCATTGCGAACATACGCAATACATTTAATAGATGGGTTGAACTGGCAGAAGTCAACAAATCATACGACAAATTAGTTGATTTACTACTGCGGGATAAGGTATTATCTTCAGTTAGCCAGCCATTTTTTGCATACTTGCAGGAGCGTAGAGCTGGTACCATGGACGAGTTAGAAAAAAATTTCTTTAAACTACTGTTCGGCACACCCGAATGCAACCATTTCTAACTCCTCATTAAGAGAACCTCTACCTGTGGCGTCTAATATGGCCTACAATCATAATAACAAACAAGGACATCACAGTGTAGACAGAAGTAGGTTCCAAAGAAATCACAATGTTAACTTTCAGAAGGGACATAATAATGATTTCAACAATAAAAATGAGTTCAACAGAGGTAGATCACGAGATAGAAATTATTCACCTCAAACAAACTACCACAATAGTCAACATAACACTCATTATAATCGATCACATACTCCCAATAATAATAGTAACTGGAATGGTAATAATCATGGCTCGAGACATCGAGATAATAGTTACTATAGAGGACGACGAGATAATTCTAACAATTATACTCGGAATCGATCTCATTCTCGGGGGATCATCTCATTACAACCATAATACAGGGGCGGCAGTTACAAATAATACTACCCCTATAGCTCAGGTCCCACTTGACAATAATACAACACAGTCTTCTGCTGCATGTTTTGCTATTAATTATAATGTGGCAAATAGTTGCCAGCAATGCAATCTTATTTTTCAGAAGGCGAAAGAAACAGTGCTTAACTGCGGACATATTATACCACAGGTAGGTCTTGCAGTCAACGATGGAACAGGCCTATTAATTTTTAACAGAGGATTAGTTAATGGATCCGTCGTCTCAGTGTTGAGGGATTCGGGATCCACAACGATTGGTGTACGACAGTCGCTGGTACATCCCAGCTGTGCAACGGGGGAATATGTCCGTTGCATGACTTTTGGTGGAACAATAGAGTTTTACCCCACAGCTATTATTCATGTTAACACTCCTTTTTTCACAGGGAACGTGAAAGTATGTATGCTAAAAAAGCCTATAGCTGATTTGATGGTCGGTCGTATACACGGCAGTAAAGATTGTACTCCATATGAGATTATAGAATGGGAGAAACGTAACCTATGCACTGGAAACGCCGTGACGACTAGAGCGCAGACTCAACTCATGGAGAAAGTTGATGATAATAAAATGGATGCAGACAACCAAGAGGAATTTGTAGTCAATTCACCTATTGACAGGGAAACATTTGCAACCAAACAAAAAGAGGATAAATCTTTAAAAAAATTTTTTAAGTTGGTCGATAAAGTTGACAATCTATCCTCAGGTAATAATAACAAACATTGTTTTGTTATTAAAAATGACATATTGATTAGATGTTTTAATGACAAATCACAAATGAAACAACAAGTTATGGTCCCATATACTTTTAGACGGTACATTCTTCAACATGCACATGACTCACATTGTGCTGGACATATGGGATATACTCGAACACGATCTCGAGTACTGTCTTCATTCTTTTGGCCAGGGGTGTCAAGAGATATTTCGCAGTATGTACGTTCCTGTACTACATGCCAAGAAGTGAAAGCACGTGGAGCTTTTCACACGGCGCCTATTCAGGCTTGCGATATCTCAGTGAGACCTTTTGACAAGATGGCAATAGACATTATTGGTCCATTGCTACCATCGGCCAGAGGACATAGATTCGTCCTTACGTGCATTGATTTGTGCACACGATGGCCAGAAGCTATCCCATTAAAGACCACCACTACCACAGATGTAGCTGATGCACTACATCTCATCTTTTCTAGAATAGGGTTTCCTAGAAAACTTTTATCAGACCATGGGTCGCAGTTTATATCTGACACCATGAAGGAAGTCATGAAAACTTGGGACATTGATAGGAATTTAAGTAGTATTTATCATCCGATGAGTAATGGTGCGGTTGAAAGACTTAACCGTACACTTAAACAACTACTACATAAGGTTACTGCTAAGCACCCTCATGACTGGGGACAGAGCACTCCCAGCTGTTCTATTTGCTTATCGGGAGGTACCGCATGAACAAACTGGCTTCTCTCCCTTTGAATTAGTTTTTGGTGCTCCCCCAAGAGGTCCTATGGGACTAATAAAAGACTTATTAATTGACGACGAGATGACTCAGGACACTCAGTCATCTTACGAATATGTGATTAATCTTCGGAAGAACATTATTGAGTCTTGCCAGTTGGCAACAGCTTCTTCTGAGGCTGCAAAAGCTAAGGCTCGATCTCTACAAAATAAGTCTCGACGATTACGCCAATTATTCCCAGGCGACGAAGCTTATGTATTACTTCCTCACAATAACAATAAATTATTGATATCTTGGAATGGTCCTTACAAAGTCATTGATAAAATTTCCGACGTTGATTACGTCTTAGATATCAAGGGACACAAAAAGATATTTCATATTAACATGCTCAAGCAATTTCATACACGTCCTGAACACTTACAGTCAATTTTTCATGAACTAGATGACAACACAGTATCCACTTGTCATTATACTAACTTATCTGTCATCCAGGAAGAAGAATCTTCTTTTCCTGAGGTACAGTTACCGTTACCTGTACCAGTAGTTCAACCTACTGAATCTTGGCGGGATGTAACCATCTCTTCAACGGTTACACCGCAACAGCGTCTACAGATTGCTAATCTATTACAATCTTATCCAGATGTGTTGACCGACGTCCCGGGTCGCACATCGGCTATCAGTCATGACATTACTCTCAATGATGATACACCTATTCGTGTACATCCCTATTCTGTTCCTTTACATTTCCTTGCTAAAACTACTAAGGAACTTGAACAGATGTTGTCTCTGGGAATCATTGAGACTAGTAATTCGCCATTCTCTTCTCCATTAGTGATTGTCCGGAAGAAGGACAATAACATTAGACTATGTGTTGATTATAGAAAATTAAATGCTAAGACTATAGTTGACAGCGAACCACATCCACTTATTGACGACTTACTGCCACGTCTATCTAACGCAACTATATTTAGTAAGATAGACTTAACTAAAGGTTATTGGCAGATACCACTGACCGAAAAGGCTAAGTACTACACCGCATTTTCCACGCCACAAGGTCTATACCAGTGGAATGTGATGCCTTTTGGGCTTGTTAATGCGCCAGCTACCTTCATTCGCCTGATGCGACAAATTTTATCAGGTAGACCAGACGTTATTACATATATTGACGACATATGCTTGTTTAGTTCGTCGTTTGAGGAACATGTTTCGGGACTTAGATATGTTTTTGACACTCTAAGGAATTATCATCTAACTGCTAAACCTACAAAGGTGCAAATCGCGTGTAATGAGATAACCTTTTTGGGACATATCATTGGATCGGGATATATCCGAACGTTACCTAGTACAGTCTCCAAAATTCTAAACATAGCAGTTCCTCAGACGAAGAAACAGGTCAGGAGTTTGTTAGGACTTGTTCAATATTACAGTAGATTCATACCAAACTTGTCATCCATCACGGCTGTATTGTCTTCATTGTTAAAAAAAGATATGCCGGTGAAGGTGACATGGACTGGTACATGCAATGAAACTTTCAACAAAATTATAAATTTGTTCTCACATGAACCAATTTTAAGACTTCCCGATGCTTCCAAAAGATTTTTCTTACGAACAGATGCTAGTAACTACGGCATTGGTGCATGCCTGCTCCAGAACCATGATGGCATTCTACACCCCACCTTATATATATCAAGAAAGCTGAAGCCGGCAGAAACGAAGTATTCAACAGTCGACAAGGAACTTTTATCTGTGATCTGGGCAATAACGAAATTTGAGAAGTTCCTCCTCGGTGCTCCCTTCACCATACAGACGGACCAACGTGCTGTGGCCTCTTTGCGTCGCTCTAATCATAAGAGCCAGAAACTTGCCAGATATTCAATCATCCTACAGCCATTTGAGTTCTCCATTGAACATATTCCTGGCACTGAAAATTGTGTGGCAGATGCATTGTCACGTAATCCTATTGACGACGAATAATCAATATTGACACTCTTAAACTACATCAATCAGAACTACATTGGATTGAACGAAGTATCAACTATAAAGGAACTAACCTTGCCTTTAATTTAAACGGTATAACACTATATGCATCACAGAATTGAATTAAAAGACAATCAAGGTATATATAGACATTCAAACTTCGTCTAACGTCCATACACGAGATATGAATACTCTTTGAACAATCATGGATTTATGTCTGACGACAAACCGAACTGATGTTCCTGTGTATACTTAATTCTTGGATGCTAGGATAAATGACATTTCTTTCCAACGTAAACGTTTGAACATTTTTTGCCTAAAAGAATTCATCAGGATCAAGACTACGGATGGATCATCATATCCTATACTAATTAATTAGTTAACTTAACTTCTTAATTGAATTATTATCAATAAAATGAAATGTGAGAAAAAAATGAAATGAAAGAAAAAAAAAAAGAGAACGAAATACTAAAAGAAGAAATTATGAAAAGAGAAAATAAATCTCACACAAGTATTAGATTAATAATTTTTTTTAATGTACCTATACATTATTTAGTTAGTTAAATTAGATAGTTATTATTCACTAACACTTAACACACACAATTAAGTTAAACTTATATTCGAATTTCTTCCTATTTCTTCTTACTTAGTTTGTCTTTTCTTCTCTCATAACATCGCGTTACATTAGAACCTTAATAATTTAACTCTTAATTTAATTAATTAATTTAATTTTAATTAGTCAAATTAATTCCTATATGACATACTAATACGACAGACCTTACTTTAATTTAATTTTCTCATTCACTATTAACATTGGACATTTATTTAGTTGATATAATAATATGTATAATATTGATATATAATGTGATTTATGATTAGATGACTATGACAAATAGTTAGTTGACACGACCGCAACACGGTTCTACTCAGAACATCGTCGGCCATATGTCACAATTGTGTTAAATTTTTTTTGAAAAATTGTTAAGTCGGATAGATATTGAAAAAAAATCTATCGATTTTTTTTTTTCCCGGTGTACAGGGAATTGTTACGGTATATGATATTAACGCCGTCTGCTAAAGGTTACCAGACGTGCAATTGTAAAGGTTAAGACATTTAATATATTGCGATAGATGTTTCAATTACTGAACGCTTCATACACGATCGATTATGACGTGTATAGCGTTGTTTAGGACACAGTCGGTAACTAAGAAACCATACCCTTTTTACATTGACCGTCAAGCTGTTAAGACGCGTCTGACTTTCCTTCCAATGTTGAGCATGGTATTGCCATACAGATATATTTTATGCAAGTACGGACATGGGTCAGTCCATTGCTATTACGAAGATTTGAAATGATTAAAGGTCAGTACGAAAGTGAAAATTAAGGAAGGATGAATTACAGTCCATAGTATTTGATTTTACCAGACTCATAGACTCACTGTCGGCCGTTGGAAAACCCCAACCGCGCGTGCATACAGCTATGACAATCTGCATACAGTAATTTGATTATTGGACAAGGACTGATAGGATATCTACATATCTATGCCATATATTTTCAGGTTATAATATGTACCTTTGTGATCAACATGCATGAATCGTCTTGACGTGTAAACTGTATTAAATATTTGTGGACTCTATGAACCGACTTGTCACATCAATCGTATTCCCAGGTTCAATTATTGTTCAGAATCTTCCACCCCTGCATTCGCGTAATCTTACATAGAAGGCACGATACACGATCACTCAAGAATATCAAGAAGATAAAACAATGGCCAGACATTTATAACTGTTTTATTAATATCACATGGAACATTGTTCAGAGCTAACCAAACCACGCCTTGCAACACGCCACTTGCAACACGTTTGCAAGTTGTGCACATTAAAAATCTTTGCAAGTTGTGCACATTAAAAATCACTCAGCTGTTGGAAATCGTAAAGAGTAGGCCATTCGGCCGCTACCCTGGCAAAATTTACAAAATTAGGAAAACCTATCAACCACAAAAGTATTTATAGAATGTGTGGTTCCTGCATACACACATTGAGATCCTCACCGGTGCTGCTGAGTCTGTGCACTATGCTGATATCATCCTTGTGTGATCTAATGGAGGGGATCGTAGCACTGATGGAGCTGTCTGTGTGCAATGAAGATGATCTTTCAAACCAAACCAAAAACTTATGAAGAGGCCAAGAGTTTTATCAAGAGCAGATACAGGAGCAAGTGGGAAGCAGAGCATCCAGCCACCAAACAAATGATGCATATTACCAGTTTTATCAGAAGCGAACATGTAGTAATCTTCAGACTTCGCACAAGCCACAACAGATTAAAGTATTATTTATTCAACAAGCTGAAGATAGGAACTACTGATGAGTGTAACTGTGACATCGATAAAATGACTGCTGAACATCTGCTTCAAAGTTGCCCAACATATGAGGAACAGAGAAAGCACATATGGCCATCACCAGTACTATTCCTGGAAACACCACGGAGATACCAAGAGCCTCAGGTTGACCACTGCTTTCTTGGAACATATTCAAGTTGACTTCTGAGAGTGAACGCAGAAGAAGAAATACTGGCTGGAGAGGGTTAGTCTGAACTTTCCTTAGCTTAAAAATTAATTCCTGTTTTCCTCCTCCACAGCTTACAGATGTACCAAATCATCCCTTGTGATCTGCTGGTAGATCGAGATCGATCGGTTGTGATCCCTGCTCTAGATCATTGTTTCTTAACCTTTTAGAGGTCCTGCATGCCTTTGCAGCATCTTAAGAAACTTCAAACCCATTACAGCATCTTAAAAAGTCTTGCACCCCTTTATCTTCTAGCTCCCAAAATTTATCAGAAGCGTAAACAAGAAATAAAAGTATACCTTTTTATTTGAAATTAAAAGGGAATATAATTTTATTTATATCTTTAGAGAATGTAGAAAGCCCAGACAAATTGGAAACTGGTTGTTAGAGGCACATGAATTATGAGTGCACTTATGAATAGTTTTCAGCTCTTTTTCCAACAGCGTAGACAAAGTAAAAATAATTCTTTGGAATATAATCAGCACCAATATTCAAGACTTCTTGAAGTAGGTTAGTTTTTGTAAGTACAGTATATTCATAATTAAAGAAAGAGAGAAATAAATTTAAATATGCTTTTCATTTTATTATACATTGTTTGGAAAATATGAAAACTGAGTATTTTACATTTGATAGTAATTTTGATTTACTAGATCAGTGAGCCTTTTACTGCTGCTTCTTCTCAGTTGTGCTTCAGAAAATGTTCTTTAAAAAATGTGACTTACTGAACTTCTTCTTCTCCTTCTTCCTCGTTCGTCCTGAAAAGGACGTTCGTTGCGTTGTGTCTGTTTACGCCGGAGCTGTGATATCTGCACCTTTCGGTCGACACATCCGACTTCAGCACAGCATTTTTTTGGGACCGGGTTTGCCTTCCCTCTGCAATCCCTACTCTCTCAGCCAGACTGCAGTGATGCAGCCTGTTTCCAGGACCACCACATGGAGGTGGAGTAGGGTCTTGGTCAGCTCTGGTTCGCTGACCCTGATGCAAGCAGTCAAGCTATGGGTCGCTGACTGCATTCTCTATTGCTGCATCTTTGGGTCCCACTTACTGAACTCATGTTGTCAGTGTTCTGTTTTGTATAAATGCATTGAGTCCTGTGTATTATAGTGTGCTTATGATGATTCACCTTCTAAATTATATGGCATGTTTCGTGCACCCAGAATTCAGGTCGTGCACCGATGAGGGGGTACATGCACCTCTGGTCAAGAAGCACTGCTCTGAACATTCACAAACAGCTGCCATTATCATAACCTGCCTGTCAGTTGGCCAGATTCTTCACACTTGTTGTTCTTTTTTAAAAAAGGGAAGGGGGTGTGTGTGTGAAAGCTTAGGGTATGTGGGTTAATATTTAATTTACCGTTAATTTGATATCACATTAGTAATATTTTAGGACAGAGGGAAAAAATACACATACACACACCCACAATGTGGAAATTTTCATTTACCCTGTACACAATAATTGTCCAGAATGGATAATGTCATAAGTGAACAGCAGCTATTGAACATACTGTCTCAGACTGTAAACAATGTATCCTAATTTTAACATTGAACTGGACATTTTTCTTCATTAATGTTAAAAAATTAAATGGCCAGGTCCAGGTGTAAGAAACAGACCTATAAAAGAGCTATACATTAACTGGTGCAGCTGAAGATTAATGAGGGAAATGAAGATTAATGGGATATACCATCAGAAAACAGCCAGCTAGAGAGCAGTACATTAACTGGTGCAGTTCGGCAAGCATGCTAACAGTATTTCATAATCCTGATGCAGTTAATTTTAAAATGCAGATTCTAATTGTAACTGAATTGTATTGACATATGTCAGACTCAGTGTCAATCATATACATACATGCCACACGCTATGGTTTACCCATAATCTGTACGGGGTGTTTGCGTTTTCAGATGTGTACGGCCCGTACAAACATCTGTACGGGTTTGTTCGCCTAATTATTAAACATACATATAAATCGATCGTCTTGTGCCACTACTGTAGCTGTAATTTGCGTCAATTTTAATGTTATTTGCAAGAGAGTTAGCTTCCGTTTCCGATCTTTATTTAGTAATGGGAGTATCCGCGTTTATTTTCTGTGAATTTTTTAAATCGCAATCAATCGGCATCGAACACGCGGCCATTTTCGCTCTAATTTTAATGGATTCTGACTCCGATGCGATGACAAGGAGATCTTTGTCTTTATTAGCGCTAATATTGGTTCTCAGAATATGGGTGATGGCAGAGATGGAAACGAAAGTAGAATGTCATTGCTAGTATGTATAATTTTAGAGGTTAGGATTAGGTTTATCGGAAAGGTTTAGGGTTACGGCCGAATGTCACTGCTGACGAGGGCGTTTGTTGCTTTGCTACTGATGATGGGTGTAACGAAAAGATTGTCATTTGATTTGTATTGGCCAGATGACTTTTATTGAGATGCAAAGGAAAAGGACTCTGTGTTTGTTGGTTTTTTTTTTTTTTAATTTAAAAAAAAAATTTTAAATAAAAAAAAATTTTTTTTATAGTTTTTTTATCGTTTTTTTCATCTTTCCATACCTCTCTTCCTATCACATCTAACATGTACACAAACAAATTTTATATCATCAGATTCATCATTCATTTATTTCTATACAGTCCAAAAATTAGAGCAATTGACCAAAAAACTATAGAATTTACAAGTCATCCACTATAAAAAGGGGTGTTGTGAAAAAGAATGCAGCTGCAGGGCACATTTTCGGGAAAACAATGCAGCGTGCTAAAGGATAAGGTCCTATCAAACACAGGATTTCCTGGCCTGTTAGTGATAATTAAGCGCAGAATAGACTAAATGATGACACGATCACATCATTTTTACAGTGCAAAATAAACTCAGACAAATATTGTTTGAGTTTTAAAATAAATGAAGACCTGTTTTAAAAGGTAAAGTCCCCATGCCTCTATGATGCAGCTGTAATTGAATTTTTTTTTACACGAATTAACTCTTTTGATACGTTTTTTTCTGTCTTTTTTTTTGTACAGGTTTTGCTGGTCTGTATACAGGGTTTTTGAATTATTTGTACAGGTTTTTCATCTCCGAGGTGTGGCATGTATGCATATTTGAATATGCATTAAAATATAAGCGTCCATTGCTTGGGGGCATTGCATCCCTGATTCACTTTTTTCTTCTGTAATCACTTAAATATTTATCTAACACATTGTAATGTAACTGACAAATTTAGTGTCTTATGTATACAGTGTGCTCCTTGCCTCAAGTAGCCAACACTCTTATTGAGAAAAATGGAAAGTTCCATTTCATCAAAACTGATTGTGACCACTTTAGATTATTGCTGCAGATATGGCCATTTTGTAAACATATGACCAACTCGATTTTAAAATGATAGATTTCACTATACTGTTCAGCTTTATAAGGTGGGTTGACCATGTTGCTGCGTGTGACTTCTCAAACTCAAGAGCAGCATCATGTGTTCATTTGACATTGTTTTAAAATAAATAGTTGTAATTGAGACAGAAACAATTGTTTAAAATATCAACTTTTTATTCCTATGACTGTGTTACAGTTTTTTCACATACTGAGAAAAAAATGAACACCAAATCTTTTATTTAAATAAATTTACGTAGCAAAAATTGACTGCTTTATGTAAAGCTCAGGCTTAGTGTATATATTAGGATTCTGAAACAAATTTATTTAGCATATTAAAAACAATTAAAATTGATTTCATTTCATCAGATTTTTGTAATCATTTCAAGAATTACAAAGCGACATTTTCCTGAACATTTGCAACAACTGTCAAAAAGCACTGGTATAATAACCACATTGCAATAATCAATGTAGCAAATAGCAATAAGTAAATAAGAAATGATGTGATAAATTATGTGAAGTATAACTTATACAAGGAGCCGCAGTGGTTAGTGCACTGGCTTCCTAGCTCGGTGGTCAGTGGTTCGATCCCCAGTTGAGGTGGGATTCTTTAGACCGCAAACAGCTCTGGGGTTGACCCAGCCTCATGAATTCGGTACCAGAGCAACTCTGGGAAGGTTAAGGCGGCCGGCATAATGCTGACCACATCACCCCTTGTGTGCCGATGGTCAAGAAAATATGGGCCTAACACCATATTCCCAATATCCCTCAATGGGTGTGTAACGGGATCCTTTACCTTTTTATAACATACAAATGAAAAGGATAATTATTATAACATAATCAACATATAGTTTGATTTTTATTTTCTCAGAAATCATGATACTCAGAGTTTCTATAAACCATTACTTGAAAACCCAGGCAAAGCTGAGTACTTTGAAGCCTTTGTATATCTATACATATATAAATTATTTTTTTTTTGTTGGGAAACATGTTTTTTACTTGTCATTTTTTTTCAAAATGACATTTACACTTTTAAGTTAACAACTTTTTAAATAAATATCCAATTGTTCAACATTTATAGGTTTGTCATGAAGCCATCTGGTAATATTGGCATGTTTGATCCCACGGAGATTCACAACCACAAACATTTGAAAACATACATGAGGGAAAGTCTTGTGCGGCTTGGTTTCCATATAATCTTCTTCTTTGTTTTTCTTTATTGGTAAGTGATATTTAGGACAGCATTTCATGTTTAGGTAATTTTGATGATACATTGGTAATAATATAAAGATGAATGTTATGCCATGTTATGCACCAACTAATGACAAAGAAGAATCCATGAAAGGGTAGTTTTACACCAGACTTTTACGTTTTATGCCAGATTCCAGCAGTTTTAGCCTTGACGATTCATCGATTGCAGTGTTATTCTCTAATAGGCGATCATTAATTGTCCTCAGTATCTCCCCCTTATCCATATCCAGTGCACCTTCTATGGGTGCTCTTGAAGCTAGTCTGTCAGTTCTTTCATTGCCATGAACCCCCACAAGACCAGGACAGTATGCCTACACCTGTTCCTGAAGATTCAAGGCTTCTATGGAGGTTTTCCATTCATGGTGGAGCCCTCCACTTTATACCTTTTGAAGCTTGGATTGTGAGTCTGATACAATAACTGCCCTTGATAAAGAAGTTTCAGACAGCCACCTTAAGCCTGCAGTAGCTGCCTCTACCTCCATTCTTATGCTGGAGGTTGCTTTATGTAAGCCCTACTATGTTCACCGACGATTCTGCCCTTTACTCTAGCAGAGAAGACCCACCCTAATTTCTCACCACGTATTACAGACCCATTAGGGTACACAATGACATTATCATCCCCAGCATGATCATTTATCAGCTGATCAATTTCCTTCTTTGTCCTCCCATTGGCCCAAGGTCTGCACTCTCTGCCAAGGCTGATGATGTCATAAGATGTACAACACATAAGTGTAAACACACTTTAATGTGAGATGTCTGAGAAATCAAGAAGCAAAATAAAAATATACGGTTACAATATCCAGTCTTCTTTCTTTTGTGCTCGTTACGGAGCATGGAACCACCATCACAGCTGGCTCCCTTGCAGGAAGCATGCACCAAGCATTCACATGTTCTTGCAGCTGTAGTTTCTGTGGTAATTGGTTTTACATGAAGAGGCTGCCAAACCCATGCACACAACGTCATATTAGTCACTTTGTACGATATGCCTGAGGGTGTAGTAGTCCTATTCTTTCTTAGCATTCTGCCAAAGCCACTAAGATACGAGTAGTTGAACGAGTCATGCTATCTGTGCTCAGTGACAACTTGTGAAGCATGGGCCATATACAATAATCATAGTTAAAACCTGTATGTGACGCTATCTGTTCAATGCATGAACATGGAGCTGGGCAATCCAGGGAGAGCAGTGGGTGTTATATGATTTGTTCTTTGTCATGGATGTGACGTAAAGTCACATTTTAAACAATGAAGTCATTACTCTTCTCATATCACTTACCATTGTGTGTCTAGTTAACTGCAGTGTTCCTTTTTTTAAAGTACATGGGACTAACAACACATGTAAAACGGGTTGCTACAGAAGTTACTGCTGCATGTGCACATGAAGTGCTTTTACATAAGCTTCCACTTGTAAACATGCCATTTGTAGTGTGGTCACCTAGTGCTCCAAGCTTCCACTTGTAAACATGCCATTTGTAGTGTGGTCACCCAGTGCTCCTAGAGGAGTGAAATCGTACAAGAGATAGTAAGAGGATTTAAAAAAAACCCCCCCCCCCCCCCCCATGCTAAATATTTGGGATAATATTAATTGTTTGTCATAGAAATTGAATTGATCTATTTCTTTCTTCAGGATGATCTACTCCCTGGTGAAAGGATACTAGCATGTCTATCAGGCATCAACTATATCAGTCAGGCAAACAATCATCAAATAGACACATTCATATGATAGTGTATCTTGTACATCTCTCCACGACTTCGTAATTTTTTTTTTTACATGGACATTATCGTTGTGTTGTGACTTTTTTTAATAACTAGTTTATAATACTCACATTGAGAAGTATGTTTTGAATTTGGCGAAAGATATTTTAATAGATTACATAAGCATATTGCTTACCCACTTTGTTGATGATTCAGCAGTGTGTTTAATTTTTGTGGCCAGTTTCAGTGGTGGTCTTGTGGTGCTCCATAAGGAGTCAAAAATAGGAGGATAAGCCAGTGTCATGAGCTTCATAGCTGCTCTAAAGAACATAGAGATTTATTGACTGTGGGCTAACTGAGACAGAAGTAAGATTGTGGGCTAACTGAGACAGAAATAAGATTGTGGGCTAACTGAGGCAGAAATAAGATTGTGGGCTAACTGAGACATAAATAAGATTCTTCTTCTTCTTCTTCGTTCGCCCTGAAAAGGACGGTGGTTGCGTTGTGTCTGTTTCCAACGTAGCTGTGGTATCTGCACCTTTCGGTCGACACATCCGACTTCTGCACGGCATTTTTTAGGACCGGGTTTGCCTTCCCATTGCGATCCGTACTCGCTCAGCCAGCCTGCACTGTTGCAGACTGTTTCCAGGACCACCACTTGGAGGTGGAGCACGGTCTTGACCAGCTCTGGTTCGCTGGTCCTGACGCAGGCAGTCAAGCTATGAGTCGCTGACTGCGGTCTCTATTGCTGCGTCTTGAGGTCCCATAAATATAAGATTGAATGTGGGCAAACTGAGACATAAATAAGATTGACTGTGGGCTGAGACTAAATCAAATTGACTGTGGGCTATCTGAGATATAAATAAAATTGACTGTGGGGTAACTGGGACAGAAAGAAGATTGATTGTGGGCTGAGACAGAAAAAAGATTGATTATGGCCTAACTGAGACAGAAAGTTGCATGAAAATTCCTCTTTATACTTCTTTCATAGATTTTCATTCCCAGACACACTTTTTTGATGTGAGTAACTTTTCCTAAAATTGTCTTATTGTCATATTCTTGCACTGTTGTAAAGACATTAAATACCCTTTCATGCAGTGACAGTCTATCAGAATCCTGACAGATGATGTGGGAGTTACGATAAATATGTGTGCTGTGTGTTTTTGGCTTACAAAATAACATATTGTTTAATTTATATCAATATCTCACTGCAGCACTTTTTCACATTTATACAATGTAATGATAAAATGGTTTTGCTTTCTTACCCCAAACCTCCTACTTTCACTACTGTCCCTTCTTTTTTCTATGTATTATTTTATTGGTGTATATGAGCACATTAGTTTGTTATGATAAAGCTGAAAGTAAAGACTACATATGTATGGCATAGAACTTGTGTTGCTTTCTACTGATAAGTTGGAGTTCCTCACTTTCTTCGGATAAGTTGGAGTTCCTCACTTTCTACTGGTAAGTTGGGTTCCTCACTTTCTACTGGTAAGTTGGGAGTTCCTCACTTTCTACTTGTAAGTTGGAGTTCCTCACTTTCTACTTGTAAGTTGGAGTTCCTTACTTTCTACTGGTTAGTTGGAGTTCCTCACTTTCTACTGGTTAGTTGGGGTTCCTCACTTTCTACTGGTTAGTTGGAGTTCCTCACTTTCTACTGCTTAGTTGGAGTTCCTCACTTACTTCTGGTAAGTTAGAGTTCCTCACTTTCTTCTGGTAAGTTGGAGTTCCTCACTTTCTACTGGTTACTTGGAGTTCCTCACTTTTTTCTGGTAAGTTAGAGTTCCTCACTTTCTTCTGGTATGTTGGAGTTCCTCACTTTCTTCTGTTTAAGCACTCTGAGATCCTGAATTTTCTTTGCTGCTGTACATGTTTTTAAGTTTTTTGATCATCTGTTTCTAATATATATCTTTTTAAATCTTACAGGTCCTTATTTGTTTCTGCTCACTTTCTGTGGTCAACACTTCATTGTCGTGTATGTTCTTTCTTTATGTGTTATTTTCAGTTTTTTTTCCCTTCATGAGTAAGCCATCTGTTTTAATTGCTTTTTGATTGTTTTTTGGGGGAAGATCCATATCATTCATTACGTTTAAGCTCCCTGTGGATTATAAGCCTTCAGTAAACTCAAGCCAAGCCTTTCTGTCATGTGTGATCTGATCATGGTCTTTCCAAATCTTTTTTATCTGTTTCATGTCTTGTATCCATTTATCTGCTCCTCACGTTTTAAGGTCTAAGGTCCTTGTACTTAAAAGAACTATTTGTTCTCTTGTCTCTATTTCTCCAGTGACCTTATCCTTGTCAGTTTCATATATTTGTTCTTACAAAACTTGCATAGCTAAGGTCAGTCATTGTTTCAGTGTGTGCTCATTCACATTCTGTTTAGTAGTCCACAAAGAAGCACAAATTCCATGCGGTGCTCACTGTTTTCTCATACATCATTTGTAATGATACATGATTGTCCAGCCTGTTATTGGAAGTGAGTTTCAGGCATTTGATAAAATGGATTACTCAGCACTCTTTTTTTTTTGGTGTGACATGCCTTTGAAGAGTGCAGTTTAATCAATAGGAACCTTGAGTGACAATTTATTTTATATTTCTGTTTGTTGTAGTGTGTTACAGCTTGCTTAATACTCACACCATTTAGTTTTCAGTTTTGCATGGACTTTTGAACTCATCGATGTACAAAGTTAGAACTTTCTGTGTTCTAATAATGTTACATTTAATCAAATGGATGCACTGTGTGTTGTCATCCTATAGTGAATAAGATGTGTACTTCCAAAGATAATTTTTGCCAGAATAATGATGCTACCAAGTTAATGCTTCTAAAATGAAGAATCATCACACCCATTTTTTCATCAAGATTAAAAAAAAAAAAAAAGGATTTCTGTGTGAGCCCCATCATTCTTTGCACACACACACACACACCCCCGCATTGTAGATGAATATTAAGACTTTTCTCTGGCACATAAAAAAAAATGCTGCTTTAATCCTTAGCATCTATCAGATTTGATCAGGTCAGATGTTTTCTCTGCCATGAAAGTTGACTGCAATAGATCTCCAACAGTTTTCTTCTCTTCTGTTGATGGTATACTCAAACAGGTTACTTCCTGTCCATCTTTTATCCACTTGTATCACTGTAGCCCTAAACACGACCCTCTTTAGTCACCTTGTACAACATACTTAGTTGTGGTTCTGTTCTTTCCCACTGAATATTGGACACCCCACTTTACACACAAAAATGTATTGTGCTGCTTTCTTGTGGTAAGTTGCAGTTTCTCACTTTCTTCTTTTTAAAAAATTTTAATAAAAAATCATGTGACATGGAACACATCTCAGTGGACCATCATTGTCATCATTTTACCTTTGGCTCTTTATGGTGCATGGAGCCACCATTGTAGCTGGTCCTCGTTGTGGGAAGTTTGCAGCAAGCATTCACATGCTCTTGTAGTGGTGGTTTCTGTAGCAATTTATTTTACATTATGTGGTTGCCGGTCTCATACACAACCTCATATTAGCTGCTTTGTACGACATACTCGATGGAACAGTAGTCTTATTCTTTCTTTGTCTCTTCAAAGCCCCCAGGAGTACGGGCTATTAATGATGTCAGTTACGCTCTTTTCTTATTCAGTATAAATTGTCTAGTGTTGTAGTCTCTCATTTCTTTGAATGCCTCTAGTATTGACTTCTTAGGATGTCTTTTACGTTGATCATACAACAGTCACTTGCCTTCTAAAATGATGTTTACACGGTTAATATTAACAGTGATTGCTGAATCATTTCATGTCTCCTACAAAACCTGTTTTGGTTGCATTCTTATGGCAGCATTTCATGGTAGATAAGTAAAGAACTGCATTTCAGTCACACATCATCTCTGTATTATTTTAATGTGTTAAAGCGACTGACTGCCAGATTATTTGTTATTCTGTGCCATATTTTTATCCATATTAGGTTGGTGCAGAAATGATAAAAATGTGGCATGAAATCCTTGAAAGACTGGTTATAGCCTCTTGTTCAGAAATAGTAGCTCTTTAGCATCAGTGACATCAGACAATGTTTACTCTCAGTTTTGAAAGATTTATGCATGCAGCATATTTGTACCATAATGAGAATGAAATGCCACTGTCGAATCAAAAATGTCTTTTAGTTTAGTTACAGAAGTGTACTTTTATTTTCAATAGTGTCCATTTTTCCAATAATAATTCAAAAACAGTTTTGCTGATGTTTTCATTTGTCTTTATAGTTGTAGCGAGCTAATCATAATGACTTTTGGAAAGTGCCAATATTTGTTAGGGCATGTCTTAAATGTATGAGAAGTTTATATTATAAAATATACTTTGATATGTTTTAAAACAAAATGTAAATATAGAGTTGTAGCATTTGTTCATAGATTGTGATTCATCACCATTGTCATCTTATTAGTTGCCATTCAGCTTCCCCCCCCCCCCCCAAAAAAAAAAGCTCAGGCCTTCAACAGATACATGCAGCCTTCCTGTCTTGGTTCAAAGTCTTTCCATGTCTTCATTATTGCGTGCATGTCTTATTTCTAACTCTTTTCTCCATTTGGTTTTAGTCTCTCTCTATTTCTCTTACCTTCGGGATGCCAGTACAAGACATACTGTAATGTTGTCAGCTGGTTTTCTCAGAGTATGACTTATCTAACACCAACATCGACTGTAATGTTGTCAGCTGGTTATCTAACACCGACATCATCTTCTGGCATCTTTCACTAGTATTTGTTTGGTTCTTTCCATCGGTTTCACACTAGCGATGTCATACCATTTCAGTCCTTCTGTTCTTCACAAATCTATCTTTAACTCATTCTAACCCAGGCAGTTTTCCGCTTTTCCCCAGGCCCAAAAATAGAGGCATTTTTTTCTACAAGTGATGTTTTAAAAAATGCAGTAGGCATTTAAATTAATTCAGCAGATATATGTATTATGCATAAAACTTTACGAAATTGGCCAAAGAATGTTGTGAAACAATGTTGAGTTCTTATATGATGTAATATTTGTTTGTTATGTCTTGCAAAATATAGAAACCATAAAAAATATAAATTAATCAAAATTGTGCACTTACACGTATAACTATTTTAGCTCTACTCAATTTCTTGGTAGTTAAAACCCAGGAATAAAACGTATATCTAGTTGAAAATTAATCCAAGAAGTTTGATCACAAACAAATTAAAATTCTAATTTTATGATTTTTTTTGCATATGAGCAGTCACATACTGCTGAACTATCATCTCCCTTACACATTACTGTCCCACACAGTTGAATTAATTTATTACTTTAAAATATTTTTAAAATGTCCTACTCGGAGTCGAAAATAGGTTATTATTGATATAGCTAAAATTCATTTAGAAATAATCTGTTGCGGTTGATCCGTTGATAGTTCATGACTGTTGTGTATGTGACTGCGCTACATATAAACAAACTGCTTAATGACATCATCAGTTGATAAAAGTATGTAAAAAATTAAACACCAGAATATTTATTTTACTACCAGTTCCAAACATATGGTCCACAGGAAGTGTTTGCATGATTTGAACAAGCTATGGCGACTTATTTTCTAATTTTTCATTCAGATTTGGAACACATATAAAGCGGGCACGCCAGCGGGCAGATTTATAGGGTAGCCTGGCCCACCATGTGGGTAAAAATGAGTTAAATTGTTCTCCATGTCTTAGAACCATACAATAGGAATGACTTGACATTTAAGTTGAAGATTCTTATTTCTATGTTGAACTTGTTTTCTTTTTAATTTCCATGAATTCCATTGGTGCAGTGAAAGCTCCTCATCTTTTATATAATTATTATTATATCATTACCTATTTCAGTTTTGTTTCATGTTACTGCCAAGTTTTATGTTACTGCCAAGTTTTATGTTACTGCCAAGTTTTATGCATGATTCCACGTCTTGTAGGAATGTATCTTCAAGTGCAGTCTACTTATTGCTTGTTGCATTTATTCTCATATTAGTCTTTTCTCTTGTTTTTTTTTTCCCCCACACCTAATTGCTGTAGCCTCTCATCAAGTATTCTTATTTTGTTTTGCATCTGGTTATGATTCTGGGACAAAAGATCCAGTTCATCAGTGTCACAACGTGGCTTTAATTAGAGTCTGTCTGAGTACAGAGACAAGACACCAGTTTAGGAAAGTCTGAGAAGATAGATATTGATCAGAATTACAGTGAATGTGGAAGGATGAGACTTATAGCTTCAAGGGTGAGAACCTAGATTGACTCCCTCGCCACTTGTGACTTATTTACTAGCTACTGTCTCACCACCTCTGACTACCAGAAAGGAGATAAGGTTTCACTAAATTATCCACAGACACCACTATACAGTCAAAGCATATAAGTACAGTATAGTTAAAGATAAACTGATCCAGTGTACATTTTATAGTTTAATAAACAACAAATCAATACCACAGCGAACAAAATAAAGTGAGAGTTTGCACAACCTGGAAAAAAGAACAAATCAAGTGAAAGACACAATATGAAAATTTCCACACTCTCTTTCTAAAGAAATATACTTGGTGGGGGTCTCTAAGTAAGCACCACCACTCCTGACTACACTATTGTTACTAACTAACACACTGTCCTGCTGACGATGTATAACTAATTGACTACACTGTCTCAAGGCGCTCTAGGCGATCCTGCACAACTAACTAATACACAACAAAGAAATGCTATGCTAATTGACTTTTCAGCGCTAACTCAGAGGCTGTCCTCTAAGCATTTCTATCTGACCCTACTGTTCCTCGATAAACTCCTTTCTTTCTCCTCTGTCTTGGTTCAGTGCCTCTCTGACGCTACCATCTTCATCTGAGGCTCTGATGAGTTGCTTTTCGTCATACACCGCCTCCCTGTAGTGTTTGGAAAGGTATGTTTTCCCTCTCTCCTTTCCCAAATACTGATGAAGAGGGCCTTGGTAATTACAGCTGTATGTTTTTGCCTAAGGCTGTAGATGTTATCACTGCTGATGACACTCAATTCTTCAAACCGCCGAGTTAACCCGCTTCGGGTTTAGGCCTACTGCATTATTGTGGCAGTATGTAAACAACACCAGGCAACGTAGCCTGTTTTCTTTTGTGTTGGCCTATACGAGCTAAGAGCTCCTATTTAGAGGCAAGTCTCCTGCTGAGGCGTAGGTTTCCTCATGGCAAGAGAACTTCTAATTCCTCTCAGTGTTGCAGACGTAACTGGGCGCCCGGTACAAGCGCATAACCAGTTTTTCTTCAAGTACTCTGCTGTCTCGTGCCTCCTTCTCCTGAGAAGGCAAAGTCCATTGTAGGCTTAGGGCTATCTACAATCTCCTTGCCGTGAATTGCTGTAAAACAAAAAAATAACAACATCTATACAACAATTCAAAATTACCTTCTTCTTCTTTCGTTCGCTTGAAATATATTGTCTATATCTGCAATGTTGTTTTTTGTATAAACTTCACTGTCTTTTGTAGTTCATACAGAGGTCCGTATAGTTTTGCTTCCAGTGTTGTTTCTCTGGGCTAGTGGGTTTGCCTCAATATATCATATTCGGGGCAATCTTGAAGTACGTGCTCCGCAGTCTGGGGTGCCTGTCCACGTTACACATGGCTGAATTGCCAATCTTGAGTTTTGTATACATGTGGCTGCAGAGTCAGTTGTGTCCTGTTCTGAGGCGCAGAATGACAGTTTGTTCTGATCTGTTCATAGCTTGATAGTCATGCTGTGTTGGTGGCTTTCTGATTGATTTGATCATCTTTTCTTTTGATGGTACGTAACTGGTACATCCGGTTGCTCGTCTGCACACCTTCTTTAGCCAATCCGTCCGCTCTCTCGTTTCCTGGTATTCCACAATGAGACGGTATCCACTGTATGGCAACCCTGCGCTGGTTGCTCAGTTCAGAAAGTAGGGCTTGTATACCTGGCAATTTTCTGGACTGAAGTGCTTGGAGTGCTGATCTTGCATCTGTCAGGAATACCACAGGCTGTGGACTGAGATTGGTGTTCAACAGTTTCTCAGTTGCCACCTTGATTTCCTGGATTTCTGCATCATAGTTGTTACAGAATTTCCCCGTTGGTACTCTGACCGTGTCCCTAGTGTTGTTTGGGTATTCTATGTACACTCCTGCTCCTCCATTCTTTACTGCATTCTGTGCTGACCCATCCGTGTATACTCGGACCCAGAGCTCCTGTGGGTATTCATCATCCAGGAAACTAAGAGTGACTGTCCTACGTTGCACGCTGTTCTGTTCATCTTCTTCTTCTTCTTCTTCCGTCCTTAGCCACCGACCGTCAAAGCAGTCAGTGGCCATTACGCCTAGTGGCGTCTTAGGGCAACAGCAGATAGGTTTTCTTTGCCATTGTTTCCCATCACGCCTATTGGCGTCTTTAGGGCAACGGCAAATCAGTCCATTTGCTGTTGTTTCCGTAATCAAAGTGACTGGCAAACGGGTGATCAGCCCGTTGGTGTTCTGTTCATCCCTGTTGAATATTCCTTTCACTTTTGTCTGGATGTGTACTGGTAGTCCAGGCTCCTCTCTCCAAGGGGTTTGTTCTGGCACAGACTTTAGGGGGCTGTTAACTTCAGGCGGTCTGAGGTTTGTCTACGAAATCGTTTGGCCTGGTGGATAAAGCTGCTTCTTTTCAATCGCCCCATTGCTAGGTTTTGGAATCTGTCCTTCATTGGATGGCTCGGCATACAGAGGAACTTTTCTGCCTGTGTTAGCACTTTCGTGTCTCTGCGTTCTCTCAGTGCTTGTATCCTCTCCATTTTCTCCATCTCCACTATAGGCGTTGATTTCATTGCCCCCGTGATGACCCTAAGCGCCTGGTTTTGCACCTTATCTAGCTCTTGTAATGTGGTGTTTGATGCTGGACACCATGCAGCTGACCCATATTCCAGGTGTGGTCGTATGCCCTGCTGGTAAACTTTACTAAGTATTTTCCCCCTGGCTCCCCATGTGGTTCCACTTAGTTTTCTCAGGATGGCTAACTTCCTCCTGGCCTTTGTTGCTGCCTTGTTGATGTGCTGCTTCCATGTCAGGCTATCATCGAATGTAACTCTTAGATAGGTGGGTTGTTTATCTTCTCTCAGGAGCTCTTCGTTTATCTTGATGACACCAGCTTTTTGTTTGGGAGAGAGGGTGAAGAGCGTAGTGCTGCACTTGTCTATGTTGATGCTGACACACCATCTATTTGCCCATGAGGTTAAGGCATCTATAGCTCTTTGTAACAGTTTGGTGGCCACTGTTGCATGCTCATCTGTGCACCATATTACCAGGTCATCAGCGTACATTGCCACTTTCATTCCATGTGGTAGTTCAGCAACCAGGTCATTGATGTAGACTAGGAAAAGTGTGGGGGACAGAACCCCCTCCCTGAGGGACGCCATGACGCAGTAGAATTTTCTTACTCTTGAGGCCATCTAGTTGTACTCGGGCTCTTCTGTTATGCAAGTATGCTTTCACCCATTTGTACATCCTACCATTCACTCTACAATTTCTCAGTTTCTTCAGAAGCTCTTCTTTCCAAACCTTGTCAAATGCTTTCCTTAGATCTATCCATGCTGCTAATACCAGTTTTCAAAATTACCTAATACATAACACCTTAACACCCAAAATTCATCTACACCCTGGTATCCCCTAAATTAATAAATCTCCCCTACACACAAGCTATGCACAAGAAATAAACAGATATTTCTGCCCAAGGGTCAGACTAATTTACAGTTCCCTCCTATCTCTCTCCCGCACCAATTACTCACTGTCTGTTACGAAAACCACAGACACGGGCTGACCTGAATCTTTTGTGTGCTTGTCTCGCCGGGAGGCATCACAACATCGCTTCACTGAAGCTAAAATCCCCTGTGCTGAATAATTTCCCAGCCCTATTCTTCTTAAAGACTGCCCCGGGAAGGTTATCAATTTAACAAAATTATTTAACACACATCTACATACACCATCTATGTAATATTAAATCCCCTTCACCCCTTGTCTTCTGACTACATGACCAAATAGCACAACTAATTAATACACAAACCACACCTGTGTAAATACACTACAAATTATCATAATCAATTGCGGTTACACGGACCTCATATTTACATTGCACAGAGCTCCCGTTTATCTTAGCACCTAACCTCATACAGTTAATTATCTCAAAACTCGCTACACAAATCATAGATACTGCTAGCTTATACATAGTATAATTACAAAGCTTACACTACACTGGTTCTAGTTTTGTATAAGTCAGCAATTGATGGCAACTCCTGACTAATAAAAATTAAATATAATCCCAGAAGAAAGCTTACTCTAATGTGCTAAAATCTTATAGAAAAAAACTTCCTATACAGCTATTAATTTATGAACATACATAATTACCGAATTTCTCGGACCGAGCAGACGGCAATGGTGCTTATTCATGGAACAAAATTCTTGGACTAGTGAGCGATAAATATTTTTGACGCTCACTATATATATTATAAATAGGCTGATGCAATTCAGACGCAGTGAATCATCGCGTCTGGCATTATCTATCAGGAACCGCTTTTAACCTACCTATGACCTACTATCATGCCTGCACATAAATTAAATCGAACCCACCCAATCATATCATAAGCTAACCTCTGACTCAGTGGTGACCGACCGCAAAATTATTTCTGCTCACTCGCCAAAATTATATGTAATATTCTGTAACCCTCTGATCTTCTATCTACCAGAATAATTTACTGGTTCTGCGTTAACCTGGGTCGTGCTTTTCCCCATCCCTACAAATAAAAGGGTTGGTGAAGGTGGTCTGATTAATCCAACCGTCATAAAATTAACCCAGAATTAATAAATACCGACCTCGACCGCCTAATAATAATTAAAGAACACTAATAATTACATGGAAAAGAAAAATGGGGCGAGTTGAAAATAAAAATAACAGTAACTCATCACAATCAGCAAAATTTAGATTGTCAAGCTGTTTTGTCAGAGTTGGCAGAATTCCAGTTCTGTTGGTTATTGTTATTGTTTTCATAATCTAATCAAAAGCCAGGAAGAAAATATGTGTCAAGACACATCCCTCTTGCACTCCAGTTCTTATCTTAAACAGTGCTGTAAGTTGTCCCTTGTGGAGAATACTACATTTCGTGTTTTTGTATTTTCTTTTTTTTTTCGGTTAATGAACTTAAGGACACCAAAACGCATCATCATTTTTTAAGAGTGATTCTCTGTCAAAACTCTCTAATGGCCTATGTAATTAAGCGCATTGTGGGTATCTAGTCAATACAGGATCTTTTTGTAAAAAACCTGCCTTTTCTTCTGACAACTGTCTGTCTGTGGCCTCGTTTAATTGCTCAAGGATGGTCCTGTTCAATATTTTTCCTGGCACTGGTAATAACATTATTCTTATGTAATTTTCACACTCTTGCAAATCTCCCTTCTTTGGCAACTTAATTGTTGTCACATATGTACAAATTATTTTTTTCCTTACCTTGTCTATAAATGGCTATTGTCCTCTGACACTGGTTAAATGGGGTTCTGTGTGACCACACCGCTTTGTGTTTGATCTTGTTATATAGGAGTGTGAGTAGGTTGCATACGCTCAGTCGTTCTTCCTGTATAAATTACTGATAACAGAGGGGTTTCCTAACACTTTAATACAATGTTACATCTGCATAATATGGGTATTTACACCCGTGGAAAAATACTATTGTCCTTATCATATCAACTAATGATTATTATCCTCACCATATCTATAAATGGCTGTTGTCCTTACATCATCTGTAAATGACCATTGTCCTAACCATATCAATAACAGACTATTGTCCTCATCTCATCAATAAATGACTGTTGCCCTCACCATGTCTATAAGTGACTGTTGTCCTCACAGTATCTATAAATGTCTTGTCCTCTCCATATCAATGAATGATTATTCTCATCATGTCTGAAAATGACTGTTGTTCTAACCATGCCAATAAATTACTGTTGTCCTCACATCTATAAATACATTTTGTCCTCACCATGTCTGTAAATGACTGTTATCCTCACCATATCTATAAATGACCACTCATAGTCCACAGACATGTCTATGCATGATTGTTATCCTCACCAAATCAATATGTGATTATTGTCCTCATGTCTGTACATGATAATTGTCCTCGTCATATCAATAAGTGGCTATTATCCTAACCATATCTGTACATGACCACTGTCCCCACCATGTCTATAAATGACCATTGTTCTTACCATCTGACATTTAAATTCATGCAGGACTGTATCCTTTCATCTGAAATCCTAAGGGACAGTTTTGTTTCAGAAACTATTTTTTGGGGTTTCAGATGTTGCCCAAATCACATTTGAAAAGTAGCCAAAATAACTCATTGCCCAAAATATGTTTTTAAAAAGCCCAAAGTCACCCAAAATAGTCAGAAATCTTCCAAATTGTGATAGAAAAGTAGCACAAAGAAACTTTTGATTTTCGGACTAATTCAGTTTTTGCATACAAGGATATAGACCTATATTTTTATTTGCCAGCATTGCTGTTGGCTTTTATCATCATTGGTACCCCTGCCTGTTGTTGGAGAGCTATTTTATCAGCTTAACTTTCTGCCTTTGATTCTTCTATCACATCATGTCATTCTTTTATATTCTTTGATGCATTTTTGTTGTTCGTTTCTTGTTCTGCATTTTTACATGCTTTTTAAGTGGTACTTTTTCCTCATGTTTGTCATGTTCTTTGTCACTTCATTTATACCTATCTGTATCATTTTTTATTGTATATTTGTTTTTCCACATATTTGTTGTGTCCTTTGTCATTTTCTCATAGCCTGTCTATATATTTTTTGCATTTGTCTCCTGTTTCTTACAGTGATTGACGAAGAGTAAAACCCAAAATAACCTGTGTTACTAGTGCAGCATTCATTTGTAAAACTAGAACCATGCCATTTTTCAATTTTTTATGTAAAATCCTGCATGTCCTTCTTAATGATCCAAAAATATTGAAAAAATTACATTTGCTTATTAAACTTTTTTGTTCAGTGTTAAGCCACTGAAGTGTTTTTTTTTTTTTTGTGCATGCAGTTTTTCTTCGCTTTTCTATGCATGGATGCACATCTGGAGTCATCATTATATGACCACTAGCTATGTACAATGCTACAATATATAAATTGAACCTGTCTGTGAGGCTAATTACGCCCTCATTGACTCTTGAACACACACTCCCAGGGATTCTCCCTGCGGTGAAACTTGTTGAGAACCCAGCATTGCACAATGAGCTTGGAGAAGTCACTTGAGCCCCAGATGTGATAGCTTTGACCTGGTTGACGGCATGCATGAGGATCTCACTATGGACCCAGTGATAGGCAGGGGGAGCTGAGAGGTGGCTCTGTGCAGGACATGACAATTCCTTGGGAGAGCCTAGAACCAGAGCACAGTATTTTAGCTCTGCATAGTTGGAGAGCCCCCTTGGATGGCGGGGAATGCACAGTATGCCACACGCTTCTTACTCCAAGCTTGGGACCAAGTGTGATGATCCTTTAAATGCAAGCCAAGCTTGCCACAGGAAAAGCCTAGATCTACAGTGTAGATAGTACCAAGGAGCCTTCAATTTGGTATTGGCTGCAAAAGAGCGAGAAGCTCAGCAGTTATACAACAACAAAAAATCACCTCTTCTCTGGATTATCTGTCCACTCATTTCTGAATCATGTTTCCTACTTTTGTCTTCTCAGATCTTGTGAGTCCAACCAACTACTGTCTGTCTAATGTCTTCATGGTCAGAGAGCACATTCCATTGTTTTTTTTTTGGCATACATTGTGTCTCGTTTATTATTCATTCTACATGGCCACACAGATTCAGTAAACTTATTTTTGGGTGGTATTAGGAATTTACAGAGTGTATGTTTCTTTCTATGTTCCTATTCTACATTCTACAGTGATATTCTTGATACCCATTTCTCAAAATGTCATAGAGTATTGTTCTACCTAGTTGTTGTCTATATTGTTGTCTGTATTAGCCTCACCATACTGAACAATGCTTGAAATGGCAGGCTTTTCCTAACACATGATGAGGATGCCAGACCAATGCATAACTTCATTGTTAGTCACCTTGTACAACATGTTATATAGTTGATGGGGTTTCTTGAATTTTTTTCTTTCCATAGAAAATTCCATATGCTTGAATCTTGTCTTCTGGCATAATTAATAACCTTATATGCAACCCACAAGTAACAATGACTAGCAGAAAGCCAAAGAATGGCAAAGGGACAATGAATTCTAATACCTCTACACCTCACGGTAGAAGGGGAACGACTAAGTAAGTAAGAAAAACTAAGCGAGAGATGTAGAAAATGGCAGAAAGACAAGATTAATCATTTAGTTTGCATATTTTTGTTTTTAAGGGCTTTATTTACATAAGTTTAATAATAGTTTCATGTTACCTGAATATCAAGACATATAAGAGGCAAAGGTGGTCCAATAGCAGACACTACTGTAAGGGAGTGAAGTGTTAGAGACATCAGTATACTAGGTCTCAGCTTTATGAGGTGGGGGTTAATGGTTCCCTTCCTTGCTGCCTTTGCTAACTCAAGAGCAGAGTCAGGTATCCATTTACAGCTGGGCAGACTGAAGTATGAGGCTACCTGGTCCCAAGAAGCAAGTGCTTTAACCACCCTGCTACATAATTTTCATATTAAAACATACAGAATGTTAAAATGAATGGACATAATTTATGACATAGAAAAAAAAAATTACACCAAAATAATTTCCACACACTTTATTTATACCTACTTCAAAAAAAAGAATATGTCATAACACATTCAGTGATAATGTTTGAAAGCATTTCACAGTAAGTCATGTTCACTAAGGTTCATATTTTATGACGATATCCCAGACTTATGAAAATACCTCTACACAAACATGGTTTATATATGGTTCAGAAGATCTAAATAATGTGTGAAGTCACATAGTTGATTCTCGCACTGCAAAATTTACATATTCAATCTTCATGCACATAAAGTTCTGTATCCTCACACCACCACAATACATCAAGAACAAGACTTAACTCTTTCTGTCCCAGGCAGTTTTTGGTATTACCCAAGCAGAAAATGTTTATGAAAAAACATCTCACAATGTATAATATCACTGTAAATTGGCTGAAGAATATTTTGACAACCTTGAAGTCCTGTTTTATGCCACAAATAAGACTGTTTTATAGAGCCTGTAAAGTGCGTTAGTACATCTGGCTATGACCAAATAGGCTTGCCAGATGGTTTTGGGAAAATGGTATACTACATAGAGGTGCACCATACGGCTAATGGGATAGAAAGAGTTAAATTCCTTAAGTACAATGTAAAAATGAAGGCTTGCTTAAAATATCTATTATCAATTATCCGTCGAATGATACCTTTCACCTTCCCATAAAACACATGCCTTCCTGTCCTGTGCCATCTCTTCAAAGTCTGTCTATGTCTTCCTTATTTATTTTCAGAGTTATGATGGCGAGCCTCCTGAATCTGTCTCCTCTTCTCTTCACCATGAGTTTTTTTGGTCTCCCTCTATTTCTCTTACCCTGTAGATTCCAGATTAGGGACTGCCTTGTAATGCTATGAGCTGGTTTTCTTAAAACTGTGTTGTATCCACGGCCAGCATCTTTTCCTCACCTCTTGTTCCACTGGTGTCTGTCTGGTTCTGTTTATCAGTTCTTTCCCTCAGTTAGTGTTCCACTGGTGTCTGTCTGGTTCTGTCCATCAGTTCTTTCCCTCACTTAGTGTTTCACTGGTGTTTGGTTCTATCCATCAGTTCTTTCCCTCAGTGTTCCACTGGTGTTTGTCTAGTTCTATCCATCAATTCTTTCTTTCACTGAAATGTTTCACTGGTGTTTGTCTGGTTCTGTCCATTAGTTCTTTCACTCAGTGTTTCACTGGTGTTTGTCTGGTTCTGTCCATTAGTTCTTTCATTCAGTGTTTCACTGGTGTTTGTCTGGTTCTATCCATCTGTTCTTTCTTTCACTGAAATATTTCACTGGTGTTTGTCTGGTTCTGTTCATCTGTTCTTTCCCTCACTTAGTGTTTCAGTGTTGTTTGTCTGGTTCTGTCCATCTGTTCTTTCCCTCACTTAGTGTTTCACTGGTGTTTGTCTGGTTCTGTCCATCTGTTCTTTCCCTCACTTAGTGTTTCACTGGTGTTTGTATGGTTCTGTCAATCTGTTCTTTCCCTCACTTAGTGTTTCACTGGTGTTTGTCTGGTTCTGTCCATCAGTTCCACATCAGTGATCTTGTCATGCCATTTCAATCACTACAATCTGTGTAATCACTATGTTATAAAAGTCAAAAGTATCCATAGAGCTAAAAAAATTTTCTGGTTTATTTAGAAGAAAATATGCAGGAAATAATGGCTGTGTATCAGTAAAATCTTCATGTATGGTTTTAAACCAAAATAAAAATGTACCAATCGGCATTTATTATAAAATTAACAATATGTGTTCTTGTAAGAATAACCTATAAATATGTTACAATATTCTTAACAATTCATTGCTTTCAGTGTTAAACATGGTCATTGAGCAGAGAAGAGGATAACCACATCGTGTGAGATAAGATGCCTAAGAGATCCCATTACATGCCCATAGATGCATATTAGGAATATTTTCTTGACCATCGGCACACTAGGGGTGATGTGGTCAGCATCACGCCGGCCGCCTTAACCTTCCCAGAGTTGCTCTGGTACCCAATTCATGAGGCTAAGTTGACCCTGGAGCCATTTGCGGTGTAAAAAAATCCCACCTCAACTGGGGATCGAACCATGGACCACAGAGCAAGGAAGCCAGTGCACTAACCACTGTGCTACCTCGGCTCCAAGATGCTTAAGAAGAGCCATTAATGTTACCAGGAGAGACAGAATGAGATATGATGTCAGAAAAATTGCAGAAACTACATCCTACTTCAGATATACAGATAGACAGAAAAAAATTAAGTGGTTTGGCCATCATATGAGCATGTAACCTGATAAATTACCACTACACGCATAAAACAGTTTAATAATGGACACTTATAGCAGTGGTTTCTGTAACAGTGTTTTTACATGACTAGGTTGCCAACACCATACACAACCATATTAATCATCTCATACCACATGTCTGAAGTGGTAGTAATCCTATTCTTTATTTGTCTCACCAGAGACTTCTGGGAACTACACAGGGTAATCGTATATTTTCAGTTTATATTAAATGAACTATTTAATAAACGTTCATCAGTTATAGGAGCTGCTGTGGTTAGTGCACTGACTTCCTAGCTCGGTGGTCCATGATTTGGTCCTCAATTCAGGTGGGATTTTTTTTTACCGCAAATGGCTTCGGGGTACACTCAGTCTCATGAATTGGATACCAGAGCAACTCTGGAAATGTTAAGGCAACCGTGTAATGTTGACCACATCACCCCTAGTGTGCCGATGGTCAAGAAAATATAGGCCTAACACCATGTTCCCAAAATGCCTCAATGGGCGTGTAACGGGATCCTCCCTCTCACCAGTTATACTTAATGCTGGCCCACAGACACAGCTGGCAAGCCACATCTGTAGTCCTGAGAATCATACACAGATTAATTATCTCATTTCCTGCATAACACAAAATGCCAATTTACAGCATGTCTTTTTATTTTCTTGTTTGTTTAATGTACTTTTGCTGCCCAAGAACAGAAATGATATGTACTTGAAAGCAACTGTTCCACTTCTTGTTCTCCCCTATACTGACACAATATCTACTAATCTTGAAATACAAAATAGGAAACTACTGTGTTACAACAACATGAGGCAATCTGATCATCAGATGAGGTCTGCCCGTCAGACCTAGTGTTTCAACCCTTTTATTTCCTTTACACTCTAAAGAGGTGTGGTCTAGCTTTGGTCAGCCTCTGTTGGTTTTTTCTGCCTGTGATGGGAACTGAACCGACTCCACCTTGGTTGCAAAATTCCTAATTCACTCATGTAGCAATGAAAGTAACATGTTATTAATTCTGACACAAGCAGAAAAATAGGAAGAAATAAAAAACAGGCACAAAGAAAAGGCACTGAAAGGTAAAGAATACATCAAGAATGTGCTAGCATTTTATTTGTCTGCAGTAACCGTGCATATTTGATTACAAAGAAATAGGATTAGAGTACCTGGACACAATTTTTCTTCATTAAAGTTTATTATCTTTATAGCATGTAACAGGCAAAGGCTGATGAAGGGAAAGGTAAAAGACTCCAAAAATTCATGACATAAACACCAATTCATAACATAAACACAAATATTCATAAATTTTCACTGCAATAGTTTTCACAAAGTTGGAAAATCTGTATGTATAATATGTAGATGCCGGTTAAAGTACTGTCTAGACTTCACATTCATTCCCATATACAACCATACTCTCTTGCTAGTTCTGAAATATGTAATGCCAAAATAGCTGGAATCTTTTTACTTGTGCTTCACAGATGAAAAGGAGAATAAAATGCATTGACATTAAACACAAACTTCCACAGCAGAAAATTATTTATTTCCTGAACAGAACTGTGGGTGAGGGAGATTCATCATTTCCTAGGCTACGAACAGAACTGTAGGTGAAGGGAGATTCATCATTTCCTAGGCTATGAACAAAACTGCGGATGAAGGGAGATTCATCATTTCCTAGGCTATGAACAAAACTGTGGATGAAGGGAGATTCATCATTTCCCTTTTCACTCCTTATGGAGCATAGAGCTGCCACTACAGCTAGCCCTCCTTCCAGGAAGCCTGTACCAAAGTATTTCTGTTCCGTTGGAGTGTAGCTAATGTAGAAATCTGATTTACACGATGGAGTTACTAGTTCTATACACCACCTCATGAGTCACCTCTTATAACTTGCTCCAACGAGCAGTAGTTCTATTCTTTCTTTGTGTAACGGGGGACTGCCTCAATGATAATAGTAATCTACAACTTTATAAAACCTTATAGTATCCAGTGCACTGCGCATCAGGTTGGCAAAGTGGTTAGAGTGCTTGCCTATCTTGTCAAAGTTATTGGGTTCCGGCATCAATACTGGTAGCATCACTCTCCAGTCTACCCTGACTCTGGTCTTGAGTTAGGAGAGGCAAAGGCAGAGAGAAAAGGAACTAGCCAACCAACTTGATAAAACTGGATCTAGTATAGTGAAGTCTGTAACACTTCATTCCCCGACAGCAGTTTCTGTTATGGGACTACCTTTATCTTTATCCAGTACACCAACATGTAGTTGGCAGAAACCTCTTTCTTAAGCCTAGACTCTTAAACTGAAGTTCACTCCCATCCAAGAGACCGCTTATGGGAGAATAAAGGTTTCAAGAGTTGTACTGCAATCTTATCAGAAACTTTAGTAATATTGTAACACATACTGATCACAACACAGTGTGACAAAACCTACAGACAAAATGGTCTTCTACAATGAATTTAAAACCAATATACAGATCAGGGAACTTAATAACTTTCAATTTGGGCTTCTTTCTCCATTTTGTATCCTTTAGCTGCTTTTATAATGTGGCAGTGTGCTGCTTGCACTGGCCAGGCCACACGTGATTGTTGAATCTTAGTGACCCAGGTTCAAAGATGCCTGAAGTACATACTTTCTGTGAGCTTATCACCTTAGATAACTGACTAAATACATATAGCAGACTAACTTCTCAACTCAGTCCACACTGGCCGATAGTTTTTTCTCTCCAGGTTTTATTGACCAACTAGAGCGCATGTACATTCAATGTAAAGCGTAACTGTCTATCAAACACTTCTCAGCATTAAGCATAACAGCCTGACTGACACTTGTATTTTCAGATACTTCATTGTTCACAACATTTCTCTTTCTAACTTATAGATTCATTTTTTAAATGTTGGTCATGGAAGATCTATTGTTTGCTAACTTTTCTGTCCATTTTTCTTCTTGACAAACTCGTTACATGCGGCTTTGGTTATTGGCACTTGTATGCTACTAGGGTGTAGAGATTTGCCAAAGACTAACACTGTCAATCTATAATCTCACTTCAACTATTATTCTTCTCTAACAAGTCACTAGCCCACAACACATGGCCTTCATGTTCCACTAAGTTCACGTGCAAATTCACCGTTGCCGCGTTTCTTTTAAACGTATTCAGAAACTTTACATACCAGTAAAACCGACGATTCCTGTTGCCTGTTGTTTCTACTGTTACTAAATTTCTTGAAAAGTCAAAGCTTTCTGATGTATTCTTCTGAGCACCACAGAATCACAACCTCAACATAGGTTGTGAAGAAAGCTGTCTTGAGTCTACGTCTTTCAGCACATGGCGTAAAACTTTACATGACTACATTGTGGCAAGTACAACTCCTGGCAAGCTATGAACAGAAGAGAAGAATGATTCTCACGCTCCTATTTATACTCTCTACTTCTAATAATCATGTGACCTGTTTTAATTCTGTCTTTGATTTCTTATGCTGAAAACTTCTCTATCGGACTTTACTCTTTCTCTAGTCACTATCATTTACCATGATCATCTCCCTTTGACTATCACAATTGCTCATTGTATTTAAAAAATGTTAAAAAAAAAATTAAAAAAAACTAAATCTGTTTGAAGAACAAAAGGGGACAGAAGGTCCAAAAAAAAAAAAATTAAATCTGTTTGAAGAACAAAAGAGGAACAGAAGGTCCAAAAAAAAAAAATTAAATCTGAAGAACAAAAGAGGAACGGAAGGTCCATAAATGGAAAAATCTTTGTAAAAAAGTTACGTGAACCATGAAGTAGAACAAACAATAATTACTTAATAATGCAAATAACAGTCTTGGCAGCTTAAATACAATGAGGTATATGCTTTGATCAACTGTGATATGAATTCAAGAGGTGATATGAAGTTGTTAGACTGGTGCAATAAAGGACATGGAGAAAGGAAAAACAAATACAGTGATAAAGACTTAAAAAATACGAACTGAAATCCTCCAAGAAAGAAAAAAATAATCTCTCAAAAGAGTAACAACTGCTTTTTTGTAAATTTTATTTTTAAAGCTGACAGAGAAGGCAGTATCTATGCAGGGTTAAGGTAAAAGATTCTGTGAAGAACAAAATAAATGACAAAAGGCAGGTCATATGATAATGACTACAATTTCTGATCACTTTGTCTATATTTGCTATGTGGCACTCAAAATAAAATCCATAATCACTTGTCACATTTTTCTGAGATGATTTTTATCACCAATGTTTTTATTACGCACTGTGGGAAGACTGTGATACATCTCAACTATTCAAGTAGATTGCTATTACAGCTACCAGCTTACATACTTTACTAACTCCATTAATCTTGTTTTTATTTCTGTGGTTTGTACTCTTCCCTTTTTCTGTTGTTCTAGTGCAGATAACATACGAAGTTAAAATGTTTTCATTTGGACCAGGTCATCAGGCATACCTCGCTTTATTGCGCTTCATTTTATTGCGCTTCGCAGACATTGCGCTTTTTTTTTCTTCAAATTATTCATGTTTATTTATTAGAACGTGCCTTCTTCTTCCGATAGATTTTGGCAAAAAGAGGACGATTCGCTGAAGGCTCAGAGATGAAGACTGACAATTTTTTTAGCAATAAAGTATTTTTAATGTTACAGTACATTGTTTTTATTTTAGACTTAACGCTGTTGCGCACTTAATAGACATAGTGTAAACATGATTTTACGCTTTTAAATGCACTGTGACCCGCTTTATTGCGATATTCACTTTATAGCGGTGGTCTGGAACCGAACCCGCAATATCTCAGAGGTATGCCTGTATTTCTAGCATGGTCTAGAGACCCTGACTTGTTTAGTACCATGACTTTTCTAAAATGAAGTTTTCTTAGGAAGTGATTCTTGCTAACCTAACCTTTTCTGTTAAAATTAAATAATTTTCATTCATCTTGCTGGAATGTGATGTTTATAAGGCACATACGTCAAAGTTATAGAAAATGTGGTATAAGGAAAACTGTATGATTTAGGTCATCACTAAAGTAAAAAGTAAGCATTGACCTGCTAACTTTGTGATAGTTATAATTTTTCTCAGACAGCAAATAGAACCTGGACATTAAGATGCTGCCCCCTGTATTTTCCAGGGGTGTCTGATGAGACAAGAAAAGAACTGGACTAATGCTCCTTCAGACATGTCGTACAAGGCGACTAATACGAGGTTGTACGAGGCTGGCAACATCATCATGTTAAATAAATTGCTACAGAAACCACCACTACAAGAGCATGTGAATGTTTGGTACAGTCTGCCTGCAAGAGGACTAGCTACAGTGATAGTTCCATTCTCCATGTGGAGCAACACGGAAAACGATGATGTATAGGCTGCTGTATTACTGAACATTTGTGTAGCTCCTGGTTTCTTATCTCAAATATTGTTTTTCTATACTTTATTTCAGTTTGATAAATAAAACAAGCTGAGTGACTTTTCTCATGTTTAGTGCCTATAGTTCTGGTGGTGAATTAAGGACAAAATTGTTGTCTCCCATCTGTTTTTGTTCATGACTACTCTGCATCTTTAAGGACCTCTGAACTTTAACCCACTTTTATTCTGTGACAGCGCCATATTGTCACTATCATGGTCTCCGTGGTTTAGTGCCTTTTTACCACATTATCTTCAAGAAGAAGATTTATTACTAGGCCACAATAAAGCCTAAAAATAGTGGTGTGTTATATTTGATAGTTGTGGTGTATATTTGTGTTTTCGCTCCTTTAAGAGCAATAATCGCGTGTGTTATTTGCATGGCGCAATTAATACGCGCAGCACACTAAGTTGAGTGATTTGCCCTAGGGCTTATATAAAGAAGGGCCTGGCTAGCAGAGGCTCTTTATCTCGTCAGACACCCAGAGTAATACACCAGAGTCAATCTACAGTATAGATGCCTTGAACACGATTAGCAACTGAGCACTGGCTGGGTGTTTTGTTTGTTGGTTTATTTGTTTAATGTTTGCTTCATGTGCTTAATGTCACTGACAGGGTTGTATCAATAAATACAGCCCCTGCCTTAGAATCAAGAGTTTTATTGTTGATCGGGTCGGTTGCGAGTGTGCAAGAAAGTGATCACATATCACAACATCATCATCTTACCCACCCTATCACAATTCCATCATTTCCCTTTTTGCTCCTCATGGAGCCACCACTGCAGCTAGCCTCCTTCCAGGAAGCCTGCAAGCAAAGCATTGATGTGTTCTTACAGCAGTGGAAATTGTAGCAATTTATTTTAAACACCAGCCTCATGAACAACCTCCTATTAGTCTCTTCGTATGAGACACTGGTGGGAGCAGTGGTTCTATTCTTTCTTTGTCTCTTTAGAGACCCCTGGGAACTACACTATACTTCTTTGTGTTGTTCACCATTTTATTCCAACTGTCTTTTCCCATTTTACGTTATCCATTTATCTTCCTTGTCCTGCAGTGTTTTTTTTTTTTTTTTTTTTTTTTTTTTTTTTTTTTTTTTTTTTTTTTTTTTTTTTTTTTGCGTTCGCCCGCTAGTACTCGAGGCGAAATCTCAGGTTATTATTTTATGTCTAACCTGACATTGATTTTACGTGAGTATCCCTTTTATTTCTTGTACAGAGACAGGTGTCCCTCGCCATTCAGGCAAATACTCGCCGATTTCGGAGGTACCCATTGCAGCTGGGTCGGCTCAGGAGCCGCCAGTCCCTGGTCGACGACACTCCTTCAAATGTCCTCGCCAGGTCTCGAGTTAATCCAGTCCAAATCCCGGTCGACGAAAAATCCTCAAATGCCGTCGCCCGGGTTTGATCCTGTATCACCCGGTCGCCAGAGCGGTGTTGTAACCACTACGCTAGCGCGGCTCCCTCCTGCAGTGTTAAATCTTGTTACTTAATCTCATGTGTAAAAAATCTTCTTTGTTTCTACACCATATGATACTTATCTCAGGACTTCGAATGGTCGCTACATTTGTCTCATAATTCTTACTTTCAAAATATGTAGAGAAGGCCGGCTTTATATCTGTCAGATGTTCTTAAAGCATTTGGGCCATGAAGGAGTGCAGTTATGAATACTGCTGCAACTTTCCTGATGGTTATAAAGCTTGAGTATATTCAAATGTTTAATATCCTTAGCTTATTATAGAGCTGCCAGTCTATCTACCCATGAGATCCTCACTTTGTCTGTCACAAATGAAATGATGGACCACTCTTAAAAACTTTTTATTTCTTGGAAAGTCAAATACACAAAGCCCCCAATGGTGTACACATGTTAAGTTTCAAAATGAAATTAATGCAGGTGTCCTCTAGTTGTGTCATCTTTACTCTGAACGCTTCTGGAAGAAAAATATTCCGCATGGCAAGGAAGAGGCATTAAGCAGTTAAAAAAGAAGCTGGATAGATTAACCTGGAAAAAGTACTAGCCTGAAATGAAAAAACACCAGGACATAGAAGTGATTCAGGAAACTGTAAGAATAAAAAAAGGGCCTGGAACTGAGAGCTGCACAAGTTAAAATGGTTTGAGGTACAAATGTTATAAAAAATATATATAAATATTACCACTATCAAGGTTTATAAAGGCTATCAATACAAACATCTTTTTCCCATTCTGATCACCTCTAGCAAAAGTTTTACAAAGATACTGACATAAAAATTATATAAACAGTATTAAAAAGTTTGTTTAAAATAAAAATTACAACTCACTCTGATTTCCTAGATTCATTGTCTTTCATTTTACATTGACATCAAAACTCAACAAAAACTATTACAGGTTTTTAACAAAATTACAACTTACTCTGATCACCTCCATCAAATGTTTTACATTTTACAATGACATTAAAAAATATACAAAAAAGTTTGTAACAAAGTTACAACTGTCACAAATGTAAAAAAAAATAATCATGACTTCCAAACCACTTAATGCAAAAAAAGGTCCAAAAAAAATTTACCACTCACTCTGACCACCTCTATCAAATGTCTTACATTTTACACTGACACCAAAACATGACAAAAACTATTACAAGTTTTTAACAAAACAACAACTCACTCTGACCACCTCTATCAAATGTCTTACATTTTACACTGACATAAACATTTTACGAAAACTTAAAATGCTGTAACAAAATTACAGCTGTCACAAATTAAAAAAAAAAAATAATAACTTAATGCAAATAAAGGTCATTAAAATTCGCAAGATATGTTTTAAATTACATTTCACTTACAACAACATTTATGAACCTAACACAACCATTTTGAGAATGACGTCTGACACCTGATGATGACATAGAGGTAAATGTGACCATGTTAATGACATGAATGAATACATGAATTGTCTACTCCTTAGGGAGAAACCCATCACAGTAGCTGCTGCTAAAGCAGGAAACCTTCACTTCTTCTGCTATTATGGTTTCTGTAGCAGCTTGTTTTAGAAGATGAGGTTGCTAGCGCTCATGAACATCATCTTAGTCACATTACATGGCATGTTTGGTAGAATCTGTGGCCATGTTCTTTCTTTGTCTCCTTAGAGACCACAGATGTGGCATGTAATTAGCATTGTCACCACTACATACATCTTCATTTTGTCCCCTTTTCTCATCTAAAGCATTATAGTGCCAGCCAAGTTTGATTCCCCTTGCAGGAAGTCTTGTACCATAGTATTTCATGTGCTTTTGCAGTAATTGCTTCTGTAGCGATTCTTTTATACAGTGAATATCTCAATCTCATCCATGTTATCACTACCACCATCATTTTCCTTTGTGCTCTGTTACGGAGCATGGAGCCACCACTACAGCTGGTCCCCTTGTAGGAAGTCTGCACTAATCAGTCACATGCTCTTGCAGTGATGGTTTCTATGGCAATTTGTTTGACCTTATGAGGTTGCCAGCCTCATGCACCACCACATGGGGCTGTTATCACTATGGTTACACACAAAAAACACTAGCAGTGGTACATGGTGAATGTAATTCTGATGTTTAATAGTTCAAAGATTGATGACATCTTAATCCCCAAATCTAACAACTGTAAATAATAAACACAAAAAACAAATATACTAAAAAAATTTTTTTCCATGGAGTTGATAATGCACTTTATACTGATTAAAAACATGGATTAATTAACCCTTCCATGGAGAAAATAGTGACAAAAGTAAAAAGATAAAATAAAATCTGTCAATATGAGCAGGTAAAAAATACTTTATACATGAGCTGGTAATGTGATGAGCGATAGGTTGACTACTCCAGGACTAGATCTTTTGTCATACCGGAGAGCTGCGACCTGAGCTGGTTATACTATCTGAGGATGGTGTGAGAACAAGATGAGGTACACATTTTACTTTCAAATTAAAAAGATTATATTATGTCATGCTACAAATAATTTTATTTAAAATGGTTTTAAATGTATGAATAAAAGTGGTAAGCATAAAAATATAACAGGAATGCTAAGACAGTAACATCTGCCATTTTGGGGAAAAGCCTACATCAGTTGCTACAACAAACAAAATCACACATAAGATACACAAAATAAGTATTTACAAATTACATATGACACACAACACAGAAACAAACAGGAAAAACAAGCATATAAATATAAAACATGACAGAAAAATGGAAATATGAAACATCCTAAACCAGATGCTGTAACTACAAGAACATAATGAATTGAGTTAAAAGTAAATAAGTATGTCTGTTTAACATATGCAAATGAAAATAACACATCTGATATAATTCTTCAACTTTTACCATCAAGTGTTGTGGGAAATTCTAATGATGTTCTTGGGCACTTTAAGTGACCTATGTGATGTTGTATTCTCTCCTCCTGAAAGTTTCAGCCACTCTCTCAATCTACATTTTTCTTGGTCTTAAACATGTTCCTATTTATATGAATCTAACGTATATGATGGTGGTTAGTCAGTTTTCATGTTTACCACATGTCCAAACCATTTCAGTTGTTGCTGTTCAGTGTTTCCAGGCAGATTTAGTTTCAATACTTTACCTTACTGTGATACACCTTATTTCATCATCTTGTATGATTGGTCACTATCCTCAGGCAGCATATTTTAGAGGCTAAGACTTTCTATTCCATTGTTTATTTTCTCTCCCCCCCCCCCCCCCCCCCCCCCCCCCCCCCCCAATGTTTGGCTCTCATTGCAAAGTGTGGGCATGAACCCACTACTAATCATTTACCATTAACTGAAGTATGTGTATACAAATATTATGTAAAACTGACATCGATATATCTGAAGGATACCACTGTATTGACACATCTGTGTAGCTGCAGTACATCATTATAATGCAGTACAAAGAACAAAGTACCAACAACTCATTCAGCACAAGAAAGAGTTGATCAGAATCATTACCTTTATATCAAGATATACAAGTTTTTAATATTTCACTACCCAGATCTGGAAGCAGAAAATTTATTACAAAGCCCTTTCCAGGCAGGGTCTGAACCTGACAGAGGTCATAAGATTCAAGTCTGTTTAGATAGGAATCATTGTCCTTTGTGTTCCTTATGGAGCATAGAGCTACCACTGTAGCTGGTCCCTTTGCAGGAAGCTTGCACCAAGCTCTTGTAGCGGTGGTTTCTGTGGAAATTTGTTTGACATGAGGAGGTTACCAGCACCATGCACAACCTCATTTAGTTGCCTTGTACAATATGCCTGAGGGTGCAATAGTTCAATTCTTTAAACATTTATAAGACATAAGGAAGGCAAACACGAGGCCTGTTAGTTCTTTCTTTTGTCTCTTCACAGACCCCCAGGAACTACAAAGGCCTAGATAGGAATGAGCTACTTTTGTTTGTTTGTTTGGTGAGTACATGAAAGAGAGAGAGAGATATAAATCTGATAATACATGAGGCAAGGCAGACATCACTGATGACAAGTTATCTTCATATAACACCATTACCTTTTCTTCTCTTCTGTTTATCTTTGGGTCCCCAGATTCGAACAGTCCCATCATCTGAGGCACTGGCCAGCATGCCAGGCTCTGCTGGGTTCCAGTGCACACAGTTCACCGTCTGCCTATGACCTTCCAGTATTGTTACTGGTGTCTCATGTCGTTTGTGCCAGATGAACACTTTGTGATCTGTATAATGGATCAGCATCTCTGGTAATGTTATTTGAAAAGATCATGCAAGTAAAGCTGGGCTTGAGTACTTTTGTGGATTGGGTTACTTGGATTCAAATGAATGATTAATGGGCTTTGGTACTTTTGTGGATAGGGTTACTTGGATTCAAATGAATGATTAATGGGCTTTAGTACTTTTGTGGATAGGGTTACTTGGATTCAAATGAATGATTAATAGGCTTTAGTACTTTTGTGGATAGGATCACTTGGGTTCAAATGAATGATTAATTCATCAATTATTTCACTCACTCATTACCCTTCAGCTCTTCAAAAAGCTTAACCCTTCAATAACTTCATGCCAATTCCTCCTATCCTGTGCCATCCGCTCAAGGTCTTTTCATGTCTTCTTTATCCTTCTCATTTCTCTAATTCACTCCTCCATGTGTTTTCTGTTTCCCTCTACCTCTCTTTATTTACATATATATTTTTGAAGAAGATGAAGAAATAAACAACTTTCATCGGACATGAGTAGAGGAGCACTCTAAAACATCATACTTACTTTTCCTTTTCTTTCTACCTGTGTTATCAAGCATTGAAGGGACAAGAATTTTCATTCTTGTGCCAGGTGTACTGCATTGGTCAGCGTCATGCCATGTTTCTTCATAATTTCTTTAACATCTACCCTCCCTTTGGGTATTCAAATGCCTGTATCAAGCTCTGCCCTCGAAAGCTTGAGCTGACAGCCCATTTGGCTGCATTCCCATGAGGCATCTATACCATTTTATTTTATAGCTGGTCCACGGCATTGTTCCTATTAAGGCTGTACCGAATAGCAATTTTTACTATTCGGCTGAATGCGAAGAGGCCTTGAACTATTTGGCCAAATATGAATTTGAATAGTGAGTGAATGTTGGACATACAAAGTTGTGTTCAATAGGTCTACTGACATTTTTATTAATTATACAGCGCTACAAAAAACAGGGTAAATCTTGTATCTTTGAAATATTTAATGCTACTAACTAGTTACACTGACTAACAAAAAAAAATTTTTTTTTTCTTTCTCTAACATTTCTATGTTTTTCTGGTCAATTTTAATGCACTGTTTTTAAATCTGCAAACCGTTTTTCTCTATCAGGTCGGGATCTCTAGAAATACGCAATTGAAGTTTTTTAACAACGCATACAGTATTACAACATCATGTGTACAAGAAGTATAACAGTTATGTAGGCTTGAATTTCTTTGCAGTCGACTTTCGTCGGTGAATGGCATGTGGTACATCATGATGAAGCATCCAACAATAATCGGCAAGCATGGTCACACTCCACCGTCCTTGATAACGTGACTCCATTACGGCGATATCTTGATGGAATCGTTCTCCATGTTCATTGCTGATTTCGCCAAGATGCGAATCGAGCAAATGGATTTTGAGGGACATGTTACAGCTCATAATTCTGTATGCATCTATGCACTGCTTAACAATATGCACATAGTCGACAGATTTGTGATTTCCCAGAAAGTTATCGATGATCGATTTGAATGCCATCCATGCGCGAAGTTCACTACCATGTAACAAGTTCTCGAATTGTTTGTCTGCAATAACTTTCCTAATCTGAGGTCCTACAAAGATACCTTCCTTTATCTTTGCATCGCTAATTTGCGGAAACTTTTCTCGATGATAAGTGAAAGCTTTGCTTGTTTTATCTAACGCTTTTACGAAATTCTTCATGAGCCCCAACTTTATATGTAACGGTGGTAAGATGATGCTGTCTTTGTTAACTAATGGCTCGTGTATTACATTTTTATGCCCGAGCTGCATACGATCCCTGATAGGCCACACCTTTCTTGCATAATGTTCCTGTCTGTTGCGGCTGTCCCATTCACATAGGAAGCAACACAAATTTAGTATACCCAGTCTGTGCATGCCCGTGAGAATTGCAATGACCTTTAGGTCTCCACAAATCCGCCATTGGTAGTCATTGTACTTTATTTTTGCCAAAAGTATAGCCATATTGTCATAAGTTTCTTTCATATGAACAGAGTAGGCGACTGGAATTGATGAAAATAAATTTCCATTATGCAATAACACGGCTTTTAGACTAGTCTTGGAAGAGTCGATGAAAAGTCGCCATTCGTTGACTATGTGCTCATGACCGAGGTGCACCATTAGACCTTTTTTACATCTTTGCAAATAGCAAAATGTCATCATCCATCTCAAAGTATTGAACAAGTTCTCTTTGTCTATGACGAAATTTAGATATCGGAGTATTGGGCGCTAAAAGATTCCATTCTTTGAGTCGCGAACCGAGTAATTCCGCTTGTCCTTTGGTGCGAGCGAGATCACGTATTAGATCTGAAAGTTCTGAATGGTTAATTAAGTGAACACCATCATTCACCGGTACGTACATATCCGATCCGAGTCAGAATTAGTTTTCTAAAGCAGGTAAACTAATCACTTTCTGATGGTTCATTCACGTCCAACGGATATTGTTCTGGTGGAACTAGGGATCGACGACACGTGATCCCTGGATCATGAAGGCAACACTGGGTTTTGGATTCGAAACCGATTCAATATTTGGATAAACCACAGACTTTCTAGTTTTAAAAGTGAAACCATAGATATTGTTGTCAAGCAGAAGTAACACAAATCAGTAGCGTGATTTGTCGGTTTGCATCGCCCATATTTACTGGCACTCCAAAAGGCATCGACGTATGCTTCGGCGATTTTCGTAACCAACCTGCCAATGTATTTGCACAAGTCGAACAAACTGCATTTGGCTTCCAAGATTTATTTGCATCAATCAACGGGGGGGGGTTTTTTGCAATCGAAAATAAAGTATTTCAATATGAAATTTTTTCTTTAGCAATGGTGTAAAGTTTTTTCTCTGCAGTGAACACGAATCGGTAAAATATCCGCACACGTAAACAAAACAGACATGATCAGACCCGATCATATCTACAACTTTCTAGAAGCCATATTTCACTTCAGACAAATTAATTATCAAAATACAAGTAACTATTTGAAAAATATGACGTAACATATGTGTCATGCATCTTTTAGCAGTATAAAAAGTAGAATTATTTTTTGCATTTTATTAATTTTTTTAAAAAGTTATAATAGTAAAAAATGAAACGGAGCAAATAACGTCAGTTTCGCCAAAAATATATTTATTCACAAAATATCTTAAGAAGAACCCCGACTAGATAGTAAGATAAAACGGGATTTCTCAAATTTGAAATCAGCGAGCAAGAAACTGACCTTAAGAACCACTTATTCTTAATATAAGAAAAGTAAAATGCGAGACAAAATTGATATATGTTTGAGTATATCTCAGTATGTATTGAAGTAATTTCTTAAACTTGAAACTTAGCAGATCACTCTATAAATTATCCCAAAGCAACAAATAATAAGAGGCGCGCGCGACTTACTATAACACCAGTATCACACACATCACAGATCACACGATAGCGATGTTACTACAGCGCACTGACGAAATTCTTGACAATCTTACACCACGGCTACGCATGATGCGTTTTTTACACAGACCGGCTTTGGAGGCCGAACCTAGAACACATATCTTAACAGTATAACAGATGCGTATGCCGCGCCATAGCATGGTGGTAGATTCTTGTTAGAGTACTGAGTCTAATCAATTAGACGTGAAAGTCAGCCGTACCTTTCTAAGGTCTTAAACAGATGTATCAGACATCCGAACTCTTAGTGCTTTGAGACCGTAATATAAAATTTCCCTATCTCTCTAGAGCTTGATATATTCACACGCGGGCATGCGAGCTGTCTACACAAACCAGAATACGCGGGGTACGTCCCGACCCTTAGTAAATAGAGTTCATTGACAAGGCGCACTAAAAATCCGGGCCGGCAACTTGAGTGAATCAGCGAATTTCCGAATCTAGATATTTACGGTACATATATCGCACACACTAAGCTAGAAAGTACTAAAATAGTAACTTGCGCATCATTATCTTCTACAGAACTTTTCTGAGTGTCATCTTCAGCGATGTAAGTATTTCTTGTGCGCAAATGGTCTCTATTAACAGACACACGGGTCGGTAAAAACTATAAGCAAGCCAAACGCACACGTGCACATTCTAGCACGTAAAAAAACATTGACCTCCGCCATTGCCGTCATCACACATACACCACATCAACACTAGAGCGACTCTACCATCTATCTTCAACAATTCGCAAAGACGTCTGTCATATAAGCGAGCACAGCTAGAAATAAAGAATAGTGACAAACACACAACTAAACCCGCTGTCTCTACAGCTCGTGTCCTCTCATGCGTAAGAAGAGATGAAATAGATGCCTGAGCCAACTGTCGCGAAGTTAGACGAACCAAATATTAGCCAGACACACGACACACACTCTACATAAAACGAACTTCTCTGTCCATTGATAGGTGCCATCCTCTGTATATGAATGCTTTCTCCAATGGGATAACCTGAAACTACCTTCACCCATTGTGTTTTAATCGACATACATGTGTAATGAGGCTTGGGACTTTCGACAATACTCTCATACTTTAGATGTATCAAAAATCCTTCATGTTTGGAATTCAGAATTGTCAATATATTGTACTTTGGCTTCAGCTTCAAACAAGTGTTTTTCTTGGTGTCACACCTTCTTCTGGTTCATCTAATCATGTCCATTATGCCATACTAATCTAATCATCTCCTTTCAACTGCACAAGCAATATACTACTTGATTTGGTATAAAAGACAGGAATGGGTGAGATTAATCTGATACACATCATTCGTTCACAACACTACGTCGGTTGCACTTAGCCTCGTCTAATTTACATTCTATTCCAAGTATCTTTCACGTTTTCTTAGTTACAGTTTAGACATAGGTTTTTGGTACACAAGGTAAGCTAGTAAATATCTACCAAAGAAACAGTGACTCTTGTACTAACTCAGAAAGTACCACCTGAAAAATGGATTCCATGTTTATTCCAGTCCTGGATCCTGGCCATAAGTTACTATATAAGATCATCCACCACCCACATCTCACTATGGAAAAAAGTAGATAGGTGTTAGTTCTCTGGCGGGTTCACTAAGAGAAAGACTTTGAAGAATAGGAACAACTGCACTTACAAAACTACAACTACCCCTAACATGTTGATAACAAGTGACACACATATGTGAATGTCCACAATGGGATTGTGCATACTACACTCGCAACACATCAGATCATCTAAATCAATCTAGCCCACAGGAAAACTTAACTGCTAACAGAGCATATATCAAAGTTTTGTGTGCATGAGGCTTCGCGTACTTAAGTGTACCGACAAAGCTGCAGAAGTTGGAATCACCATGTCTCCATAAGGAGTCATCAGAAGGAGAAATGAAGCACCTAGCCAACCTATTATCATGCAAGCATTAGTACTATTCAAAGTTGACTATGTGAATACCATACTCATGAAAACACAAACAATCAGTTTTTCGACGTGTGCACATTAAGCCAGCCTTTCCGTAAATAACAAGTGAGACCGATTTCACATTGACCTAGCATACAGGAAGTTTGTCTCTAGAAGTGCCGTCCCAAGAAAACTATGGCATATCACACAGCTCCTTACTAGGCCACTTCCCCAAAACCTAGGACAAGACAACCATTAACGACTTTGCTCAGCAGCCTATCGTAATATATCAACACTACAGAAAGTGCTCTTATGGTAAATTAACTCATGCTAGATATTATGGCAAGACAAGTAATGATCCAGATGTAGCGTTACACCTCAAAAGATTAATAAGCACACCATCGCACATTCCTATCACAGATAGACGACTAGCAAGAAGCCATGTTGTTGTAAATACCTTGAGATTAACCAGATGGCTAGTATGCTATGCCTTAATGGAAGATCAGTTGCATTTCATACAGAATGCTGAAGTGCCGAGATACACTGGCTACACAGCTCCCTACAGCCAATTCCTAAACCTGGCAAAGACACCACACTGCTCAGCAGCTATCGAACCCTTATCACACTACAGCAGCAGAATGTTCCTATGACGTAACATTACTTGAAAGATAACATTGCAAGACAAGTAATGAACCACCTCAAAGAGATTGCACACACACAGAAATTTCCAAGGCATAGACCTATAATAGACACATTGTGGCGAGGTAAAACCTTGGATAACAAGATGGATAGCAGCTGCCTAATGAGAGAGTTCATGTTGCCATGTCGCTTTGGAACATCGACAACAAGAACCAAATACGTAGTTTTGACCCGGACTACCCCAGGGTTCTGAACACTATCACCAGTGCATGTTTTAACATCTACATTCAGCAAAAGTAGTAACATACCTTTCAACCAACAGGAAAACTGAAACTGTGGACTGAACAAGAAAACTTCCTTGCAGATAACATACACTCAGTACAGAACTGGCTCAAGACAGACAGGAATGGTCCAAGGGCATACAAGACGACACTATCAGTCACGAGGCTGGTTTCTAAATGCAAAGTGAGGAAAGCAGTCCATCCCAACAAGGCCGTGAGTGGTCTTTGAATCCAACATCCAATGAAAGCAGAACCTCTTATCATCAGCCGTGATTTCAGTAATCGAGTATGGGCTAAAAATACTCACGCTGTCAGTGTCACAATGTGAATGACTGGACCGCATTCAAAATGGACGGATGCGACTAGTTTTGGGCTGTACGCGTGATACCCCCATTGTGACAATGAGATACATGCTCGGATTGCTGTCGATTAGATCCAAATATGCGATGGCCCAGGCAAAAGCCTATATGCGGGTAACCACCGACAAAAGACACCCCCCCCCCCCCACATGAGAACGTAGCTGACATCAAAGAAGCAAGAATAAAGAGGGGGATGTCATGGATGGCACAAACAGAGGCTACGATTGGTCAGGTGACCATATTTGAAAATATATCCAAAGGGGAAGAGTGGAGTAAGTCAGGGGAGAACTGGATAAACTACCAGCAGGTGTCATCATTAGCCTTGGCAGAGAGTGCAGATCTTGGGGCAATGGAAAAGCAGAGCTGGAGATTAATCAGCTGATTAGTAATCATGCTGGGTATGATAACACCATTGTGTACACTGATGGGTCTGTAGTGTGTGATGAGAAATCAGGATGGAGCTTCTCTGGGAGAATAAAGGGCAGGGTCGTTGCTGAACAGAGTGGAGCCTACATGACAACAACCTCCAGCATGAGAATGGAGGTAGAGGCAGTTACTGCAGCACTGAGGTGGCTGTCTGAAACTCCATCAACCAGGACAGTTATATTGTCAGACTCTCAAGCCATTCTTCGGAAAGTTCAGAATGGATGGCTGCAGCAGGAATGGAAAACATCAATAGAATCCTCAATTCTTCAAGAACTGGTGTCGATCTGCTGTCCTGGTCATGCAGGAGTACATGGCAATGAGAGAGCTACTGGCCTCGAGAGCACCCATAGTGGGGACACTGGACATGGATGAGAGAGAGATACTAAGGGCAATTTATGATCGCCTGCTAGATAATGATACTGCAATGGATCAATCAACAAGGCTGAGACTGTTGGAGTTTGCCATCAAAAAGAGACTAGCAGAGATGGATGTGAGAGAGGATGCATCCGTCGTATGCACAACCAGCGTGCTACAGGTACAATTAGCATTCATACACTTCGACATTTGCTGAGGGAGACTGAGCACCTATGGTTTTACCTCGAGTGCAGTGAGGTCGATTCTGATTAACAATAACAATAACAGTACATTTAAACACATGTGGTACAAAGTTATAATGTTATCAAAGAAGCTGACTTCGTACTACAGTCTTTTAAAATAGGTCAGAGCTTATTCCTGTCTACTCTGCCAAAGGATTTCTCCTGAACTATAAATGATAGACTGCATGTTCCATGAAAGTCAATGATCTTTTCATAGATCTTTCTAATGGTGAAGAAAACATCAATAAACATGTTCCTTTCAATAAAGCTGAACTGTGAATAGCTTAAATAATGTTTTACTATGCGTCTTATTAACTATCAAGTTTCCTGGCATAAATTTGTCATTGTGACTCAAGGGTGAAATGCCTCTGCATGTTTCCAATCTCTTTTATTACCCTTCTTCCAGCTAAGTATTATTGTGGACAGTCTTCTGAAACTTTTTTTTCCATCAATGCTATATAACAAATTCTCTCGATCAATTTGGCTCCAATTCACCTCAAACTTGGACACTGGCTTCTACTGTTATTCTATTTATTGCTTACTTACGTCCAGGAATGTTTCTGTAACTGCTTCTATTTTATGGAATAATCTGTCTAATTCTTACTCTCTAATATTTTCTGGGGTGAATGTGGCATTTTCTTGTCTGCCAGGTGGACTGAGTAGTTCTTACCTTCACTACCACTGGCCACATAGTCTTGGTTTAGCCCACCAAAGCATGAGTAAATTGTGAAGAAAGCTTGAGACTGCCCATGGAACTTGCGCAGAAGGACTTTGTCTTTGAGATCCCATAAGTGGCATCCCTTCAGAGTTACAATAACATCATAGTTTTACAACAAAATGAAATATTATACTTTTGTTAAGGAAGACTGCTTGTTTTAGTCAATGAAACTGACATTAAGTGTTGATATTTGTTATTCATTTAATCTGGGCACTCACAAACTGTCTGAAATCTTCACAAGCTATCCGAAATCTGGACATTCACAAACTATTTGAAATCTGGACATTCACTAGCTATCTGAAATCTGGACATTCACAAACTATCTTACATCTGGACATTCACAAGCTATCTGAAATCTGGATGATCACAAACTATCTGAAATCTGGACATTCACAAACTATCTGAAATCTGGATGAACAAAAACTATCTGAAATCTACATATTCACAAGCTATCTGAAATCTGGATGATCACAAACTAATTGAAATCTAAACATTCGCAAGCTATCTGAAATCTGGATGATCACAAACTATCTGAAATCTGGACATTCACAAACTATCTGAAATATGGACATTCACAAACTATCTGAAATCTACACATTCACAAACTATCTGAAATCTGGACATTCACAAACTATCTGAAATCTGGATGATCACAAACTATCTGAAATTAGGACATTTTCACAAGCTATCTGAAATCTGGATGATCACAAACTATCTGAAATCTGGACATTCACAAACTATCTGAAATCTGGATGATCACAAACTATCTGAAATTTGGACATTTTCACAAGCTATCTGAAATCTGGATGATCACAAACTATCTGAAATCTGGACATTCACAAACTATTTGAAATCTAAACATTTGCAAGCTATCTGAAATCTGGATGATCACAAACTATCTGAAATAGGGACATTCACAAACTTCTGAAATCTGGATATTCACAAACTATCTGAAATCTACATATTTACAAGCTATCTGAAATCTGGATGATCACAAACTATGTGAAATATGGACATTCACAAACTATCTGAAATCTACACATTCACAAACTATCTGAAATTTGGACATTCACAAGCTATCTGAAATCTGGATGATCACAAACTATCTTAAATCTGGACATTCACAAATGATCTGAAATCTACACATTCACAAGATATCTGAAATGTGGACATTGACAAGCTATCTGAAATCTGGACATTCACAAGCTATCTGAAATCTGGACATTACAAAGTATCTGAAATAAGGAAATTCACAAGCTATCTGAAATCTGGACATTCACAAGCCATCTGAACCTGCACAAGAGCTCTCTGAACAGAAGATGTCTGAAAACACTTTAAAGAAATGACAAATGTAGATATTACGTTCATAGTAAGGTTCTCAGAATCTCTGAGGAAATAAGAAAAAAATAGACTAACGCTCCCTCTTGCAAGTATAACGAGGTTGTGCATGGGTTAGGAACCGAGTAAAATTGCTAACAAAACCACCACTGTAAAAGTATATAAAGTGCTTTGATGCCTCATGCCAGGGGGCCAACTACAGTGGTGGGCTCATGCCAGGGGGCCATCTACAGTGGTGGGCTTATGCCAGGGGGCCATCTACAGTGGTGGGCTCATGCCAGGGGGCCAACTACAGTGGTGGGCTCATGCCAGGGGGCCATCTACAGTGGTGGGCTCATGCCAGGGGACCATCTACAGTGGTGGGCTCATGCCAGGGGGCCATCTACAGTGGTGGGCTCATGCCAGGGGGCCATCTACAGTGGTGGGCTCATGCCAAAGGGCCATCTACAGTGGTGGGCTCATGCTCCCTAAGGAGCAAAAAAAGGAGACAGAAAGGAAATATATTTTTTGTGCTTTTTATTTTTAAAAAATTGCTGCTACATTGCATGTCATTGGGAAAATGAGAAGCTGTCGCCCTATAGGATGAAAAGGAGGGAGAGGCAGAGACAGCTGAGAAACAGCAGATTTCTGTGGCTTGACCTAGGTAAATCTACTGTAATTATTTAATGGTTTTTGTGTCAGATTCTAAATATCTTGTCCAGCTGTTTTTTGTGCAACCTCTTCCTTGATTTCTGTAGGTTCCAGTTCAGAGAATATGTGTCAAAAGTCTCTACTTATTGATAGTAACAGATACCACTCTACCATATGGCACAGTATGGCTTCTCTTAATCCACTTTCATCATTATCATCATGAACAATCCACTTTGTTTCCTACAGAACACTGGGCTCCAATTATAGCTCACCACTGATTTCTATTTTGAGCCTTTTTTTTATCTCTGCATGTAACAACTCAGGGAATATCACATAAATATATCAGAAAATAATATACAGCTATACAATCACATTATTTTCTTATATTTATTGCTTTGGAAATTGATGAGGCATTATGGAGTTCCCATGAAGATCATTAACTTAATAAAGAAGACCTATGAAGACATGACACGCAGAGTTCTTCATGAAGGACAACTTACAAAACCGTTTAGGATTAGAACGGGAGTGAGACAGCAATGCCTCTTGTCTCCATTTCTTTTCTTACTAGCAATAGATTGGGTTATGAAAACATCAACATCACACAACAGAAATGGAATCCAGTGGAATCTGACTAAACAGCTTGATGATCTGGATTTTGCAGATGACTTGGCTCTTCTGTCCCATAACCATAATCAGATGCAAGAGAAAATGAAAATTCTTGATGAGAGGTCACAACAAGTGGGCCTTAAAATACACAGGGAAAAGATAAAGATTATGAGAATAAATGCAAGAAATGATAACAAGATTGAACTTGAAGAAACACCACTAAAAGATGTAGAATCGTACACATATCTTGGAAGTAATATAGACAAAGTTGGAGGAACAGACAGTGATATCAAAATAAGAATACAAAAAGCAAGAGGAGCTTTTATTGCATTGGGAAACATATGGAGAACAAGAGAAATCAAGTCCAACACGAAAATAAGAACCTTCAACTCAAATGTCAAGTCAGTCCTATTGTATGGCTCTGAGACATGGAGAACAACAAAAACAACAACCAAAAAGCTACAGACTTTTATAAACGGGTGATAGCGTAGAATAGAAGGACTGAAATGGTATGACAAAGTCACAAATGTGGAATTGATGACAAGAACCAGACAAGTGCCAGTGGAACAAGAGTTGAGAAGAAGACGCTGGCGATGGATAGGACCCACATTGAGGAAACCTGTTGATAGCATTACAAGGCAGTCCTTGTTCTGGAATCCACAGGGAAAGAGAGGCAGAGGTAGACCAAAAAACACATGGAGAAAAGAACTGGAAACAGAGGTGAAAATGATGAGGAAAACATGGAAAGAACTTGAGCAGATGGCACAGGACAGGAAGACTTGGCATGTGTTTGTTGAAGGCCTATGCCTGTTAACGGGAATTGATTGATTGATACAACCACAACTCAGGAAACAACACATAGTAACAGACTGACTTACCTGAGAAGCCACATTTACAAGTATTAATTCTTTCTTGCTGTCTAATATAAATGTCATTATCGGATGATCTTCTTGGATTCTGAAAGAAATAGAATGTCTTAGTGTTAAAATAAAAAGTTAAAAAAAAAAAAAATTCAACACATCTCAACATTTTTATAAAGTTTAAAAATAGTGTAATACTTAGCATATGGAAGAATGATCTATGTGTCAGGAATAGTATTACGCATGAATTTGTATTACACATTACCTCTCCAGCTCTCTCTTTTAAAATCTAAAAATTCCAGCTTATTTGTCTAGTCCTGCACTCTTCTGTTTATTCACAGGGAGTACACAACCTCCCAACGCTGAACTTTACAGAAGTTCCCCCCCCCCCCCCCCCCCCCCCCCCCCCCCGCCATGTACACATGTAAGCACTTGATGATCACTGTAAGATTTGTAAACCATCCTGAATATGTTCAGAATTAATTTAAACAATTATCAGTGTTTAAAAAAATAAAAAATAAAAACTGCATTGGTCAATTTTTCAAAAATGCACACACACACACACACACATGAACTATAGTAAGGCTGTACATAATTCATAATGTGGAAAAACATGAGCAAGGGTTTAGTCTTACTAAAAGCACAGTAAAAAGTAGAATACATTTCCCCCCTCTTCCCAATCCTACACATTTCACTTCACTATTCTTGAGTCCCCACATTATTCACTGGTCATGCAGCCTTACATCCTCTCACTCCAACAGCCAAATGTGGATATAACAACAGGGGTTCTATCTGCCTGTTCCTTCTGAACTAAATCTGGATTCACTCATTTGTTGAAATACCTTATATTTGTTTATTTTCACCGTTGAATGTCCTCAGTCTTTATACAAATATATAAATTAAAAAAATAGAATGGTATGAAATCAAGTTTTACAAGTTAATGGTACACAGGAAACACGGGACGTTTCGGGTTTTACTTTTCGTCAGCCACTCTACCCAGTAGTCTTTATGTTGTGGTTCTGCTAATAGCTGAAGACTTTTTTGTTGAAACTTTGCACTGTGTATATGTTGTTGGTAAGGCTAAAATTCACCTACATAAGTTACTACTTTCTACCCATATAAACTCACATGAGATTTTATGATTGTCAATAATGTTTTTTGCTGTTTTTTATAACTGATGAGTTTATAATACCTGTGCTTCAGAAGGAGCTTCACTGTTGTGGTGTTTGCAGACTTGGGAAAATTGGATGGGATGTGGTTTGATTGCACTGACTGGTCTGATATTGCAGCTGTGATAGTATCTGTGATTAAGTGTGCAAATGGTGTGAAACTTTTGCACCTGTCATGTCACTGGGTTTGAAGAGTACCGTGCAGTGCAATGTTATAGTCCGTTCGGAAATTCGTGCCCACAGAAAGCGTCAATTTTCTCCAAAACTGTTTGTTGTATGGACATGAATTTTTGCATGCAGTCTTAGATTTTCCATGCAGTTATTAATATATTTTTTGCCCTTACAAAACTCATGTCATGTTCGAATTTTCTTCTTTATGTTATATAAAAAACTCTTACTGTTGTCTGGGTTAATTTTTAGTAGTTTTACAGGAAAGTTACAAGATTCGTTCAAAAATATTTTTTTTTGTTTGAATTAGTTACTCGCGACTGTGTACAATAGGTGCGCACTCGTGCGGACATGTAGTCACTACACTAATTCAAACCAAAAAAAATATTTTTGAACGGATCTTGTAACTTTCCTGTAAAACTAAGAAAAATTAACCGAGACAACGGTAAGAGTTTTTTATATAACGTAAAGAAGAAAATTCGAACATGACATGAGTTTTGTAAGGGCAAAAAATATATTAATAACTGCATGGAAAATCTAAGACTGCATGCAAAAATTCATGTCCATACAACAAACAGTTTTGGAGAAAATTGACGCTTTCTGTGGGCACGAATTTCCGAACGGACTAATAGAAGGGGAAAGGAAGCAGAAATGAGAAGATGAGATAAACAGTTACGGTGTGTTACTGGAAGCTGTAAAGTAATTATTAACTTGGAATTATGGGGTCTGTATTTTGTTATTCTTCCATGACCATATTAATGCCCAGGTCATTCACCAATATCTTATTGTGTTGCTGTTTCATGTGGAGAAACAGAATGTGTGATTTGAGATCCCTGGACATTGAGACAGTGGGCAGGGTGTGGTCACCAAGCCAGATATGTCCATGATAATGATCATCAAACGAAGCTAGAAAAACTTCAACAATATGAACATATCATACAAAATAGGAAACAGGTAATTCACGTAATTCAACTTGGCCATCTAAGATGAAAGAAAATCTTATATTAAATTTATTTGGAAGGTTTATGATGTGGCCTAGAGGAAGTGAGAATAAAAGACAAAGATTTGATATACATGTTATCCTAAACTTTGTTGCATTTGTTGTTCTTTTAGTTTTTAATCTTGTTTGAAGTACCTGCTTTAGATGACTTATTCAAGTTATTGCTGAAGTTTTTTTTTTGGATTAAAGTTTGTAAAAGATGGGGTAGCCAGCACCACACCAAACACTCTTTAGTCCCCTTCCAAGGCATGCTTGGCAGGGCACAGTGTTACGATTCTTTGCTCTCCTTTCGAGCCCTGGTAACTCAAAGGTGAATGAAGGTGTTACCTTAACACTACTGGCCTAGGGTTATCTGAAGAGACAAAGAAAGAATGGAGTATTGCTCCCTCAGTCAAGTCATAAAAGGCAACTAATGTGAGGTTGCATTTGAGGCTGGCAACCTCATCATGTGATACAAATTGCTTATGAAACCATTACTGCAGAAGCATGTGCACTGATTCAGGCTTCTTTGAAAAAGACCATCAGGAGCAAAAAGGAGATGATGATGATGTGACAATGTCTTGACATTACTGACTCCTGCTGTCTGGTAATGACTCAAAAAAAAGAGATGATATATGTGCTTTGCTAATTACAATATGAGGGTCTGATTCGCAGAGTGGTTAAAACGCTGGCCTTTCGTAACAAAGGTACAGAGTCGAAACATGGTGGCGTCATGCTCCAGTCTACCCAGTAGTAGATGGGTATCTGACTCTGCTCTTGAGTTAGGGAAGGCAAAGGAAGTGAGGAAGGGAACTGGTCACCCACCTCTTGAAGCTGGACCTAGTATAGTGAGGGGGGTTTGGGATGTCAGGTATTGGTAGTACCTCTGGTGAAGGAGCTGTCATGCCCTTTTCAGGGCAGCTCGGCCACCTTTGGTCCAAACCTGGCATCCAGCTCTAGCCTGTGGCTCCTCGTAGCTGTCAGCATGCGACAGCGGCCTGCCCCCGGGAAACGGCTTTGACAGGCCGGCTAAACTAGGTGAGGGTAGCCGACTGGTTATAAACCTTCGGTGAGTTAGGGTCTGCCTACCCATGCATGTGTGATGCTACACTGTAATTCTGACTTTCATCCGGCCCGATTATGTTGTCTATTTTGTATTTCAGGCCCGATTCTGTGGTTCTAGTTTGAGTTTTCACCATTTCTCTTCACTTTGTAATTATATGGGATTGCCTTGTTTCTTCTCATGTGAATATATCGTGTTCGGTACTTTTGGGAAGGTAATTTAAA
>JAMPIV010017404.1:0-19165 GCA_024509875.1 Oreohelix idahoensis
TTTCACATACAAGACACTACAGGCGTAGCATAGTTATACGGGATACTTACAAGGTTCATTATTTTTATCCATCACAGTGGTAGAGACAGGGACCATTTGAGATACTCATCCTTAGTCTACTACGTGGTGGCGTTAATCACAGGACAAGCTTTTAGAGAAGGGCCGATCCGAGATACTGCGACGAACACGCATCTCACACGTAATTAACGGCAACAACCTACCAATACTCCACGGGGGTCAGAAAGGAATTTACCAGGCGGTGAAGGGTCTTTCTATCATCGACTACCCACCCAAAAAGAAAGCAGAAAATACCCAGAAGGATTGCTGCATTTCTAAATAGCTGTCCACGTGAAATTTAATGATCTGAAGTGGCAGTCGCCAACGGATGATTCTTACAACAAGTGCCTTTGAGAAATTTAATGATCTGAAGTGGCAGTCGCCAACGGATGATTTTTACAACAAGTGCCTTTGAGAAACTATGATCAAAAGCTGCAAGAGCAGACGGGAGATTTTGTAACCCCAGTGCCTACCAAATTTATCGAGATCCTAAATTACATGCAGTAATGGACAGATTCTCCCTGTACAATTGATGCACCAACAACCATAAAATACGAATATACAACATATTTCCATCATCGTCACCACATAAGCAAAATACCAAGACAACAAAAGGACATCTGCATAACAGACGAAGTCTCACCCGACTAACTTTGTGTTCAACCTCACCCATGAATAAGACACCTCGGACGCTCGGGACAATGTCAACACAGGCATTGTGAAAGACAAAAATACAAGCCGTGGACACCTGGCGAAATCGAGTGAACCGTCCAATGTTATTGTAGGCAGACAAAGACTTGTCCATTGTGTTCAAACAACCAGAGTTTTATTGACAGTTAGCAAGAGACCAAGAAACACAAGATATCCTTTTTGTTAGTATTTAGGAGTTACTTAAATTCATCATCATCACATAGGGTAGACTTTAGATTCATTTGTGTATCTGGCCGATATAGGAACACCCCCCCTGCCCCCCCAAACTCCCCCCCCCCCACTATTTTGCATTACAATGTATCTTTTGCATATCTCTTACATGATATACGCTGAAACATTTATCTAATTGCTGCGTAGGATCTTTCACATGTCCTTCAAGAAGAAGTGTTCATATGTTTGTATTTTTTATAGCATTTATGACTTTCTTCTTCTTATTACTTCTTTGATCCTTAGCCGCCGACCGTCAAAGCAGTCAGTGGCCATCACGCCTAGTGGCGTCTTGTAGGGCAACAACAAATTGATTCCACTTTGCTCGGTCGGTGGCCATCCTTCGTACAGTGCCCCAACTCTGGTTCATTCTTTGCATCTCAGCCTCCACAGTCCTCCGCCAGGTTGTTTTTGATCGGCCTCTCTTTCGTTTTCCTTCAGGGGTCCAAAGCATAGCTGTTCTTGTGATGGCATCGGGGTCTCTTCTGAGGACATGACCAACCCCCAGCTCCAGCGTCTGCCAGCTATGATGGTGTGCATGTCCTCTTACTTGCTCCGAGTAAGCAGATCTTGGTTGGGGATGGTATTCGGCCAAAAGATTCGGTGAATTTTTCTTAGGCATTTTGTGTGAAAAGAGGACAATTTCGACATTTCCTTCTCTGTAACTCTCCAGCATTCCGCACCATAGAGAAGCATAGAAAGCACACAGCTCTGATATAATCTTAATTTTGTGCTTGTGCTGTATTGAGAGGACTTCCAGATGTTGTTTAGGCTAAAAAAAGGCTGTTCTTGCCTTATTCATTCTGATGTTGATGTCTTTGCCTGCCCTGCCTTCTGGTGTTACTATGCATCCTAGGTATGTGAAGGTGTCTGTCTGTACCAGTTGCTGATTCCTTACTGATATGGGCTCAGGGTTGCTCCCATTGAGCGTCATGACCTCTGACTTCTTTAAATTGATGTTCAAGCCCACCTGCTGGCTAAACTTATTAAGTCTATCCGTTTTTTCCTGGATGTGTTGATGTGAATGTGCTAGTAGTGCAATGTCATCTGCATATTCCAGGTCTTTCAATGTAGAAAATGTAGTCCATCTTATTCCTCTTGGACTGCCCTCTGTTGTCTGGTGCATCACCCAGTCTTCTCTTCTCTTCTTCCGTCCTTAGCCACCGACCGTCAAAGCAGTCAGTGGCCATTACGCCTAGTGGCGTCGTCTTAGGGCAACAGCAGATAGGTTTTCTTTGCCATTGTTTCCCATCACGCCTATTGGCGTCTTTAGGGCAACGGCAAATCAATCCATTTGCTGTTGTTTCCGTAATCGAAGTATCACCCAGTCTATGACTGTTAAAAAATAGAGTGGTTGATAAGGGGCATCCCTGTCGTACTCCCGTCTTCACCTCAAAGGTTAGGTTGCTCTGCCCAACACTACATGTAAAGTTGGCATAGAGGCTTTTTATGATTGACACTATGCAGCTTGGAATTCCATAAGCTCTCAGTATTTTCCATATGCTGTCAAAAGCCTTTTCAAAATCATCGAAATTAATGTATCGTTGTCTTTGCCATTCTGAGCACTGCTCTATAATGTTCCTGAGAGTGAATATATGATCTACACATCTTCTGTTCTTTCTAAATCCTGCTTGTTCTTTCCTCAGTTTGTGGTCTACTGCTTTTGAAATTCTCTGTATAATTATCCTGCCTAGTATTTTGCTGGGAACTGAGAGAAGAGTGATTCCTCTCCAATTATTGCAGTCTGCAAGATCTCCCTTCTTGGGCAATTTGACAATTATTCCTTTGTTCCACTCTGATGGTGTTGTCCCCGTTTTCCAGACTTGTGCAAATAGGGGTTCTAATAGTTCTGCTGCTAGCTCAGGGTCTGTCTTAAATAGCTCTGCATTTAAGTTATCATGGCCAGGAGCTTTTCCGTTCTTTAACCCTTTGATTGCTGTGATGATTCCTTCTTTTCTTATGACCTTCAGTTCCAGGATAATTTGTAGTATCAAAGGCTTTATTCTCAAAGCATCTGGTGTTAATTGACAAAGTTATGCTCGCAATTAGAAAAGCTATGATACCCATAATGGATGAGCAATTGTAGTAACAAACATGGTGTGATGTGTGGTTGATCAATCAGCTTTTTGAAGTCACACTATACACTTATAATTAAAGTACACTCTTAAACGTGCCATAAGCGGCTACGTTAATTCACGTCCTAAGGACAACTACGACTGTGGCATCTAGAATTATTGCATTTAATATTCTGGAGGGCTATTGTAGTTTTTCTTATTTCTAGTTCTCTTCAATCATCTTTATATTCTGTATGTCAGACAGTGTTTTCCTTCTCTTTCCTTCAGTGCTTTTTTTTTTGAGTTTCATTAACTTCTCTATACTTTTACAATCACAATGTAGATATCTGAGTTGTACGTGATGTTTTATCAAGAATTCCACAATCTATCACATTTCTCGCTTCTTGGGTAGCATGACCAGACATCAAACTCTCCTCTTGCTGATGTTTGTTCTCTTTGCCAGCTTGTACCAAATAACTTATGTATGACCTCTATAAGAATATACGAATGTTGTAACATATGAATTAAAAAACTGGCATTGTCATGTCTTTTTTTGTTTTCATCAGAAGAAGCGGAAATCCAGTAAAGGTGAGAATGACAAGAACAGGAAGCAATTTCTTGTTGGGGATGCGAATCTGAAGAAAGATGAAAATAAAGCCTGCTTTGGTGCTCAACCTTTTAATGATAATGGGTAAGTTGGATAGTTACATCAACTTTTACATCTACCCTGGTTATATAAGTCAGCCAGTTATAAAAATATAATTTCTCAAGTTTCTGGGGACTTCTGGTACATGTTGTTTTGATTCTGTCTGATCCTACCTGGTTAGTTTCATAATGTATTTCTCTTGCCTTGATCTTCTTCTTTTCTGTGTGCACAATTTTTCAGGTTAACATTGATGATAACTAACAGCTTAACATTGATAATAACTAACAGCTTAACATTGATGATAAATAACATCTTAACATTGATGATAACTAACAGCTTAACATTGATGATAACTAAACGCTTAACAACTAACATCTTAACGTTGATTATAACTAACATCTTCACATTGATGATAACTAAGAACTTATAATTTTTTTTTTATTTCTCTCATCCCATGACATGTTTAAAATTTTAAGTCTACACGTAGCATTGCATAACTCATCAAATACTCCTAAGATTTAAAAATGTTAACTTCTGTCTATGGTTCTAATCTTGCCACTAAAGCAGTATTTTACTCCACATTATCCACAGATCAAACACAACTGTCAGTCAAGAACTTCCCAACCCGAGATCTGGAGACCCCTTGATTGTGTTACCTCAACCCTCTCCATTTCAACCACCAAGCATAGACAAGACTGACACAATGTTATTTGAGTAAGCACCTGCTTTATTTTTCTCTAAATATCCATTTATTGAATTTATGGGTAAAGCACATAATGAGAAAAAATATTATAAATAAATCACCCGTACAAAACATTTTTTGTTTGGTATATCATTTTTTTCGGCCAGCAATGGCTCTGTTTAGTATTTTTATTTTTATTTTTTAATCTATAAAGTTTTCTTAAATGTGTTATATATCCCACTATAATACATTTTTATGGCACTATCCTCATTTGTTACAAAATCGCATTTTGAGAATTAATATACTCAAGAAACCAGTTAATTCAAATCTGATTATTAAAAAGATTTAATGCAGTAAGTTACAGTTTATAATTTTATTTGAATTTTTTATGTACTTGAAGATTTCTTATTTGTTCAGTTGTTTGTTGAAGCTTTTAATAACGCTTGTTTTTTAATCTTTCATTAGCTTCTTCTACAATATTTTGGCTAAGAAAGGGCTGATGGACTTCGCAGATAGTGAGCTTGAAGAATACATTGAACTCCTCTCTGAAACATCACAAACTAGAATACTCTCCTTTGGTGGACTTGGCAGTTACCTGCACTTTGATCCTCGCTTCAGGGTTTCACAAAACAAAGCCAGTATTGTGCCACCTACAGTAAATCCACGGAAATTGGAGACAAATATGCATGGAAAGTCACCTTTCTTTAGTAACCAGTTCAGCTTAAACCATGGTGCTAAGGAATTTATTCCTAAGAGAGTTAGCCATGCTTCAGTTTTACATGAAAAGGATGTACCACGATTCTCAGATACTGCTCTTAGTAAGGCAGTGAATGAGCAATTGTCATTGGTTGAACAAGATAAGAATGATGGTGTCCCTATTGAAACAATCGAGAGAAATGTTCATATCCTTGACCAGTATTGCCCTTTTCAAACAACTCAAAATAGGCATGTTTCAAAGTTACCATACTATATGAAAGAAACCCACACTCCTTTCACTTCAGACAAGGACAGAATATCAAGCAGAAACCAAGACAGTTTTATTTATACTAAACCAAATGGCAATACAAATTTTGAAATGAACTATTTCAAAGACTCTTCTAATATGCTTGGAGTAACAGAGACAAGTTTCAATTTTGGATATCACCTTAATGGGCAGAACTCAGAAATGATAGATCAGGTTCCAGAAGATGCTTGGTCAAAAGGTCTGGGTTTTGTTGATGCATACCGAGACAATCTGAGGTTTGAGAATACTGTTGAGAAGCTGGTGAATAAGAAATACATCTCTGGTGAAGTGTTCATTGATCCAAATAGTTACCTGCACTTTGATCCTCGCTTCAGGATTTCACAAAACAAAGCCAGTATTGTGCCACCTACAGTAAATCCACGGAAATTGGAGACAAATATGCATGGAAAGTCACCTTTCTTTAGTAACCAGTTCAGCTTAAACCCTGGTGCTAAGGAATTTATTCCTAAGAGAGTTAGCCATGCTTCAGTTTTACATGAAAAGGATGTACCACGATTCTCAGATAGCCATGCTTCAGTTTTACATGAAAAGGATGTACCACGATTCTCAGATACTGCTCTTAGTAAGGCAGTGAATGAGCAATTGTCATTGGTTGAACAAGATAAGAATGATGGTGTCCCTATTGAAACAATCGAGAGAAATGTTCATATCCTTGACCAGTATTGTCCTTTTCAAACAACTCAAAATGGGCATGTTTCAAAGTTACCATATATATGAAAGAAACCCACACTCCTTTCACTTCAGACAAGGACAGAATATCAAGCAGAAACCAAGACAGTTTTATTTATACTAAACCAAATGGCAATACAAATTTTGAAATGAACTATTTCAAAGACTCTTCTCATATGCTTGGAGTAACAGAGACAAATTTCAATTTTGGATATCACCTTAATGGGCAGAACTCAGAAATGATAGATCAGGTTCCAGAAGATGCTTGGTCAAAAGGTCTGGGTTTTGTTGATGCATACCGAGACAATCTGAGGTTTGAGAATACTGTTGAGAAGCTGGTGAATAAGAAATACATCTCTGGTGAAGTGTTCATTGATCCAAATATTAGCGAAAGTGCAAGTTTGTCACAACTACAGCCTCTCATTCATCAGTCACAGCCAAAGGAGTCGCAGATTTTGAGATACATGGCAACAGTGTCTGGATGTGAGCAATTAGATGTAACAGAGCCATTATCATATCCCGTTTGGTCTACAGGAGTCTGTTCTTTTGTCCAGGAGGATTCACATTTGTTTCAGACAACCTCATCTGTCCAAGAAGACTTTAATGGGGTAAAGGTCCTGGATAAAGATCATCATTTTATGACATCTTCTGCTGAAAATAGTTCAATCGAGGGTCTCACTGAGCAGCCAAAGTATAACGTTCAGCTGGTTCCAACTGTTGAGAATGGCAGTCTTGACAGGTCAGAGACATTGTCATATGATCTGTTGTCTACTGAAAAAACCTATCAATTGAGAAACTCGTCATTTCTCAGCTATGATGTGACACGTGAAAGAAGGAATTCATGTTTCTCCAGTTTTAAGGACTGGGTTGACATGCCTGATTCCTCTACATCTTCACAGCTTACACTCCCCACTTCTTCTGTGTGTGCTAAACATGACAGAAGAAGCATTCATCCAACTATGACCATGTCAATTAACACTGAGTTTAAAAATCTGCTTGATGTAGACTTGGATCTTCTCTGCAGCAGTGGTTCAAATTTCTGTAGAACCCCAGAACATAAAAATCACAGCTTTTGGCAACCTCTGGATGAAGTAAAAGCAGAAAATAAAATGGCAGACACCCAAACAGATGCTAATGGGCCAGAGCTTGAAGAATTGTTTGTGGAAATAAATTTACTCAAAGAGACGCAAACTCAGCAAGAAGCTGCCTCTAAGGTCAGTATTTCTTTGAACATATAAGTACTTATGCCAGAAAACAGTAAACTGTAAAATATTATTATTAACTAACAATGTGAAGACAATTAGTTATTATTGAAAATTAATTCAGATCAGCTAGATGTTTACTAGTAACATTTAGGTATGAGTTATTTCCTTATTCAGTTTCAGGTGACAAGATTAATACATCACAAACTGTATCCATTATTACATGATCAATTGGAAATGTTATTCATTTCTGTCATAGCACAACAATTTTACTAAAAACATGGTATTTTAAATCTTATATTCTATATTAATTGTAAATTAGTTTCTGGTTTTAATTTTAGGGTTGAAATAGCCATGATTTGAGATAATATATGTAATAATTAAGAATGGGACTACTGAACTATCAGGCATGTCGTTAAAGCATATTGCAAAACAAATTGCCATAGAAGTCAAATCCTGCAACAGCATGTGACTATTTGGTGTAGGCTTCATGCAAAGGGACTGGCTGCAGTGGTGGATCCATGCTCCATAGGGAGAACAGTAGAAAAAAGATGAGGATGATACAGTAATTAAAACATAATAGAAAGACATTTAACTCATAAAAAGAACCTGCATTAAGATTAGTGAATTCAGACTGCTTGTAATGTAAAAATAGAAAAAAAGGTAGTTTCTTACTTCTTTTTATTTTTTTTTAAGACAAGATATCATTGCTGTAGACAGAACATATTGATAATTACAGCTTCCAATATTTGAACACATAAGAATTGTTTACATATTTTATCTGATCTTTGTTTCATATACTGTTTCTGCCCATGGGCTAACTTGTGGTTTAAATCTTATGTTTCCCTTTCAGATGTTTACATTTTGTATTTTCTACTATGTTTTCAGGAAGCTGTAAAAAGTTTTCAAGAGCAGATTAGCCATGGCAGGTCAGTGACTGATGAACTGAAGAGTGATGTTACAAATCTCAACACTAGAATCAAAATGGCAGAGACATCAGCAAACAAGTAAGTGGTATTTTTAATGCATTAAAACTATAGGAATAATTACATATATTGTTTAATAATTTGTCAGTGCTTATATTCCACAGACACACACACACACATATATATATGTATATGTAATAGCATATTCCTGATACCTAATATGAAATAATCAAAGTTCAGGAGCCCCACCACAATGGTCCAAATCGAGCGCCCGAATTGGCTAAGGTCAGCCCTGATGATTGTTTCAGAAACATTCATGTGCAGGATGATTTCATATTCAATATTCAGATTTAAATTTTACTTCATGTTAGTGATATGCCAGGTGCAAAAATAGTTCAGTTTCATCTCTTAAATGTAAGACTTTCTGTAAATAAACTGTGTTAACTATGCAACTAAATTATACAATTACATTTAGTCACTTTATTTTCTTTTTCACTTTAAAAACTTTTTTTTCTGAGCTTCCAATTATATTTATTCTTTATCTTCTATTTGAAATAAAATGGGGCTTGGTGGTGCTAGGGATATATTTGCTCTATCATTGTTGTTCTTTTTTTTTTATTCTTAAGATGGAAAGAAGACATGGATGGGTTGACCAAGGATCATGAAATTCTGAAGGCACAAAATCAAGTTCAAATAGCAGAGCTAAAGAAACAGCTGGAAACACAACAGACAGCTGCCTTTAATGTCCAGGTATTCAGTTTTGTGAAACTACTACTAGACTTATATATAACTGCCAATTTCTAGAACAAATTATTGAATTAAATTCATTATAAAAATCTTCTGAAAATGCATAATCTACATCTGATACAGGTATGAGTGGTCATTACTGTCATTTTTTAATATGGACTTCTGCAGAATTTTCCTGACATGCTATTTTGTAAGCTCATAATTAATGGCTTTTGTATCTGTTAAAGTTATAGTTATAAATATATAAGGTAATATTAATTTTTCAAAACCAGAGAGTTCTGTTCTATTTAAAATACATCTTCGCTAAAGATACCATCCAGTTAACTACAACAAGGTTGAAAAAAAACAACCATCTTAGGTTACAGAAATGTTTCATGGGTAACACAGCCTTCATTCTTCTTCTTGACGACTTGCCTACTGTTTTATATATTTTAAGTTACTTCAGATCCATTTCTAAACTATATTCAACATTTCTATATAGACGTTAGAATATTAATATAGTTATTGCATTTTATTAACTTACAATGGACTCAATTCTCATCGTGTTATAATTCTCTTTGCTTTGAACATTTTTCAGATGCAGCTGTTACACCTGGTAAAGATGGTTGCCATGAACAAAACAGATTTGAACATATTGGAAGCAGATAACTATGTGAAGCATCTGTCCAATACTGTGAGCAAGTGAGTGCTTCCCATTGTCTGCTTGCTTCTGTTTATCTTTCCTGTGTTTGTTTTTTGTTGTTGTAAGAAAATAAAATTTTCTTTGAGGTTCTAGCAATGTTCAATATTTAAAATCAGTCAGGGCTCCAGTTTTCATTGCTGCCCAGCCAGTGATAACAGGCATGATACTCTACCACTTTATCATCCCTTTCCAGGTATATCCTTAAATTTTGCCACAGCATATGTTCATTGTGTTTCCCCTTGTCTTCATCTCGTCCACTTTCCCCTCTGAATTCTCTATTTGTGCTTGATGATGTATGCCTCAGGTTTGCTTCTTCAGTCTGTGTCTTGTTCATCTCACATTTTTCTTGATCCAAAGATATTCATTTCTTACTCTTGCCAGATGTACAACTTTGAGATCTTCATTCAGCATGTTTACATACAGTTTTGTATAGTCTCTATTTTTTTTTTCTGCTGGAAATGTTTTTCTAGATTTAGTATCTTCCTTTATCTCTCTCAAATTCTTAGTATCAATAAAATATTATTGTTGTTTTGGAAAAAAAATATCATAATGCTTAAAATATGTAATGGCTTCTGAGAGTTACATTTGTGGGAAAGACATCGTGATGGAATCATGAGAGGATATCAAATTCATTCTTCCTACTGAAACAAGGAAATGTGAATGAGACAATGTGCCAGAAATTGAGTGACGACTGAAAAATTGTTCAGTGACCAATAGGCATTTTTGAATGGTGACATACTTTACAAAATCTATATCATGTGGTGACACAACACTTAGTTTTCTATTATTGATATGGTATTTCATAAATAGATTTTGCCAACGACCTGGTTCTCCTGTCCCACAATCATAGTCAGATGCAAGACAAAATGAAAGTGCTTGATGAAAGGTCACTGCAAGTGTGGGTTTGAAAATACAAAGAAAGAAAACAAACATAATGAGAATAAATGGAGGAAACAACAACAGTATTGCACTTGAAAAAACACCACTACAAAATGTAGTAGCATATATATACCTTGGCAGCAATATCGACACTGGTTGAGAGACAGACAAGTATATCAATATAGGAATACAAAAGGTTAGATGAGGTTTCATTGCACTGGAGATCCAAAGAAATCAGGTCAAACACAAAAAATCAGAATCATCAATTCAAATGTCAAGTCAGTCTTACTGTATAGTTATGAAATATGGATTTTAAAAAACCACAACCAAAAAAATTAAAGCTACATATTTTCATAAATAGGTGCTTGTATAGAATAAAAGGATTGAATGAGTATGACAAGATCACCAATGTGGAACAGATAACAAGAACCAGACAAGTGTCTGTGGAACAAGAGATGAGAAGAAGACGCTGGTGATGGATAGTACATACATTGAGGAAACCTGTTGTAAGCGCTACCAGGCAGTCCTTGTTCTGAAATCCTCAGGATAAGAAGAGAGGTAGAGGAAGACCAAGGAACATATAAAGATGAGAACTAGAGATGGACATGAAGGTCATGAAGACACTGTGCTCATGGCAATAGACAGGAAGACTTGGCATAAGATTGTCACTGGCCTATGCTTCTTCGGGAGATTAAGGGCAGTGATGATGATTTCATAAAAAGGAGAGATTTATATTTCACGAGACGCATCTTGTGGCCCACTATATAACACATGCGTGCTGTGACACACCTTTATAGCAAGAATGCCGTTTTTTTTAAAGATCCTGTTAAGCTAGGACATCAAGATTATAAGGACTAACTGTTTGATACCCTTGACTGTAAGAAAGAAAAAGATTTAATGTCTTTTGAGTCAATAATTTTATTACTTTCATTGCAGTGTCAATACAATGGCAGAAAGTTTACAGAGTGTTGTGTATGAGAAACATGAAGAGTTCTATTCCTACTTAACTTCATGCTTCGGTTTTAAAAATTATTTAGAGGTGAGTACCAATCCTCTTATTTATCTATGGTACCTCTAGTTATTGAAGCATGAATCTTGTTTTTCATAAAGAATTACTACATTACATACATATACAGTATATTTATATATAGGTATATAATGTAGGCACCACTGATTGGACGAACAGTGATCAGCTGTAGTGTTGTGGCTTCATGCTTTATGCTTCATGAGGAACCAAATGGGAAATTATGATAATTTCCTTAATAGATGCATTAATACTTTCTATGACAGTGCACAAGATAGCAGAGAGAGAAAATGTGTGTGAGAAACTCAGACTGAGAAATGAAATGATATACTTCTACTTCTTTAACTCATAATTGAATCACTACTCAATGACATTAGGTAGAACATGGGAAACTGATATTCATTTTGTTTCTGCTCTCACAACAAGCAAAAGAGAAAAGAACATGCCCAAAGGAACACCAGGAAAAAAGGGGCTGAGGACTATCACCTCAGTCAGTCATGACTGAAGGGGCTACTACTAATAATACTATTTAAGTGCAATACTTAATGTGGCTTTTATAATCCTATATTAACACAACATAAATATAACAGATGCCACATACTTATCATTGATTTAATGCACATTTTATGATAATATTCAATATGCAATTACCTAGTCCCATATACAACGAACTTGTTACATTACTTGGTTATGAAAACTCTCCGTTTCTAATTTACATAATTCATTAAAATATGTCACAATGCACTTTATTGTTTCTTTCCATTTCTGTTCAGGTGAATATTCAGAAACTTCAAGAGGATATCAATAATGGTTGCAGTGTTGACATAACAGAGATTGACATAAGCCCACCTGCATTTCCATTGTTCTTCCATCAGTAATGGACTAGAGAGACTTCCAACACAGAGCAGTAAATCCTTAAATAGAGGTAAGCCTCTTAGATTGTTTAGTGTAAAATGGCTTATTAATGATCAAACAGATCCTTTGGTTGCACAATATGTGCACTGATTAAGAAGCTGATAATGAACTCGACGACACAAGCAGTAAATAAAAGTTCACCTATATTTTCACATCCTAAGGTTGTTTTTCCTTCCTTAATATATTTTATATTTTTTTAAGTAGTGGTTGTTTGGTATTATTAATAGTAATACAGTAAAACTTGTGTATTTCTAATTTCAGTAATAAAATGTTTTGATTAATCAGAACAGTTTTTAAGCTACCGAAAATGGCAAAATCAAAAGGTTTATAAATTCAAAGACATTAATTTAAATTTTGGGAAAACATTTTGACAAATATATTTAGTGAAAAGAGTGCTCTGCGATGCAATTAAAATTGGAACCTCCTCCATATGTATTTATGAAGCTCACACAGTCAAAGAAGTCAGTTTTTATTTAGTTTACATAGTCATGTTTTCAGTGTTCACTGTTGCAATTTAGCATTACCATTGTTTGATGCTGGTATATTAATTATTTTATTAAATTCTATTTTCACAAGATTATACTTTTAGACGTTAAACCTATCTGAAATGAATAAATAAATAAAGTCATAACTAATTATATTGTGAGCCAGCTAAACGGTGAATTGGTATTATTTCAGTTTAGTGTGTAATTAAAATTTGCTCTTCAAGGATGAATACCAGTAATTCAAAAAATATATTTTTAATGTGCTTACATTTTGGTGAAGAAAGAAGGAAAACCTGTGCCTTGTGAATCTTAAACAAACAGCAAACATAAATAAATTGAAGGCACTTGTAAAATGCTACAGAAACAGTGTTGATATACAATTTAGATATTCCTGTTATACATTTTTCATGTTTTAAAATTAAACAGGTGTAAAATATTAGTTGTTGGCAGGTGAAATAATTTTTGGAAATATTCAATTTTTCAGACACTTCATTCCACACCTCAACAACCAATAGACAGCTTCTCAATGTTGCTGAGCAAGTCTCCCGTGCCCAGTTTGGAGTACCTTCTCTAGAAACCCAGTTTGCAGTACCATCTCTAGAAACCCAGTTTGCAGTACCATCTCTAGAAACCCAGTTTGGAGTACGATCTCTAGAAACCCAGTTTGCAGTACCATCTCTAGAAACCCAGTTTGGAGTACCTTCTCTAGAAACCCACTATGCAGTATCTTCTCTAGAAACACAGTTAGCAGTACCTCCTGTTGGAGTTCTGTGGGGTTACTTAGGCATCCAGGGATATCCAGTATTTGGAAACCTGCCTATACTCTCAGCTGTAACTACTGACTTTTTTACCCAGCCAAATGCCCAACATCCACAACAACCTTGTAGAGAGTTTACCTCACAAGAACACCAAAATCAGCATCAGGAACATCAAAATCAGCACCAGAGGCCTCATTTTCAGAGGACAGCCTACACTGAACAAGAAATATTTCCATATGGCAGCAGGTAAAGAATAGCTCATGACGTGTTAATGTTTATTCAGTAGTATTTTTTTGTGCTTTGCATTTGTACCTGATTTCTGTGTTTCTTCTAAGTAGTTGTAATTTATTGTACTTGTTTTGTGTATTCTAAGTTAAAATGGTAATGGTAAAGGTAATCTCAGAGCAGAAACTGCTGTAGAGAAAGTGAAGTATTAAAAACTTCCCTATACTAGGTCCAGCTTTATGAAGTGGGGGTGACAATTTCCCTTCCTCACTGACTTTGCCTTTCATAACTCGAGTACAGATTCAAGTACCCATTTACAACTGGGTAGACTGGAGCATGAAGCCAGTGGCGTACTAAGGGGGTGTGAGGGGCTCGGTCCGCCGCGGGTGACAGCCAGGAAAAGGGTGCCATCAGGGTTTATTATTATAGTACTTACTGTTAAAAATATACTAGCAAGTGTGTTTCTTTATAAGGGGAGGGTTTCCAAGGTAATATCCGCCCCGAGTGCCAAATTCTCTGCATGAAGCTACCAGGTTTTGATCCCTATATCCAAGAATTCTGCCAAAAGAGGCAAGCGCTCTCTCTGCTTAGCCAATTGTACCCTTTTTCTTCTTAGTTATAAAATGTTTATATATAACTGAAGCCACTGAAGTAAATTATGATAACTCTCTGGTAGGGTCTACATTAGCAGGAAGGAAAAAGATTGGATGTCTTCGCTGAAGTGTTCAATTTAATCAGATACATGTGACACTGTTGCTGCAGAATTTAGAAGTTATTTCCCTTTCATCAGGAGCTAAATTGTTCATGTTTTTTGTCTAATTTCAGCGTTTTATTGTCGTCTTTAGCTGTGGTAACTGAAGTAAAATATATTTATACTTTAGACTTGAATAACTATAATATGTCAAACTATATTGTAATAACATATTATCACACATACTTATAGAAAACATTGACATACAAAAATCAGAAAAATAATAATTACCTGTTGTACAATAGTTGTTTCTTTAAATCAACAGTAATTTTTGTTTGTTTGTCTTAAGAGTTAAAATAATTGTTATACAAGTATTTCCAGGAATCAGAAAAATTCTTCTTTGACTGGACAGTTCTTGTTTCCTGATACGAAGAATGAACAAGCTCTTTCTCTGAAATTTTTTATTAGCTGAAGGCTAACAGTTTAGGAAAGTGTATTTGATGAATTTTATTGACAACTAAATATATATCAGTGAAAAGAAAATGTTTAAAGGAAAGGTGATACGAAATGTTCAAAATAATCACAGGGATATATTTAGGCACAGATTTTCTATACAGCTAGTACACTTCTTTTCATCTGATTAGGTAGTACTGCAGACTGGTATGTGTAATCTCAAACCTCAGTTGTCCTTTATTTATCGTTCTTGTATTTTCTCTTCCAGCTGCTGTTTAAGCAACTGTTGTCAATAATGTCCCATAAATTTCAAAATGTTCTCGCGCATAAGGTGTAATGGCTTCGGCGTTGTACTGGCGACCAGGTGTTCATGGTTCAAACCCGGGCGTCGGTGTTTGAAGAAATGTTTACGGCCGGAAATTTGACTGAATAGCCTGAACGGCTCCTGTGATAAACCCTCTGTGGATGGGAAGGAGCGAAGCTCCTGACCGGGTTGGAAGGAAAGTCCTCAGGTTCCCCAGCCTCGCAATGACATGTCATTGGGCCGAAGGGCTGAAAGCCCAAGAGCCGCTGGTTGGAAAAAAAAAAAAAAAAAATTTCAAAATTGTTCTCTTAGCATAAGGGAATAGAGATCATAAGAGGTTGACAGTTACATTACTTTGTTAAGATTCTTCTCTTCCAGATTGTCATTTTGTCTACTCCTTACACACGACTGCAATATGCCAGAGATGTATATATGGGCAATAACCTTTCCCTTGAATCACATTTTACTGTTACAATATGAATTATGTAGTTACATTTATATTATCTATTCACTTTTGTATCTATATTGACAAATACACATTCCAGTGTTCACAATACTATAACCATAAATGTTTTTGCAATGATCCATGCAACAAATATTACCAAAACCTCTGCGGAGCAATTATGTGTGCTATCACTATTTTTTCAAATTAAGCTTAATTTCATATCTTATTATTTTTTGTTAATTTATTGCTTGACCCACTTCTCTGCAGCTAGATGTATTGTTCTCCATATTTTGTGGAGTGCATAACTTCTTGAAATTAACATTTGATGTAACAAAACTTCTGATATAGTTTTGTTTGAACTGTTCGAAACCACAAAATGTAATGTGAAGTAGACATACTACATACTTTTATTATGTACTTCTTCTTTCTTGATCCGTAGCCGCCATTCCAAGACTTTCCTATTTTTACAGAATCTCTGTGCACGATTCTCGGCACATTGTCTGTCCTGTTTTTTTCATGCAAAGCATAATTTTAGATTCATGTCATTTCAGTCTCTGAACATGATCTTCATTTTTGTCTGAAGGTTATCATATTAGGGCTTTGTAAGGTTAGATATGTCCTGCATGTAATTACATTTGGTTTAAGCTGTGAAAGTGGAAAAGACAATGACATTTGCAAATGTAATGAAAAGTAATGTGAATAAAAAAAACTTTAAAATTAATGTGACTTGTCTTTTATTAATAGTGTTGTAATTGAAAGTTAGTTCTTTGTTATTTTAAATGTTTTGTGAGTGTTTGTGTAGCACTTGTGTGATCTTATGTAGGGCCTATTCTACTTTCCTCTGTGGCTGTTCATGACCAAAAGTCAAACATAACGTATAAAGGCGAAAACAGAAATAATGATTTAATAAACAAACAACATCTGGAACAAGGGACTAATGGGCTTTATTTTTTTAATGTTTATTTTAATTCAGGATTCTCAGATGTGTCTGCAATTAAAATAAATAAACTACTACAGGTAACAGTCTAAAATACAGACTATGACAACATGTTAACAAGATGTTAGATAAATCTATCATAATTAATTAGCTAAAGGTTCATTACAGTATGAACTCTTCTTCATACAAAGAGGCAAAGAGTTTTATCAGAATCATTCAAAATAACAAAAATGTCGCAAAGCATCCAGATCACACACAAAATGATGCATATTACCAGCTCAGCAGAAGAGAACGAACAAATGGTAATCTACAGACTCCGCACGGGCCACAACAGATTGGGATACAATTATTCAACAAGTTAATAGATATGAACTACCGATGAGTGTAACTGTGACATAGATCAAATGACTGCTGATCATCTACCTCAAAGATGCCCAATATATGAGCGATAGGGAAAGCACACATGGCCGTCACCAGTACTGTTCCTGGAAAAAAAAAACTCTATGGATATACAAGTAGCCTCAAGCTGACCACTGCTTTCTTCGAAAATGTTCAAGTAGACACCTGATAGTACAGGCATATTTCCCTCATGCGACATGTTAGGCTCCAGGTCACTGTCGTAAAGCGAAACATGCCCTTTTTTGACAGCTGAAGCAAGTACAGTACTGGAATGATCATATATTACATTACAAACCTAACTAATCAACTTAGAATTTAAACAATGTAAAACATTATTTTATTTATCTTTTATAGCCATAGTATTCTTCTGTTGGTAGCAGCGACTGCCGAATTATTGAAGTAAGTCAGTAGGAGAGGCCACATCTTCTAGATGGTCAGACCATTCGTCTTAGCTCTTCCATTTTTGATATTCTGGTGTACTTCTTGTAGAAGTAGGTCTTTTTGCTGCTCATGTAGGTCTTTCGATGGAGAAAGCAGTAGGGCTTTGGGGTGATGTAGTTGCAACAGTACTTTTCGATGTTCTTCAAGCTTCTGAAGATTTTCGTTGCTCAGGGGCTGCACATGGGAATCCACATGGTGCTATATCTTCTGCCCTCACTTCAAGTTCTAGCTGCCCAGCCATCTTCACAACATTTTCAGTATTACATTAAATAAATACGTAACAGCAATAAAATATAAAAATAGGGAAATGACTTTGGAAGCACATTTTTTGATCACATAATAGCAGAGCTAAATCACAATGATCATTTATTACCATATCATCAAATCACAGTGATGCGGGTGAAATGCAACAAAAACACACTGAGTCACGAAGTATAAAGCGTAGCAGAGAGGGCAAAGGAAAGCTGTTTCGAAAAAAAATGTCATGTCAAAATAGCGTCGTATGAGTGAGTCAAGCTGTCGAATCATGGAAAAGGGGGTTAATTGAAAAACGTCGTATGAGTGACGCGTCGGAAAGCGACTCATCGTAAATCGGGGTTTGACTGTATGGTTGGCTACAGCAAGGAATGGAAAACATTCATAGAAGCTTCGAATCTGCAGGAGCAAGTGTAGATCTACTGTCCTGGTCATGCAAGGTTGCGCTGTAATGAGAGAGCTGGCAGACTAGCATCAAGAGCACCCACAGTGAGGACACTGGATATGGGATAAGGGGAGAGATACTTACTTACTTAGTCAATTGCAGGGGGTAGGATTTAAGGCCTTGACGTATCGTCTGGTTGCATACCATGTCTCTTCTTGTTACTTCAACCACCTTCCTCAGATACCTCATTTCTGAGGTTTGGATCTGGCTTTTATGGGTTGTAGTCATTGCCCATGACTCGCATCCGTATGTCAAGACTGGGACATAGGTGGAGCGGTATACAGCCATCTTCGTTTTCTTACCAACCTCTCTCTTGCTGAGGAATCCTCGATTTATGGCCTGAAAAAGTCTCCCAGCTGCTGTTTTTCGAGTGGCCAACTCTTCTTTGATGCCTCCCTTTCGGTCTATAATAGCTCCGAGGTATTTAAAGTGGTCGACCTGCTCCAGGACCTGTTCTCCCAGCTTAATCTGATGTTTTCTTTCTTCTCGTGATATCACCATGGATTTTGTTTTAGAGCTGCTTATGACCATCCCTCTCTTCTCCAGCTCTTCTTTCCAGACTTGCAGGTTGGATTGGAGATGTGCCTCTGATTTAGCAATCAGGGCAACATCATCAGCAAATGCCAGCTCCGAAATATAGACCTGTCTCATCTTCCAGTACCCACTGAATACTTTCTTGTTCTCTCCTTACATGCCTTGATGACATCGTCCATAAGGAGTATGAAAAGGTAAGGTGATAGGATATCACCTTGTCTTACACCAGTGGTGGTCCTGAACTCTTCCGACTTATGGTTTGCTGTCCTCACATAATTTCTGCAAGACTTGTAGAAGCTCTGTATAGCATGAATCAGAGGTGTGGAATATTTTACCAGGGACACTGAGAAGGGATATGCCTCTATGGT